>JARFJB010002287.1:1632500-1845000 GCA_036346205.1 Vesta saturnalis | reverse complement strand
GAACATAAAAATTTCTAAGGCATGTCGCCAATTGTGCTTTGAGCTAAAAATTTGAGTTTGAATAATAGGGTACCTGTATAAAACCCTTGTCAACATGAAATCCCTCTGGATGTGCTTTTATCATCATGCCTTTTTTAAAGTATTCCTTGGAGTTATAGAGGAGTGGTGTTGATTTTTGGTTAAAGTTTACACTTTAAAGGTGTCGTATGTTAATTTGTTATATATATATATATATATATATATATATATATATATATATATATATATATATATATATATATACAAATTACAAAATACAACCCAAACTCTATGATCTTATGTATGGAATTGGTATTTTCGACGTATTTACACACTATTTAAATATTTCTGTATTTTAGACTTTATAATTATTTTATTTTATTAATAATAAACGCTCACATCATAACTAATGTAAATATATACCTAGTATTTTACTTATTACTCATTCAGAATAAATGGTTTAAATATCACTTTCCATGTCAAACTGCTAGAGCGCTGGTGGTGTACTGGTAGCCATCGCCTTCCACGTTGTGCGGGTTCGAATCTCGGTCCTTGGATTTTTTTTTAGTTTTACTATAGGTTTGTTTATCTAATCTACTTTTATTAGGTTACAGTAGTTTTGTTTATCTAAAATAGATAATCGCCCGGGGATGCTTCAGACAGCTACGATGACGTCACACATCGGCACCGTATCCTATGTTCCCCTGTT
This sequence comes from Vesta saturnalis, assembly GCA_036346205.1. Classification (NCBI taxonomy): domain Eukaryota; kingdom Metazoa; phylum Arthropoda; class Insecta; order Coleoptera; family Lampyridae; genus Vesta; species Vesta saturnalis. Next base: position 1,844,273 of record JARFJB010002287.1, on the reverse strand, counting down.
TACCGCTTCCTAGAGAGTCACAACAATTTGACAGTTAGCAACCCACTGTGGTTATAATACTTTAACCAACGGTTGATAATATAATTAGACATGTCATTCTAAGATATTTATATCACAATGTCACATTTATAATATTATTTATGAATAAATACCAAGTAAAATATTAAACATAATAATAATAACATATATTGACGTGAACTACATCATGGTTGTTGTCAACGATAACATATTTACAGTAAAACAATAATAACAAGTCAAAATAAAAATTAAAGCATTGTAATAAGTGCGGCTCACAACTCATTTTTAAAGAGCGAGGGAACTCAAGCTAGTAGGTTTGTTCATGTACTATGTATTACAATTTTCAGTTAATAAATACATTATGAGCAAGTTTTGCTGACTTTAAGAAATTACAGCTCGCGTAACGGCTCGTCAGTAAGCTTCTGTCGCCAGTAAAAAGTTCCTTATCCTACTAATGCTGTAAATTGTTGTAAATGGTTTACTTTGTTTTAACATCGGTTAAACAAGTTACCACTTTTAAGTTAATAATACAAATATATTTTAAAAAAAGTTCTTAAGTAAACGGTTTTATTAAATAGAAATTCACATAAAGGTTAGATTAGTGTGACTAAAAAATACAGTCGGGGAAATATTGCGCTTTAGAACTTAATGTGAAGTGCGTGAACATATTGTACTCCTTTCAAATAGTATGATTTCGTAAGTTATTCAATCATTTCATTGTACTATAAATTCTCAGGTCTTAACTGTTTTGTTTACTTTTAATAAATCCTTACATTTGCCATAACGGAATGGAAATAATGCCCTATTCGGTAATTTCTTAATTATGCGAAAATATTTTATCTAACTGCAATTGTAAATATGATTAATAGAGAAAGGATTTAATGTGATCAAATGTTAGAATAATTGAATTCTGGTTTAGTGAAGAAAAAACAAAAAATTATAGTCTTATTGTTTTATCTTTTTTATAGGTATGTAGATATACATCTTCGGGTTATTTTGCATAATTACAGAAACTAATAATAAGCTAACTACTCTAATATTATTCCTCTCGTAGGAAAGATTGTCTTTTTCTAAGTTTCATCACCACATTTGTGCAACTGCTAACACTCCAAATATTTGCGAAATGCAACATTTTCCATTTCATAAAACGCTCGAATGTTACAATCCTTTTTGAATTTTGAACAATCTCATTCAATATTGTATGTGCGATAGACCGAGATGTTGCTAGCAATTTCTTCTTTTGTAATTATTTTCTGGGTGTTTCTAATGTAACATATACCGACTGTTTTAAACTTGTAACAATATTTTCGAGAGTCTTCAGTAATGAAAGTATCCTTGTTTGCTCTCAATTATTTTGTTTAATGTAGGCATACTGATATTTAAAGCTTCCCTTGCTCTCCTTGTACTGGTTCAACATTACGTATCGCTCCAAAATTATCTATCCCGGGGCAAAAGTATTCCTATATGTTAAATATCAGCTTTTGGTAACATTCGTTTAAGATTCGGGCATTTTGAAATAAATTAAAAGCACAAGAGTTTATCAGTCACTTAATCAGAATTCAATTCTTCTAGAATTTGTTAGGAATTACACATACCTACAAATTATATTTGAATTATATTATTGAAATCATATTATATCCTTTTTCTGTTAATTATAATGTTAATTCTGGATGGTAACGTTGATAATAAATTTAATAAAGCAATACATTTACTTAAAACAATAACTGATGGGCATAAACCAACGAAATCTAGAAGCCTTTCCTCAGAACGAAACAGTTCATGTTTGGAAAATACTCTAGATAATCAGTTTCTAGTGATAAAAGTGAATGGTTTGTAGTATATTGCATAGGTTTCACATATATTCGGAGTAAGTTGCACATGTAATAGTATCGAATTGCGATTAATGATGCCTAAAAGTCAGATTCAACTTTTTTGGTAGTGTCAGACACCAAATTCCAAAATGGCATACGATTTATTGCTAAAGGCACAGACACTGATCAATGTGATTATGTCAAATGTAATCCAAAGAAAAGCGGACACAAAGATATTACGGTTTTTTTTTGTTCAATATGAAGATAGTAAATCGCTAACCCGATCAGAAAAAGTACGTTGGGTAAATTCTCATAAACTGCATTTCTTTCCTTTTGTTACCCTCAATAAAAAAGAAATATTACTAAAAATATTTTCAAATGATGAAGTAGCAAATATTTCAAACACTTTCACTCAAACATCGGGTGAGGTTACTCGTTCATGCAAACAGATTACCTTCGTCAGGCTTAGGCAAGAATTTTGCAAATGGTGTAAACCATATAAAATCGTATAGAATTAGTGAAACCTTAATAGTACCTGCTACCAACTTCAAGCTGAAGGTCCAGAAAAATTAAGTGTCAGAAACTTCGCTTATACATCTGAAGAAACAATAACACAAAAATGATAACAAATGTTAAATCAATCCCAATTTGTGACTACTGCTATCACAACGGATCCAAAATTTATTGCGGAAACTAAAATGGTAGTCCTATAATCCCAGCTTGAGCTGGACAAATGTGATAAATCAAAATGTAAGTGACCCTGATAGTGAATGAAAATATTTAAATAGGCTAATAAAAAATAAAAGTGAACGTTGTGAAAGGAATAAAATTATAAATTAATTTCACTTGTGTAATTTATAATCGCGTTGGTTAAGCATTTGCTGAATGTTTTTATGTGAAACAACGGCAACCGCATTTTAGATGAACCGTCATGAATAACAATTGAATGTTGAAAACCGTAAACTTAATAAAAATTAGCATCAGTGCGTAATTATACAATAAATGAAAAATTGAGCGGCCAATGAAAATATTTGCAGCCATTACTTAAGCGATGAAAAGTTATTTAAGTCCTGTGGTATATATGCTATCTTTCGCACCGAAGGAATTTTATAAAAAAAATTTATAAATAAAAACATTGACGTTGTGTTTATTTCTATTTTTATACAATGTTGCTATTCTATAACCGAAAACTATTTACAGTCCCCAAAACGGTATTGCTTTACAATCTAGTTTATTTAATGTCATGACAACAAGAGATTTCATGTTATTTTTGTTCCCTTTTCATTGTTAATTTAATGCCTTTTTCCAGTCTCGCTTTGGCCTCCTTAAACAGAAATCAAACCACATTATATACTGGAGGTGCAAAAAACATTTTCAATCCCTTTGAGAGAAGATTACAGTATGGTCGCTGAAATGGAACACGGCCGGTTGCACAAAGACGTGCAAGCAGAATCATTTCAATCCCGAGATTAATAATAATGGTCAATTACTACGGCATTCGGGCGAAAAATGGCCAACTACAGTTCTTAATCCAAGGGTTAAGGTAATGCAGACTTAATTTGATAACATTTTTATAACGACGATCCCTCCGAGGAAGACATCATTTAGGCCAATCAGTACATTCACATATAGAATAGAGTTTCATTTAATTTACGATTATCACACATAATTAATGTACTTATCTTTTGGGTATTAGATCGTGTATTTTTCTATTCATCTTTTACACAAATTTGGACGAATCGATAACAATTTTAGTAAGAAATAATTGAGATGAAAAATTCAATTTTTTAAATATGACGACGCAAATTATAAGCATGCTATTCTAATAAACGCATAAAGAAAGACAAGTATGGAATCTAACTTTATTTTAATAAAGAATAACTAGCTAATTAATAAATTAATTATTAGGCAAACAAATAAGAACACCTTCTAACAGACGATGGCTAACAATAAAACATGCCATAATCTAAGAGGAAATTTAACAAAATTTAATCAAGTTATGATGCCATGATCAATACAATTGTTTCGAATTGCATCTGTAACATTAGTTATAAAAGGAAGAAAAGCAGTTTCAACATTACGCTCTAATTTCTTTGTGTGGTTATATCTAGCATATGTTATAACGTTATCAATACCTTTAAGTGAATACCCATTAGCTTGTTTAGTATTTGTACTAATATTTAACAAATTCGAAATAACAAATCTCTTTTGAAAACTAAAGTACTTATGAAATTATCCTCTATTCCTGAAGAAATATAACCCATTGTTATATTTAAATTAAAATTTAAAAAGACACACAGAAAAAGAATTCTTCGCGTGGAATTTGAACCCACGATCTGTTTGTACTTTGCTAGAAAACTTCGTTACCAACTAGGCTATCGAGGGAAGAAATCTTATTGGATTTAAACTTAATTTCTATGATTTTTCTTATTAGTAATGATATGGACTAATTTTTTATTCATTAAACTGATCGCAGTCAACTTTTTGTACTTATATCATGTGAGCCCACAATTTGCTAGGTTTCACACGTGACTGATTTTAATTTTATTTGCGAAAGCAATATTAATAGAAAACTATATAAAGAAGTATGGTTCGCTTATCTTGGAAAACATCATACGCCTATATTCTAACCCCATATAGGTAAAAAATCTCATTATATTAAAGTTTCTGCCGTTTTCATTGTAAAAATACGTAACCTCGAAATTGTAAATTATGATATAATGGTCGGTTTTGATGTTATTTCACTTTTTATAAAATTTCCTCTAAAAGAAACTATTGGGTATGTTGATTATAAATTATAATCAATTCTTATTCAGAACTATCTTACAACTTATTTTGAGTAGAATAATAAATTATATATATATATATATATATATATAATGAATTTTAGTAAGATGTAATTACTTAATAGTACCACCATCTAGTGTTGATTCAGCAAGGTAACAGATACCTGTAAGTAGATGATTTTAAAGCTAACCAAACCCCACGAACATCGCATAGATGGCACTAGTAGGTTTATTTAGAACTTTTATAAAGTGAATAAAATAGATACAGAAAATTTTAATCAATTATGGTTCGTAACGTGAATGGTAAATGCAGTAAATACAGAAAAATTTAGACAATATGGTAGTGAAATCAGTAACGAATAAACATCAAATAACAATCCTAAATATTTAATTTACAGACACCTATTTAGTTCTGTTTTTAGAAAAAAGTAATCAAAGAAAATTGTAAAGTCGATATGAAAAGATCCGATATAGATTTTTGCACGTTACATTACGAAAAACACCTAAAGAACTTTTAGTTTGCTATAGTTACATAGATGACGCGTGTCTTATCTGGAGACACATAGAGAAAAAGCTTTGTATGCATTTGTCGTTTTTACAAATGCTATTCAACTAAACGTTCAGTTTACTATGGAGGAAGAAACTAATTGGGATTTACCATTTTTAGGCATACGAATACCTCAAACGAATAATTCTCATTCCTTTAATGTTTACCGAAACCCGACTCACCGGCAGATACCTTCATAAATTATCAAACAACCATCCACCCCAAAAAATTGGAGTAGATTATATGTTTAGTAGGTATTCACTTGAAGATATTAACAATGTTATTAGACCTGCTAGACCATAATCGTTTAACATTTGTGGTTAAAATTAACAATCATATTAAATGTATACATTGTTTTTTATAGTACAATAACAATTACAATTATTAACGGAAAACATTTCTTTGATAGCTCTGGCTAGTTCTTTGATCTGTATGTCAAGTTTTTATTCGTGAATGCTTTCAACAATTTCAAATTAAGGTTTTTCACAACTTTACACTTATATCATAACTTGATTAAATATCGTTAAATTTGTTCTGTATTATGACGTTTTTCATTGTTAGATTTCGACTGTTAGAGGGTGCTTCAATTTGTCATCTTCAAGTCAGTTTAATAATATTTAATTTACTCACGGTTTAACTATTCTTTATTAAAATAAGATTAGATTGTATAGTTTGTAATCATAGTGTTGTATTCATAGGCTTTATTTATGTTTTCATACTTCATAAATTTCTTTTGACATTTCAATTAATTCTTAAAGCTATGATCATTTATTAAGAACAATAATTGTAATTTTCATCGAAACGTTTAAATCTGTATGAATGGTGAATAAAAAATACAGATTTAATACCCAAACGGTAAGTTTTTTAATTCCTTTAACGGCAGATTTTGTTCTTAGCAAATTCTAGATGTTGGTGAAGGTTGTAATGAATTTTTATGGCTACACACTTATAGTAGATTGTTCTCCTTCGATGTCTGAAAATTTTCATAGATTAATTTGTCAGTGTCATATTAGGAGTATGTGCCTGACAAATTTTTCAACAAGAAATATTTCTACTCAGTGTTGCAAACCTATTTTATATTATTTAAAAGACATTACTAATGAATAAAAGTCACATGGTTAAGTTCCTTACAATTATTGTTTTCTTATTTTTTAAATGAAAGTTTCCTGTTTGAGATGTTAATAAATTGCGAACAAATGTACTTTTTTTGCAGACTTAGTGCGTTTGCTTAACTTGGATCTAGGTAAATTGTTCGAAATCAATTTTTCGAAAATCAGTTCTTCGAAATAAATTATTCGAAAATCAATTGTTCGAAAATCAATTGTTCGAAATTCATTTGTTCGAAAATCAATTGTTCGAAATATGTTGAAATGTCTCAAAAAATCATAGTTGATGAGAAAATATTCCGAATAGAATACAAAAATAGATATATTAACTTTAAAGTAAGTTTTTATTATTTTTTTATGCACTAGCTTTTGTTCCCGTACAGTTTGTAGAAAGAGCATTTAACGAACTAGACGATGCAGGTCTAATCCCAGAAGAAGTACAACCGGCAGTCGATTATTACGAAGATACATGGATAGGACGTCCTGACAGGAGAAACAGGCGACGAGCTCCCACATTTCCTCATCGTATGTGGAACTGTTTCGATGGCGCTATTGCAGGACTACTTAAAACGAATAACGCTGTAGAGGGTTGGTACAGAAGTTTTGAAAGTCAAATTTCAGCCAGCCATCCAAGTATCTGGAAATTTGTGGACGCTTTCAAAAGATAACATTCTTTAAATGAGTTGAAAATAGAAGAGTATACCGCAGGAGCACCTCCGCCAACTCCAAGAAAAAACTATAGCGATTGCGCTAAAAGAATATTAAATATCATAGATAATTTCGAACCAAGTAATATTTTAGATTATCTTAAAGGAATAGCTCATAACTTAAGCTATTAATTTGTTGTATTTATATTTAGAGTTGTCAAAATTTAAATTACTAAATTTCATGTTTCATGTTTGACGAAAATTATAATAATAACTGTAAACAAATAATCAAAAAAGAAACAAAAACACAAAAAAAAGAAACAAAAAACAAAAAAATAAAAAAATACAAAATTAACAAAAACAAAAAAAAGAAACAAAAAAACACAAAAAATTAAACAAAACTTCTAAACACGCCAGATTTACGCTGACAGTCCTAAGCCTGTAAGTGTGAAGGGAACTATTCGTTTTTTACATTTATACTAAAATTTACCGAACCACAACGTTATGAGATCTTGTGGAGGTTTTTTGTAATAATAACAATAAAGAATTATTAATTGAAATTCGGTGTCTTAAATTTAAATAAATCTATTATTTTCCAGATATTTGATTTCGAACAATTGATTTCGAACAATTGAGTTTCGAACAATTGATTTTCGAATAATTGCTCATTCGAAAAATTGATTTTCGAACAATTGGTTTCGAATAATTTACCTGTAACGGCTTAACTTATGTAGTCATAGCTTTCTTTATTTAAATAAATAAGGTATGGTTTAGTTCATTTTTGGTCCCCGCCGTCCCATTTTTTCATTTTTAATGATTTAGTTCTTATCCGGTTGTGTTATTTATATATCCGTATATCATCAATTTTATCGCATTTATTAACAATAAATGGAGTATTAGGAGTCAAAGAATTATACAAAACACATATCTCTTACAATTTGTAATAACAACATTAAATGGTTTGGCTTGATTTGTATGTTACAAATTAAAATATAGGATTGTTAAAACTTACCATTTTTTTGTGCGTCCTAATATGGGTCACAATTACATTTTGACAGTGTCACATGTGTTTTAAAGTATAATGAATCTAGCTCCATTAACCTGCAACAAACATATCAGAATTATTACCAAAACTAAATGTACAACACTATTATACAGCGTGTTAATATCACTTAAGTTGCAAGGGTAATATTTCGGAAACTGTGTAGCAAGAAAGCTATTATTAGCAAATAACGTAGTATACGCAAGGGCAAGTGAATCTACTAATTTGCTAAGCAACCTGCCAGCAGACACATGTAATAACATTTTTGAACCTTTATTTAAGCTTTAGTGATCTGCCTAAGAAAAATTAAAACTTACGTTTTCGAATTATGATATCTTAAACAATTCGACTACTGAGGACGATAACTGTAGTTGTTATCGAAGTGTAGAGATTTATCTAAAATATAAATATAAAAATACGCCCTTAAGATAACCAAAAAGCTAAGTATTTTTAAACAAACCCTTGTTTGAAATTTAATGTAGAAAGTAGATCCACTAAATTTATTATTTCTATAGATCCACAGGCTTTCTGCTTATGGCTTTGCAGGACATGATTGGATACATAGTATAATCTATGAGTATCTACAATTTTGGGGATACTCTTTGGTATAATAATTAATTAACTTTACACTCAACAAACACAGGCGAGGAGACCTCAGCTCTCCTAGCGGTAATTATCGGCAAAACTTGTGTGTAGGTAGGTGTAGTGTTGAACGTTCACGCTGTTGATAACGTAACTTGTCGGCTTATTTTATTGTTTTATTTCGTATCCAGTGTTTACAACGAGTCACATTTATTTTTTGTGCACTGCACTGTAAGTAATTAAACTTTGATTATATATTATTAATAGATATTTATGTATTAAGGGCATAATGATTATGGCTCCAGGGAATGTTAAAAGCCCGACGCGAAGCGGAGGGCTTTTATATTCCTGGGAGCCATAATCTGCAATTATGCCCGTGGTACATACAATGTTTTATTTTATTTTACACCATGAAACTGGAACAAAATATTAAAAGGACTCAGTATTTTCGGCAAGTTTTTAAATGCAAATGCAGTGAAATAAAGTCGACAGTAGGCTAATTTGTTGTTACTAAGATACTGTGATATTGCTATTATATATCATGCCGTGTGTTTGCTGTCAATCATGCTGCTTAGCATCAATGACATTTCCGTGCTATAAAGACCACATTATACCCACATTTGGAGGCGTATAAAGAACATTATGGTGGCAAAATAAAATAAAAATATTTTTTTTACTAGATTTTGTTAAATTTGTGTCACGTGTATAATGGCTACATTTTCGTCATTTTTACCGTAAATTTCGATTATTGTTTGTAAAAATATACTTTTTTATTAGGTTTTGGTTTTCGGATTAATGGATCTATAAATTAAATATGCATTTGTAGCCATTACTTTCCCAGGAGAGACTGATAATAGTAAAAAAAGGGGAAATTGTTATATGATAGTGGTCACGTACTCAACGTCCAAGTCACACATTAATGGTTGTGTCATAAGGCAACCCTCGATTTCATTACCGCGTTAAAAAGTGAAAATTATTGTAAGAGAGCTATTCACAATGTACTTTTGTACATTGTTTATACCAAAAAGATAATGAATCTTACGATATGTACTTTTTAAAGGTCGACCACTTTGAACAACTTTAATGCGTAGTTCTAGCGTATAGCTATCCATGGTTAAAATTGTACATGTGTTGACTTCGCAAATGTCAAAGATGACATTAAAAAATAGGTAGCGTTCAGCAATTATATACTACTGACATCCAGATGCGACTTTCGAAATACCCAATATTTCAAAAACACTAAAATCTTCGAGGATAGAAATACAAACAAGATTTAACACGTTCACGGACACCGACGTATATAGACAATAACAATGTGCGAACTGTGACACCATATATTTACGACGTCCCTACACGTCGTTTAAATACCTAAAATAAGGCAACGACGTGTGGGCACGTCGGATGTATTTGTTAAGTGCCGTACAATTTTGCAGTGTTTTGAAAAAGTGCGGGTCGATGTACGCGTAGTTTTTGGCGAGCGCGCGCACCTCGAACATTACCTATACGTTTTTTTATCTGGTTTCTCGATATTCTTGATGTTATGTACGTAGTGTTCGGCTAGTTATCCGGTATTAAGGCTATAAGAATTGTTTTAGTGTTGTATATATATATATATATATATATATATATATATATATATATATATATACATACATAATACATACATACATACATACATACATACTAATTAGCTTATATAGGTAGTTAAGCGAGAATAACATCAAAGTAATTTTTGCAAATATTTATCACTAAGTAATTTTACACGTAAGATACTAAGTTTTTTGTTTAAAATACCTTAAACCTTTCTTAAAAAGTCGCATATTCTTTTGACTGCATCAATCTAATTTATTTTAGCAAAAAATGGATCCGCACGAAGAAGCACGTCTTCTGGCGTTGTTATGTACCTTCGTCGTCTGAGACCGAAAGTCAAGATGAAGAAGATTCTGAAGACAAGCCTGGCGAAGGTACAATTGGAAACAACGGAGAACATTATCAAAACAAAGCTGCCGTACAGGAAAAACACCAAACACTAGTGAGAATATGGAAGACGAGTGAGAAGAAGCAATTTCAGTGATCCCTAATTTTAACTTTGATATTACACAGGTTGGTGTTAAAATTGACGGAATAGAACACATGTGTCCTATAAATGTTTCTGGGTGTATATGGAATGACGAAACTACAAATCTTATTCTAAATAGCACTAATGCTAATGGCAATCAGCTGTATCTTTCTAACAGACCAAGAACAGCTGTTCAGTAATAATCCATTCTACCATCATACTGTTTTTCTATATATTTTAAGTTGTAGGAATATAAATAACGATCGACTATTTAAAATTAGAACCTTGTTTGATTTATTGATAAAAACTGGCAATGATTTGTATTCGCCATCTCAAGCTCTGCCTTTAGATGAATTTATGCTATTATTTAGAGGCCGTCTAAGCTAGTACATGAAGAATATGAAATCGAAACACGGGATAGCATTCTATGAACTAACAACCCATGATGGCTACATCTGAAATGTTGAGATTTACCAGTATAGAAACAGTAATGAACCTGCGATTGAAAATATTTCTAAAACAGAAGAACTTGTGTTTAGGTAATTAAGTCCATATTTAGACCATCATATTCTTATGGACAATTTTTGCAGTAGTGTTCACTATCTTCTAAACTGCTAACACATCAAAACCATTCCACGGGAACTTTGTGTGCTAACAAACGTGGAAACGCTGCTTTTGTGTTAAAAAAAAATCTTTGTAAAGGAGAACATATCTGGAGGAAAAAACGATAGCATTTTTATATTAGCAAATGGAAAAATAAGAAGGATGTACTGACGATAACAAGATATCATCCAATGTTAATAACCGTTAGAAATAAGTATGGTGTAGAAAAGGAAAAACCCTGCTAAATTGATGCGTACGATCAAAAAATGTGTGGCATAGACAGAAGCGACATTAAGCTACTATAGTTGTCCACGCAAGTCAATTCGTCGGCACAAAAAAATCTTGTTCCATCTCCTGGATATTGGAGTTTGGAATTCATATTTTTTATATCAAAAAATAGTTAAGCAATGCTAATTTATACAATATAGAGAGGTTATTATCAAATCGTTATTAGGTATTGAAAACATTTCGGACGGGAGGATTTTGGTAAAACAAGAAGTAACAAAAGGAGTAGTGACATCAATTTCCTATGAACAACACTTTTTGGAAATTATTCCGGTTTCACACCGATATAGGTGTGAAACCTGTGCCGATAAGCAACCTGCATCATGTTTTAAAATGTTTTAATAACTTTTTATACCTAATTATGTTATTATACCCAATATAAATTAGGTATGTCAATTTTTTGCAAATAATACGTGTTAATTTTGAAGACGTGTATAGACGTTTGTGTCACAACATGTATAGAAAAATATTCATACGGTGACATGGACGTCTGCAGATGTTCACAATTTTTTTTTGCATATTTAGTTTAAGCTTAACCAACCAAACTCATTGGTACCTAAATCGCTGATTGTATTTATTAAAAAAGAGAAGTTAGAGTAGCGACACGCTTTGATGCACGTGTAATTTGCGAGTGTCCGTGAACGTGTGCATTGAATGAACATTTTTAATTTCATCACCAATAAAGGTGATTAAAAAATACAGAAATGTGCCAAAAAATACACTATTTTAATTTCATTATAGGCAACAAAATTTACAAAGAAGAGGAAGCACGTTTTTATAGTTAGGTTAGGTCACTCAATTGTTATACTTTTTTAATTTATTCTGATGAGAATGGAAACTACATACATTACTAGCGGTAATATTAAAGTAGTTGGCGCTTCGATGGATTCTGTTTCTAACCAATTTAAGTTAGGACTGACTGCAGTAGATGAACAAGTTTATAAGATTTTAAAGAACGTGATGTATCTACGAAAGCCCAGTGATGGTACTTATGAAGAGTTTACACAGCAATTTCAAGAAGGTCACTATCGTAAGGGTATTATTTTTGATGCCTTAATACAAGGAGAAGGGAATAGAAATTAATGGTACGTTAAGGCGAAAAAATTAGCAGCTGAATGTGTTTTCATAAATCTTTCGATAATCGAGCATTTGACAGGATTTGTGAATAAACTCCTAAGAAGTCGTTAGAAGACATGTTAAACCTAGCTTTGACAAAGGACGCAGCATTAAAAGAAAATAAGGAAGCAGCTGTAAATAAAGTGCATCATTGTAAGAAGAAACCACATGGTAGACCCGTAGCATAAGAACTAGCAATTGTAGCACAGGCAAAAGACAAAAAAGCAACAGCAAATTTGTTATGTTTTAGATGCAACAGAGGTAATCACAATTTTAAGAGGTGCACATTTAGGGATTTCAAATGCAAAAATTGTAATGGAAAAGGCCAAATTGCCGCTGCATGTAAAGGTTAACCAATAATTGCATTGAAGTAGAAGCTGACATTAATCCGAAGGGCCGGAGTTACAATTGTTCAACCTTCCAAGAACAGTAATTACACTGAACCAATAGGTGTGAATGTTTTAATCATGTTAATGGTGGTTGATACAGGTGCTAGTCTATCATGTATAATTGTATACCTTTTGTATTATATCAGAAAGAGTTTTCAGATATAGCATTTCAACCGCCAGCAATTAAATTAAAAGAATATTATGGCATTAATATCCACCCCATGGGCCAAATTCAAGTTAGTATTTAATTAAATAATGTAACAAACATTTGTACTTTAGTAGTTGTTAAGAATGCTAAGCAGGCGGAGATTTATTTAAGATGTTTAATTTAAATGTGTAAAGTTTAGAAAGTGGTGAAATATCACATGACAACTTTGAAAGTATTACTCACTAAATTTTCAATCGTATTTAAGTCTGAATTTAATACAGATGTTATTCCTATTTTTAAAGCCACGGCGGGTACCATTATCTTTCAAAGATAATGTCGTATTAGAATTTAATAAGTTAGAATAGCAAGGGGGAGAACTCCTCTTGTACCATTTATGAAAAGTAATGGTAAAGACGTCAGAGTTTGTGCTAACTATAAGACTACAATTAATAGATGCTTAAAGGATGTAAATCATCCTTTGCGTAGAATAGAGGAGATTTTTGTAGAATTGTAAGGTGGAAAAAGTTTCACTAAATTAGATTTTTTAAACGAATACAACCAATTAGAGGTAACGTCAGAAACTAATGTTGATACAGAGCACTACTTTTGGTATTTACGGAGTTAAGGGGTTGCCTTATGGAACCAAAACGGCATGCTCTATTTTTCAAGACATTGTATAAATGGTGTTACAAGGTTGTAAAGGGACAGTTAATTATTTAGATGAAGTGGTGGTACCAGGGAACATTTGTGTAGTTTTAAAAAGGCTAGAATGCAGATTTTTTAAGGAATGTATATATTATTTGGGATATAAAATTAGTGAAAGAGGTTTAGAAAAGGACGAAACAAAAGTTAAGGCTATTGTAGACGCGCCATGTCCACAGAACAACACAACTGCGAGCATTTATAGGAATGCTTAATTATTATTCTAAATCCCCATTTTTCTCTAAAGCTGCAGCCACTATACAGACTATTATGTAAAGATGCTAGATTTGTGTGGTCGGTTAAATGTCAGAACTCTTCCGAATTATTAAAGGAAGAGATGATATCTGATAAAATGTTGGTTCATTGTGATGCATATAAACCATTGTTATCAGCTTGTGGTAGTAGTAATTACCGAATAAGGGCGATGTTATTACATCGTATGGAAGATGGTACAGAAAGTCAAATTCAGAAAGGATCTATTCAATGATGGATGACGAGGCTTTAAGTATATATTGGGGAGTAAAGAATTATACCAATATTTAGCAGGGTGTAAATTTACAATACTATTGGATCACAAACCGTTAAAATCGTTGTTTGAGGAGCATAGGAGCGTACCTCAGATGGCTGCTGTCGACATTTTTGTCAGGTTTTGGTTATGAATTTAAATATGTTAAAGGTGCAACAAACGTAAAAGCGGATATGTTATCTAGATTACGATTGAACTCAGATGATTTTAAAGCTGATGAAGCAACATTAGATTATTTAAATTTTATTGAACTGGCGTGACCAAATTCTATGGAAAGTCATTAACTTTATTAGGTACGGGTTTCCTAAACAAATTGACGATGATAGTTTAAATCCATATTTATTGCGTGAAGGGGAATTGTACGTAGATAATGAAGTAGTAATGTGGCGATACCGAGTAGTAATACCAAGCAGTTTGCGGGAACAGTTACTCAATGAATCACATAGTATGCATGAGGGAATAGTGAAATTGAATTCATTGGGAAGAGTATATTTTGGTGGCCTTTGTGAAATAAGGATACATAATGTAGAGTAAATGGATGTAAGATTTGTTCAAGTGTTAGGGCACAACCAAATAAATCAAAAATAATTTCATGTATGAAGGTATACATGCTGATTTCTTAGGGCAATTCAAGGGTCGAATGGTTTTGTTAATAATAAACCGTTATTCTAAATGGTTGGAGGGTCTTACAATGAGGAGTACTGACCCGAATACTACGATTGAGAGATTTAGGGAATGATTTGCAAGGTTTGGGTTACCACAGGTTGATGTACCTGATAACGGATCTCAGCTGGTTTCAGATGTATTTTCAAAATTTTTAGCAAACAATGGGGTCAAACATTTAAAATCATCGCATTTCCACCCAGCAACAAACGGGTTACTCGAGAATGCTGTGAAATATTTCCAAAATAGTATAAGTAAAGTGCTTTTGGATGAGACCAATGCTGATGTGCCTTTTGAAACAGGTATTTATTTAGCTATATAAATGTAGTATACATCGCCACGGGTGTCACGCCATCCAGTTTAATGTTCACTGATAAAGATAGAACAATACTAGATATACTAGGTAGGAAATAAGTATAGGTGTAAAGTTAACAGAGAAAGTTGGTGGAGAAGTGAAATTTAGTGTGGGCGAATTAGTGTATTGTAGAAACTACCGTAACCCACATCAAAGGATTTGGGTTGAGTGTGAAGTTGATGAAATTTTGGGGGATAGAATAAATATAAATATATACATATATATATATATATATATATATATATATATATATATATATATATATATATATATATGTGTGTGTGTGTGTGTGTGTGTGTGTGTGTGTGTGTGTTTGTAAAGCGGTAGTACAAGAATTAGTTTGGAAAAGGCATGTAGACCAAATTATAATAATATAAAAAGTGAGTTTCAAGAAAGTAAAAATTACGAGAACGATCTGAAGGAGAAGGCAGTTCAGATAGCGTCAGAATTAGCAATAGAAACTGAAGCAACTAGGAAAAGCAAATAGGAAGCGACAAAAGGACAGGAAAGGCCAAGTATTTCATTCCCTCCCCAAGGGGGAGGGCGGGCTGCTCGAGCTTGCCGAGCTCCTTCAGCCACAATCATGGATTCCCAGCATACATACATATATTACTTATATATGCATGGTGGGATTACTACCCCAGCATTCGCCTAATCAGCCGCACATGGTGTGCATATACGCAGTGACCATGCCGCTACATGTGTATGAGGAAAACCCCCTGAAAATACCTCATACAAGGTAGACGGTAACGGGAATCGAACCCATTACCTCCCGAATGCTAAGCAGATCGTGTCACCACTACGCTACCAGCTCGGTGAAGCGACAAGAGATTAGGCGTAAACGCATTATTAAACCACCGGTTAGGCTCAATTTATGAGAGGGCATATTGTAGTATACTAAGTGCTGAATTTTGAGTTCAGTTTTTGTTATATTGTATATTTACAGAATTAAATAAATTTTAGTTATTTTTTTGTATATGAGTACAATAAAATTGCCATATCAAACTTAACGATGTTAATAAGTTTTTTTTTTTAGTTAAAACGAACAAAAATACTTAAAACATTTATCTAAAAATTTGAGTAAAATTATTTACTATTTCACTTCAAAGAATAGAATAAAATGATTAAATCCAAACGGTACGGTTAAGTTTATTAACAGACAACTTTAACATACTGGTGTCGAACACCACACGACCATCCAACCTACAAAATGGAAACTAGAAGAAATGAAATCATTTTAGGATTACTATGCAACATCTTTTATAAGAAGCTCATTAAAACATTGTAAACGCAAAAACAATAATCTGTGTCAAACGCACGTTTACAACCTCATGACAGCTTGAGGTTAATAGACTTCTACATGCTAACTTAAATTAAAAGAAATAAAATACAAACTATGCAACCACTTTTTTATACGTTCATAACGAAAACAGGCAACATTGGAATAACAAAACAGCAATCTAGATGAGAATGACGTTTAAAACTTTATGTCAGACATAAATAGACGTTAACGAAAAAAAAAATTCCAAAGACGCCCGCTTCTATAAAAAAATAATGATAATACAGCTTCAATCATATTTGTTTATTTAATTTTTAGATTTATTACTCTTTACATTAAATAACTTTGTAAAGAAAATTTATGTAAAATTAGATTTTCTTTAAAAAATACGTCCTCACTTTTTTTTATAAAATAATTATTCAGATAATGAAAAAATTTGAACTAACACTTAAATTCTACCTTAGCAACTTTTCTGCTGCTAAATTATACGTCATATCAAAAAATTGCATAGAATATAATTGATCGATATGTTTAAGGTCTATATCCCGGTATTTTTATATCTTTGAAATATGCAGCTGTTTACACACACACGCGCGCACACGCGCACGCACACGCACACGCACACGCACACGCACACGCACACGCACAAGCACACGCACACGCACACGCACACACACACACACGCACACTCATACGCACACGTACACTCATACGCGCACGTACACGTACACGCACGCGCGACACTAAAATTGCACTGGTGATAATAAGGTAAAGGCAAGGACAAAAGGAAATAGACAAGGAATTGACACGTACACAATTGTTTAGTGACTACTAAACCACAAAATGCATACGTACAGTTACAATAAATTACATATAAAAGAGAAATTAGATCGCACGCAAATTATTCTATTAAACAAACTGACAAAAAAAACTCATTAAAACAAGGTCTTACAAAGGTAAGTTGTAAATAAATCATAACATCGTGACCAATATAAGTTTGAGCGCGTTAGAAGAATACAGCGTCCGTTCCTCAAGTTATACATTCATCTATACAACAATAAAAACAGTAAAAATAAAATTCGAGATGTTTAATGGTCATCTCGACTCGGCAATTGATTGTACGTGTATCTACGTAATTAATTATTACATTTATGAAGTTTTTACCACAATAATAAAATTTCGCGGTCCGCTAACTACAACATGATGGCCGATCTTGGCGAAACTTGCCCAAAAGTTGTAAAATGAGCTAATAAGTCGATTTAGCGATAGTGAAAATAAAAGTCGATTGCATAATCTTTTGTACCTATATATATATATATATATGTATATGTAGGTTGGAAGGTAAAAACACCTGCCATAGCTGCCGTTTACATCTGGATACACGCCTTACTTTTTTAGTAGTTATAAAGCTATGGAACCTACCACTCACAAGTTTTAACTTAGATCTTAAGTGACTTTGAAAATCAACTTCATATTAGTAGTATTGCTTTAAAAATTCGTGTTACCAAGGACCACTAAAATATTGCTTTATTATGTAGTTCTTCGCTCTCTAATTTTGATTGAATTGAAATTAAGTCATAAAGTCGCCCTCTTGAGTTGAGTTAATATAAGCTCTTACATTCCCCCCTCACTATAATACGTTAGTTCTAAAAGACAGTTTCTGTTTGTATTAGTTTTCATATTAGCTCACTACTCGTGATAACTTTATGTCCGAATGTTATTGAATTGCACCTGTAAACGCCATACAGTTGCCTATAAATTGTAATAATTTCAGACATGTCTAACGCAGGCACTGTTAGGGAAAATTGATACAAGGTTTTAACGCCAATATGGTTATAAACGTCTTAATAAATTGAAAGGTGTAACATATAAACTTTATCTTGAGAGAATAACCGAACCGTGTGTGACGTTAATGTTAAAACCTCAAATCTATAAACATTGAATAGCTACCATAATCAAACTTGATCATGTTTTATAAACTTATAACAGCAATAACACCATTACTTAACATGTACAGATTGAAATGAAATTATTTAATAATTGCTCATTTTAATTTTAGTCAGCTTCTATTTAGTTTCAGCCTTAAATTATCACGTCGCGCAACCAATTTGCTATTCTATTGAAATATCCAGAAAATTGTATAAAAACTGAATTTATTAACCCACTAAAGAGGTTAACTGAACTTCTACTGTTAGGAAGTTAACGACCTAACCATAAATCGTAAAAATGAACTGTAGTCATACTTAACGCCGAATTTCTTATAATGTAAGCCAATCGATATTTTATGTTAGTAGAAATGAAGCTCAATAAGTATAAGTACTACATTAATTAAATAGTTAAATTTCTCTATTTTATCAACACTATTTGAATTGTGGGGAATAATGGATACCTGGATTTGAACAAATAATTTATTTGAGTAGTGTTGACAATCTCAAACTTGTTACTAGATTGTCTAAAATGTCATAATGGCAAACAAATTTTCTTATACAAACCTGGAAATTTGGCATCAAGATATTGACGGACGTTGATTCCAAAGTGAGGAGGCGCCCCATCATGTTGAAGCCAAATATCCTAATGGGGTACATCTGCTTAGTGGTAAGTTGGAAACATTGCTGTCAGAGCTGGCACTAAATCAAACTGAAAAAAATCCAAATAACGTGCTGCTGTAAGGTTCTTTTCAAAAATGTAAGGTCCCATTAAACGACGTCCGATTATTCCAATCCAAATATTTAATTTTCTTTGGCGTTGGCTGTGAGAGTCTTGAGTCCAGTGGAGATTTTTTCTTGTCCAATACCTGCAATTGTGACAATGTACTGTCCCATGTGGCTTCATCTGAATATAGCATATTGTTTAAAAAATTGGGATCTCCATCGCAGCGTAATATTAGTTCTTCGCAAAACTGCATGCGGCGGTCTGGATCATCCTCGTTTAATTCGTGAATCAATTGAACTCTGTGAAGATGATATTTCTCTTTCTTGAACAACTTCACGACAAAATAGTGGTCTACGTTGTTATTTAGGGCCTTGTAGAATGGTGAGGATTTTCTTCCGCTTCAAGTAACACATGTAATCGGGTTTCTTCATTTACTCGAGGTCGACTTTGCCGAGGCATATCATGGACGGATCCCGTTTCAGTAAATTTGGCAATCAATTTACTTACTGTGGATCTTGCAATAGGCGCTCTATTAGGATGTTCTTGGTTGAATAATTCACATGTATATTCATGTGTTCTTAGCTTATCGTCATATCCAACCATCATTAAAATTTCTATCTTTTCCCGTTCAGTTAAACGTGATATTTTATGTTAACGGCAAAGAGAAATGGCTTTTAAAAAAGTTGCTAAATGCTTCTTTCACACTACCACTAAATCAATTAATGCTTTTCAAACGTCAAATTTACGAGTAGTTTATGTTTCATCCGTTAAAAATGATACACACGTGATAACGATAATTTGCAAAAACGCACATTACTCCTGAAGTCCTTGAGTGTACAAAGCGTTTACACTCGTATCTATCATTGGCAAATGATTAACGGAGCGCAATTTGAACATTTGCTATAAATTTCGTTTGGTTTTGAGATTTAATTATGATTTTCTTCCATTAAAGTTACATTTTTATTTCTTACGGTAAATCTGTTATTTTCTCAAAAAAATATCTAAGGTACCAATTGTTTTACACCATAATTTAAGTAGTTGGACCATCTAATAAAAAGCAGTAAAAATAATTGGGGTTGTCATTGAAAAAACCAGTGGTGACGTCATTGTACAAAAATACAGACGTCATAAGTAAAATTTTTATGTCATAATTAAAAAGTAAAGTTGACCTGTCCGAGCGTTTTTCTTGGAAACATTAAATAACGCAATTATAAATTTTGTTCCTTACTTTATCACTACACTGTACATAACGCTTTGACGCAACCAATCTATCAACTCCCGACCCAATAACCTAACTTTATTGGCATCAAATTGGTATGGGGGTAATTTGTCAATGCCATCGTGAAGAGTAAAGAATCGAAACCTTTTACCAATTTTTTTAAATTAATTATGTGCTAATTAATTAATTTTGCCAAAATTACGGAATTTAAAATAACCAATTGTATCCCCTCCGACGTCGATACGAAAACATTGAGAATTGACCACGTCAGAGTCCCTCCTGTACCACTACTTGAACAACAATCAATCTCTGAAATAACGCTACTACAAAAAACCTTCCACGCCTTCAGCGGATTTCTATTTAACCACAAAACGTACTACTGATAGGCATTCAAAGGTTGGGATCTGATCGAACGTCAACGACAATAATTTAGCATAAACTAATTTAAAAGGTTTTGCGTCATTTTCGCGATGTCGCTCAGATTGTACCAAGAGTTCGACGACCTGGTATGGCATGACCATGCAGAACACACCGGAGAGGTCCGAGTTCTGAGAAACAGGTATCGTTGATTGGTCTGCCGTCAAACAGTTTGCTTGACGTTCAACGCCGCTCCCGCACCGATCCAGCGAGAAGACCCCTTCCAGGGATCCACCGACAAGGACATCAAGAGTCAAAAGAAGAAGTCGAAGAAGACACCAAAGCTTCGCCCGCCTATCAACAACGTGTTTCAGGTCCTAGAAGGGTCCACAGACAGCCCTACAGATATGGAGCAGACCACGACCCGAGAGGACACCAGGGATAAAGTGTCGCTGGTAATTCTTCGTCAAAAGGAGAACTAGATCGCGTTCTCCCTGAAATAGACCGACAATGGATCGCCTTCACGAGTGCCAAGGCAATCAGCGAGGGAAGCTGGATACACCTTGCCACACTCCAGGACCGAGACAGGCTGATGAGGAAAGATCGAGCGTTTGGCTAAGGTAGTGATATGTGGCGTGTCCGTAGAACTTTTCCGAGGTCGACGTTAGCTTAGATATAAAACTAAAAAATATTAAAATAGTTTCTATTTTCGTGATGAAGCAGCGAAGACGCCCGATCCCCTTGCGATGGTAGAGCTACCAACAGAAGAGAATAACAAGAAAAAGACTTGCGGAGGAAAACTAGCATCGGGCAGTGTCACCAGTGTCAAGATTTCCGGCTCGCACAGCGTTGCTGCATGGCGACGACACGCTGTGTCAAGTGCGCCGGAGATCACCACTCCAGTCAATGCACGAAACCCCGTACCGACCGGTCCAAGTGTGTTAACAGTGGTGGGGACCACCCGCTAACTTCAAGGGTTGCCCGAACTCAACAGCGAAGGTGATGGAAGATCCATAGCGACAGAAGGTTACACCACCTTCTTCAACTCGGACCACCGTCAGTCCCGCCCCAGCGACGACAAGCAAAGTTGAGAAGGCGGGAGTACCGAAAGCAGCTCCTGCTGCTGTCGTTACACCGCCTGCCTAACCCACCTTAGTGTTCGATTACGTATTAACCCTCCTCGGAGGTCTCAGTATGGAGAAGGGGTTTACCTATCATACGCAACGTGCCGAGGACGCTCGCTCAGGCGAAAACTGTGATGGACCTGTGGGAAGTGATCGTCACCCACGGTCCAGAAGTGGTAACCACCACTTTCGGATATTCATACAAAGGTGCACCGCGAAGACTGGTACCCCAGGTTAAGCATATAGTTTCTTTCAAGTTATGTTAATTCCGACTATTTACTCACACATCTAATACTTGTTTCCCTTTATTACAGATACGTGGAGCATCAGCAGCATCACACCAACCGAGCGAGAACAGGACAGTCCACACCACTCCATCAACAACAACCACTTTTTTTGGATCTTTACAATATTCAACATAACGATGTCAACAGACATAGCAGAACACCAACACCAACTCAACAAATATGCACTCCATGTGCTGAAGAGGACGAAGACTCCTGAGCAGCGCCCTACTACCCAATACTTCAATGCTTTATTATACTGTTTCATATTGGAATATTGTAGGATATCTACATATATATATATATATATATATATATATATATATATATATATATATATACATACATACTCTGTGACATAAAAATAAACCAAGATGGCGTTGGAATTTTTTGATCAAACGTGGCAGAAATGTTTAACTAGTCAAATGTAGTAATTTCGTTCAAAATAATCCAGTAGCGATGAAAAATTTGACGTTTCACTTTCTGTAACAATCGAAACTATCGAGTGTGTTTCTTAAGAGATTCAGTCGATTTCAGTATTGTTTTTCGTTGCAATTCTTTTGCTTTTGTGTTCCTTCTTATTTGCATTTTGAGGCTGTGATTATGCCCAGAATGCGGCAACTTGAAAATTATCGCCAACTGAGTGGATTCGACAGAGGTCGCATTATTGGCTTACGTGAAGGTGGTTTTTCATTCAAAGGAATTGCTAGTCATCCTAACTGTAATCAATCCTCTGTAGTATGGTGTTATCAAGCATGGTCTAGAGAAGGTCAAAAACGTCGTAGGAGAGGAAGTGGACGGCCAAGACGGACAAGTGTGGTCCAGGACCGCCATCTCCGATTAATTGCATTAAGAGACCGATTATCGAGTACAAGATCAGTAGCCGATCAATAGTTTGGAAACTAAGGATATCCTGTAACCCTTCGTACAGTTTACCGTCGAATTAGAGCTTTTGGCTTGCAGTCCTATCGACCACATCTTGTGCTTCAGCTGACGTCTTGTCATCGACAGCAACGTTTGTTGTGGTGTACCTTGCGACTGGATTGGGACGTGGAATGGCATCGGGTGGTCTTCAGTGAGGAATCCCGATTCCGCTTGGTAATACACGATGGTCGCGTGAGGGTCAAACGTAGACGTGGAGAACGTCGCAATGTGCAGTTTTGTCTTGAGCAGCGTGTGCACCATACTGTGGGGGTTATGGTATGGAAGCAGGTCTCAGTTGGTATTCATCCGATGCAATATGAATGCCCGCCGATATGTTGATGAAGTGGTAGGGCCCCATATCCTTCCGTTCCTCCAGGAGCTGGAGGACCCGATTTTCCAACGGGATAATGCCCATCCCCACATTGCAAGGCATTCTATGGAGCGCTTCGAAGAGGCTAACGTCAATATATTGCCGTGGCCGTCCAGGTTTCCCGACCTTTCGCCCATCGAACATGTGTGGGGCATGATGTGTAGAAGACTCATGCAATTAGTCAATCCTCCACAGGCACTAGAAGCTCTGTGGCATGAATTACAGATTGCCTAGGATGCAATACCTTAGGAAGAAGTCGACCACCTGTTGGAATCCATGCTGGATGCTGGAGTGTGAAACTAATAGGAGTGGTCCAACACATTATTCATAAAAATGCATTTCTCTTTTGTTTAATTTCTTTTAAATATTAATCAATTACAGAAATTACAAAATTACACATCTTGGTGTTGCATTTTTTATGCCAGAAGTCATTCAAATACAAAAGTATCGATTTTCTTACAAAACTGACTTATGCTATTCCAGGTAGAGAACGTTTAACTCGATGCCTTTATTGCTTTGAAAATATTTCAACGAGCAATAAAACATTATATAACTTTTATACTTATGTTCAATCTAGCAGTCAGAGATGTAATAGACGTATTGTCTGATGATTTTATTTACTTTAACGTACTATAAATCAGTTTATCCTCGTGTAAATTCATTAAATTTACCTGTACCGTTAATACTATTTTTTCAGCCACCGTAAGGAGAGCTCAGACGAGAGCCCAAATGGATTGGGAGCTGCCCAGAATGTCCGTGCTAAGGAGCGTCCTTTTAGTTTCGTGTTTAAATAAAGTAATCCGTTTCATTTTTTTATTTTTTTTTGTTCTAATTAGTAGAGTAATCGGAATTTTTGTTTAGAGTTTATATTTTGTGTACAATAAGTACAAATATTTCGAATTGTAAAGCTTCGGGCGAATATATGTACAAAACCTATTCTGTTTATTCGTCACTATGAGACCCCAGGTAGCAATCAATCAACTCTATCCAAAAGATCTCACGCCTAACCTACGATTAGAGCTTTAGCCGCTGTAAAGCATAATAAAATTGAACGCAGCCCATTAGGCACATGTTGGAAATAATTTTTTTATTTTTTGTTAAATGGTGTAAATATAAAATAATGGAATAATTGTTGTATCGAAATTGAAAATAAATTGATGTTATATTGATGAAGAATGGAGTTTTTTTTGTATTCAATTAGTAAAGTATTTGTATCAGTCCAATGATATGATGAAGTGTGTACACTAGGGAAGCAAATAAAGCTGTGCACATATTTTATCTCTGTACGATAAAATAGAACAAGACAAAGAGAGAGTTACAAGCACATGCGGCGGAAATTACCATTTTATAACCACATTTTCGGAGGTGTTACGTAAGGTATGATAGGAATACCGAAATTTATAAATCAGTTTACAGGTCCATAATAGCGCCAAACGACAACTAGTCATTACATCTTGGACTTCATCTGGTTCCATAATTAATGTAAAACGTGATACTGCACAGACTAAACATCAAATGACTTCCAATATATACAAGTCACTATTATTCAGAATGAAGAAATTAGGCTGGCCATGGAAAACAAGAAACGTAGCCTCAGTAAGAGCAACTCTTTACTTGACATTTTCCGCTTCATTTATTAATTTATTTTAAATAGCGTTTGAAAAAGATAGTTTTAAGGGTAATGAAAAAATGTAATTAACCCGAGAGCATTTACGCACAATGATTTACTGTGACTTGTAAGGTGTAAGTGCGTGTGAAATCAACATTTGGTGATCACGGCCCTTCCTTGGCAACAATTTACGAATGATACAAGAAATTCTAACGTGGAAGAACTATATATGATCACCAGAAAGCAGCAGGTCCTCCGTTGTTAACGGGAATTGTTATTTGGTTTGTTATGGCAGTTTCGAAAGGAATTAAATTTGATGATGGTTGAAGAGAGTTTTTAAGTAACCTAATATGCATGAGTATAAAATTATTTGTTACTTATCGTGGTTGATAACGAAAGGTTCAGTCGCGGTTATATACTTCTACATTTTTTACCCCTGTCGTTTCAAGGCGTAAACGATGTCCATGGCGGTGACGGTCTTAGGTACCTGCAGTACCTACGCCGGACTTAAAGCCCAAATAGACAATGAAGAAAGTTTAGAGAAAAAAGAAGCCTTTCAAAAACAACATTCAAGTAAAAAAGGTATACTTTGCATAAATCGATAACACTAACAGTTTCTAAGATATTTGCATTTATTACCAACTGCTTAGGCAGTTTATTATTCTGTAGTATTTGGGAAACATCAAAACGTGAAAATCGGTGTTTCGCGAAGAATGCACATAACTTCAGGAAATGATAGATCTCATAATTTTAACACAAGTCCAATAGTGCTTAGTTTTCGAGATACAGGGTGTCAAAGTTAATAACCTGCCTAAGCAGTTGGTAATAAATACCTAACAATTCAAATATCTTAGGAACTGTTAAAGTTATCGAGTTAGACAAGGTTTTTATCTGAAAAACTTCAGGGTTTCGTATTTTTAAAAAAAAATCCAATTTACTCCATTGGTGTAGAAATTAGGGATTAAAAGGTTATTCTACCCCTTGCGTTCTACACCCTGTACATAATAAACACGTATTAGTAAACTCATCAATGTACTTTATATACGTATTTATTATACCAAGAATTAGAAAAATACCTTTATTGGTTTTCGAGATATTTCAAAAATTAACATGTTCTTTGGAACTTTGACACCCTGTGTCTTTATCAATATTTTATTAAAGCAGGTTGTGTCAGATCGTAATCTTTGGAGGCCGAGAGTCTTACATTTTACTTGTAACCATTACTTACGGATCACCTGGTATATGAAATTTATTGTTTATTAGTACTTAGGATATATTTTAATAGATTGCAGTTAAAATAGATCAAGAATGTATGAGGTTATTAAAACTTTAGGCGGCAATAAATCCAATATGTTCATTTGTGGGTTGGTAATTTTTAGCATATAACAGGGCCCAATTATGGTGTAGTATAATTAAGAATTTACAACTACTAAATTAATATTTAAAAAAACTGCGCCTTTAATCTAAACTCTAGAAATTTTCAATCTACGTGCTAGTATCTTAAGTATTTTATAACCGAAACTTAACTTTAGGTAGGGAAGGAACTTTTCATATACATGTATTTATTGTTATTGTCTGAAGAGATTATATGCATTATTCGATAAGAACCTTTTTTATTAGGTATATTTAATTTCAATTTAAATTCGTTAAGCATTAAGTTTAATATAAACAAAAGCAGAAAAAGGAAATCTTACAGATTGGAAAAAGAAACAAACTATCTAATACATTTTAATTAAATGAAAATACGAAATATAATTAAATAAACGGACTTTATGTCAAATTTAAATGAAACTTAGATCTCTTTTGAAAAGGTTGTGCAAGTAGCGTGCATGTTTAATAAAAAGCTATTTTACGGATGACGGAAAGGATTAAGGCGTTACAAGATAAACTTGTAGAGTTTATGATTAGGTTGTACCTACCACTCCTAAACTTGTTTTTTACCAACATAGGTAAAAATTATTGCACCAAGCATTCAATAAACAATACAAGTCAAAGTTATTCATAATGCCGCCGTGCAGTACAACAAACTGAGCCAAAATACACACTGCGGAAAATATTTAATGCAGACGATTAAGGAATTCGGGATATAAATTTTTTTTTTTTAAGTTTTTATGGCAGGGGTCGCGGTGTCGTTAGTATTGATTACGTATTACAAACCCTCCTTTATTTGCTTACGTAGCAAAAACTTTATCAGTTTAGCAACATTTCTAGTTTATTTACATTACTTTTAGGTTACCTACAACAGCTTCATCAAAGAAATTATAGTTTGCTAATTAAAAATCCAAAAGATAAGTTTATTATTATGAATTTGTATTTTAAGATAAATTATTAGTAGTTTATATTAAAAGAGCGGAAAAAACCTTATAGCGTGACGAGCTTTAATGCCGCGAGAGGCCGCAGGGCGAGCGCAGCATGAAAGCAAGTCATGATATGGTTTTCAATTCCAGTAATATAAGTTTTTCGTGCTGAAAATATCATATTTATAGAGCATTTGAAGTTTCTTGTCACCAAAATTGTGTTGGTTCAACCTTCTATGAATGTATGGTCTCTGTACTGCCAACCTGAACTATATTTACAAATATAACCCTAAGTTAAATACTTAGATTTATTTGATATACATTACAGGACAGTAACCTTAATACAGTCATGCCATTTGCGAGCGAAGCACTGCAAAAACGAATTTGTCCACGACTATGGTATAACATGATTATTATACATGTGTTTCCTTAATAATAATATCCATTATGCACTAGAGTATAATATCCATTCTTTACTGTTTACTCAACAGAAATAGTTAAGCTCATTCCACTAAATTTACGCCAGTGTAAGCAGCGACCAGTTTTACACCGACAAAATTATAAAAACCGGGAAACCTAAAAACCACAAATTGAAATGTCACTTGGTCAAGAGTAAATTGCAAAGCGTCATGTTTTTAATATTGGCACTTTAGCACATCGCAGAAATTTCAAATTATTTATTACTTGTAAAAATACGAAGTAGAAGCATATTAAAGAAGATACAAGAGGTTGTAAATCATTACAGTAAGGCAATGTTTTGAAATTACAGGTGGACTTGTAACACAAAAGTAACACAAACATTTTTGGATTAGGTCAAAATAGGGCGTGGTTTTATAAGGATGATAAGGTTATATACTACGTTTAGAACAAGATACGGTTGCAAAACACACTAAAAAACAGAGAACATAAAACAGTTAAACTGTATGATATTGAATTAAAACAGAATTAGAGACGTCTGTTCTGTTAGGTACGGCAACTACAACATTTGAAAGAAAGTAATTGCCTGTGTTCCGGGTTTCAAAAATGCGACCAATAACAAAGTTGCACTTAAATATTGCGGGAATTTTTGGGGAGGAGCTTAACTATTTCCGTTCGGTAAACGGAGTATAGTGAATAATGAATTCATATCATTTCAATGCGATTTTGTACATAGTATAAAAAAAAAGAGCACGCCATAAACATCAAGTCGCAGCACTTGTTGCTATGGCAACACCGCGCGCTTTGTTTTTATCTATTTTGACAATTGCGCTTCGGTTTTTAATTTTAATTTGAAACGTTAAAAGGTTAGTTGTTCTACTTATTATTACTCAAAGTTTTAGGGTATTCGCAGTATTTCGTTAGAAAAAATGGATTCAAATAGTGAAAATGAGATGTGTACACCTCTAGACATACCAGAAGCCGCAAAAATTGCAAGTGTGAACCTATACCCAGAAAAATCCAAACAACTCTGCATGTCTGGATTTGAATTATTTGTACAATGGAAGACTAACAAGAAAACAGAGACTTTTTCAGAATCCGTTTTGTTAGTATATTTTACCGAATTGACCGCAATATACAAACCATCAACGTTACGGACAAACTACTCTATGCTTAGAAGTACAATTACCTTAAATCATGATATTGATATTGAAAACTACGCCAAAGAGACCTTTTAAAAAGCAAGTCTGAAGGTTTTAGGGCGAAAAAGCCAGTATTTTTTCTCCAGAGAATATAAATAAATTCATGAGGCATCTGACGAAAAATACCTTGCAACAAAGGTAAGAAATCTAAAAATTGTTCAAATATATGAGAATTAAAAAATATGTATATTATTTTAGGTTGCACTAAAAGTGTTGGTAATGGGAGCTAACCGTGCTAATGAAATGTACAATATTAAACTAGGAAATCTACCAGACCTCGGATCGGCTTTCTTGGTAAAGGTTCCAAATACCAAAACAAAATTTACAATGACTGTTCAATTTTACAAAATTTTCAAAAAGTGCATGAGCCGTCGTTCACCTTCTGTCAAATCTAATATCTTCTCTCTAAACTATCAAAATGGCAAATGCGCCTCACAAAAGATAGGTGTTGACAAGTTTACACAAATGGCTAAACAAACAGCAACATTTCTGCAATTACCCAACCCAGAAAAAGACTCTAGTCATGGTTTTCGTAGATCTTCTGCGACTATACTTGTAGACGCCGGCGGCTATATAACTGCAATGAAGAAACACGATAGATGGAAATCTACGGCAGTAGCAGAAGAATACATTGATGACTCTATCAAAAATAAAATGGACACAGCTGAAATAATATCAAACTCAATACAACAAAATTCTTCTTGTCAAACATATGAACACAATCACACCATATCATCTACAAATAGCCAAAATATTAATGTTACCTGTTAACAAATGATTTTTCTTACTAGTTAGAGAGAAATTCAATACTTTGTTTCAATTTTATTGATTCAATGTTAGTCATTTAAAAATAAAGATATGTGATACTTAATTGTAGCTAAAATTATTTGGTAGGCGTGGGCAAAGTATAG
Source organism: Vesta saturnalis (assembly GCA_036346205.1). Lineage (NCBI taxonomy): Eukaryota > Metazoa > Arthropoda > Insecta > Coleoptera > Lampyridae > Vesta > Vesta saturnalis. The sequence continues at coordinate 1,814,243 of JARFJB010002287.1, read as the reverse complement.
CATTCTACTCGCATATAACGGCTGTTATTCACTTGGATGATATATTACAATCGCCTATGGCTCGTGTCATAAACATCATCCATCGTTATATGCTTGTTGAACAGTATACTATTATGCGTTTTGATAACAGGTTATTGTCGTAAATAGTAGTGACAGAATCAAAGAATTAAAAAATTTAATTAGTGTCAAAACAAGTTGATAAAATTTAAAAAAGGAACATTGGTCCATAAATCAACATTTTCGTACCAAATGAAATAGGGGTTAAGCAAATCAATCCCTTGCAATTCGAAAAGGGTTCGGCCGATTTCGTTGAGTACTCATGTAGCCACCGATTACGATCTGTGACTACGTGCATCTAATGTTAAAGATCGAGCAACCAGACAACGATTTAATGAAGTATATACGCATTTAATAACTTACCATCAAAGCAATAAGTTCACTGTCAATATGCCAAATATCACATGAGGTGATAAAATTTGAAATATTTAGTATACATATGAAAATGTAAACTTCCAGGAAAATGCAGACTTTCACGGTTTGAAATCATACTTAAAGGTCTTATCTTTTTTAGGTTTTAAATAGTGTACCTAAAGGTTAGATAACCAGTACTACCGTCATCAGCAGTATAGTTCACAAAATGAATAACTATCAGTTACAGATTAATGCTTATATTTACACTATTCATCTATACAATGTTCTCTTTCTAAAACTTGCCATTTGAGGTAGAACGTAGAGACTACCGCTGGTAGCGTAAAATTGTTAATGACTACTTTATAACTCAAATGGAATGTGTTATAATGAGAAGGATATATAGTCCGACAAACAGTATAAAGATAAGCCCTAATACGTAAGCGAAAGCTATTCATTTTACAAACTGTAATGACACAATTAAGAAATTTAATTAAAGTATCAAAAAAATTAATAAAATAGGAAAACCTAATAAGAAGAGTGTGCTACGTTCTTTGAATATGTTTAAAAGTCAACTAGAAATTAGATTTTACTTCACGAAAGATTATCTAGAATAAATGAAATGAAATATTATTAAAGCGCCTTGAAAGTGAAAAATCAGAATACTCTCTTAACGGACAAAGGCTGACAATGAAAAATGCTACAATCAAAAATCCTACTCGAAGTAAACTTTTTATTTCTGTATTTAATAAAATTAATAATAATTTTTAATTACATATTTACCTTTGAACTTATTCGTTCATAACAAAAACTTTAATTTAATATTAGTCAAGTTGCTTTGGTATGTGTGAATCCATGCGATATTCCAGGCTAACATTCCATTAATATAAGTAATTTGATTGTAATCTCATTTACATCAGTTTTACATACAAAAGACAAAATTTACATCGATTGGGGCTTGAACCTTGATGGCGCAGTTGGTTAGCGCGGTACTCTACCAAAGTACAGATTGTAGGTTCAAATCCTACTCGAGGTAAACTTTTTATTTATGTATTTAATAAAATTAATAATATTTTTTAAATTTAGAAATGTTTAATTTTTATAATGTGAGTGCAAAGTTATGAAAAAACTAAAAACATCAATTAAAAATCTGCTTAGATCGTAAAGAAAATTAGAGAAGAAATGATTTTCGTTACTTCTTAAAAGACTGTACGTTATTACTTTAGTTTTAACTGTAGATGTTAACTTATTGCAATAAACATGCAATTAAAGTATTTAGTTCGAAAACCTAGACATAGCAAACGATGAAATTAAAATTATAAGGTAGGTATCATTCTCTTAATAACAAGTTTCCAACGTTATTTAATCGGATATTTTCCTCTTGTATTGTTATTTGGATGTTAAATGATATTTTATAAAAGGAAGAAAGCTATAATAACGCTAAGCGATAATTGTTCTTTACAGGTATGTCTAACAGGTTTAATTGCATTATTAATTTCTTTAAAGGAGTAAGGATTCGCTTGTAATATCCTTTATTGATCAAAATTAATCTTCCGAAAGTCAGGATCACAATGTAACCCCATTTTGAAATATTTGAGTTACACTAATCTTTTGGCGTGGATAATCATTTCATAGCTTTTGAAGATATCTTTAAGTATGTGCACGTTTCCTGGAAACCCTAAAACAAAGTCAGTTCAATAAATTAATAGGTTTATTAATAGTAAAACACTAATAGTTTCCCTTCCCATGATAATTTGAACGCTTGGGTAATACCATGTATAAAATCTCCAACTACCGAAAATATCATATACCTAACTGAACTCCTTTTAGCCGTATTTTGTAAAACTGTTTCAAACTTTTTATTTCATTATATATATATATATATATATATATATACAGGGTGTACACAAACTCTTTTCACGCCCAATCGTATGGCGTAAATATGATTTTTCTGTTGTACTTATAAGTATGGGCGGGGCATTGGACAGCGTTGTTCATAAGTTTATTGTTTTTCAAAATTTCGCAATTTTAACACAAAATTTGAAAAATTTTGATTTTTTCATAAAAGAATGATGCTCTTGTCTGAAGCACCGTTTTCGAAATAGATCGATTTGAACTTTTCATGTGTTAATCATACTTTTATAAAATTAACTAAGGAATTCATTTACAATTATGAAAGATGGCTATGGAAAATAAACAAAATAACAATTGCGTGAACATCAAGATAACTAGTATTACAGATACTAGTTGAGGTTAAAGTGTCAAATAAGTTTTAAGTGAAAGATTTTTTATTGTTTAGCTACATTACCGTATATAAAAAAAGTTGAATATTGTTAGAATGGTTTCGTTTAGTAACCAAGAATATGCCGATATGCATTTGGTGTACGGCCAAATACAATGGCAACGCTCGGGCAGCAGCACGTAGATATGCAGATAAATTTCCTGCTCCTAAATCATTTACGCTTCTTTATCAAAGAATTAGAGAAACAGGATCGGTAATTTCTAAAAATAATGAAACGGGAAGACATGCTGATATAATGGAAGAATATCAGGATGGTATTTTAATGGAAATTGAGTACAATCCCGAATTAAGCGTAAGAAGGTTGGCTGCAATGTATCCCAATGTGTCCAAATCTTGTATGTGGAACATTCTACATAAGTAAGGCTTGTATCCTTTTCATTTCAAAAAAGTCCAGGCCTTGCAAGCAGGTGATTTTCTCTTGATGATTTTTCCAATTGGATGCAAAATAAAGAGAATCAAGACCAAGATTTTTTTTGTAATATTTTGTTTTGTGATGAAGCCACTTTTACAAAAGATGGAATTTCTAATATGCACAATGCACACTATTACTCCTATGTTGATGAAAACCCTCATGTTGATAAGGGAAAGCAAACATCAGGAAAGGTTTAGCATTAATGTATGGATAAGTGTTCTTGGTGATAATTTGCTTGGACCTGTAGACTTACCTAATCGTTTAAACGGCGAAGAATATCTCAACTTTCTACAAAATAGTTTACCCGATTTATTAGATGATATTAATATGAATATTCGGCGGAATTTGTGGTTTTTACATGATGGTTGTCCGGCTTACTATAGCAGAACTGTTCGTACTTTTTTAGATAATAATTACCGAGAGCGATGGATCGGAAGAAGTCGTCCGGTTGCTTGGCCTGCAAGGTCTCCAGGTTTAAATCCTTGGGAGTTTTGTGTTTGGGGACATCTAAAGTCAATGGTTTATTCACAACCAATAGAAACACGCGATCAGTTTTGGAGAAGAATTCAGGGTGCCTGCGACAAATTTAGGAACAATAGGGAAATTTTTTCAAAAAAAATCTCTACATAAACGAATAAATTTGTACACAGAAACGGATATATATATATATATATATATATATATATATATATATATGTATATATATATATATATATATATATATATATATATATATATATTCAAACTAATTCTATTTAATAAAGATTGCATATGGCACTTTCTAGCTGCTAGAATAACAATTAAATGGAAATTTCTTCTCCTTTTTGTTTCCACTTCCAGTAGAAAATGTATAGAAGTACGTTTGTACATTCTGTTATGCATTTTATTACATTATCTCCTAAAAAAGTATGATCGTTCTGCGTTAAACAATAAAGAGGCAATGTTTAAATCAATCTGCTGGAACTTCGACGAATGTATATTTTGGATGTAAACCTTTGAAAATCTTTTTCCTACCGCGTAGAACTTTCGGAACCATAAAATCTGCGTTTATAGGGATAACTAGCTATGGCAATCGGTGATCACCTCCTCCCCCTACTCTTTTTCGTGTTGAAGTTTAGCGAAGGTACATCACCATACTTTGAAACCATTGAAAGACATTATTCTTATGAAGTCCGTGGTCCTAGTTTTACTTATTATAGGACACCATCGACATTTGACAGATATTTAGCAGATCTACCTAGGCCGCCGATAACACAATTTTAACTACCGTCTTGCTTACATCCTTATCACCACCACATCTGTGATACCTGATAAGCCTTTTGGTAAGTTATTTGACCTTCATTGTTTGGTATTACACGTTATAACTGCACGTTACCGGTAAACTATAAAACACAAAGAAGCAGCGTGATATAATAATATATGTAGTAGACCTTTAATTCATATAATAATTAATAATGTTTTTGAATGGATACATTTATTAGGCCTAAAAAATTATTTAATGCTTTGTTCCACGACTCCAAATAACAAAGGTATCGTCAACGTATCTATCTGCAACAAACTTAAGGTTTTTTAGGAGCAATTTGCAAAGCTTTCGCCCTTAGAGAGTCTTGTGGAACTTCATTTTTTATACTGTCTAATAATATTTCCTCTATTAAATATAATTAGTTATTGAACCTTAATAAAAATAACGCTAGTAGCCTTTTAATCAATACATTAATTACAGCTGATTATTCTTTGCGATTTCATAACATAACATAACATAATCTTTACGCCATTCCCTTGCGGGGTAGGCAAAACAATCCCTGCCTCTTATTTATTTTTCATTCACAACCTTTTTCCATGTTTTCCTATCTCTGCATACCTCTCTAGCTTCCGCAAGATTCATACATTGTCTCTGACATGTCCTTTTATTTTATATCTCCTCATCTTTCTTTCTTTTATCATACATTCTACTACATGCAGCCAAGTTTTGCGCGGTCTACCAGGCCCGGCCTTACCTCTAACCTCACTCACATATATTTGCATCGCTAATCTGGTGTTGTTCATTCTGTCAATGCGACCAAACCAACGAAATATACTACTTGTATTTCTACCCATCATCGTCTTTTGCTCGCCAGGCTCCGTAATTACACACTCATTCTTTATCAGATTACTCGTCTCGCAGATACGCTCATGCTTTCGTTTCTCATTATTGTCCACATACTTCCAATCACTTTCCAACCAGCATTGACTCTTCGTTCCGTACTATTTCCGTGCTCATATTCATCACTCCTGCAGCGTTCTGTTTTGTGCCACGTTTTGTATTTTGCCCATTTCCAGAAGAGTGTTTTGTTTCCCTCAAAAGCATTCTGTATTTTCTCTCCTTCCACAGCCATCACTTGCACTTTACTTATTCTCACTGCCTCTTTCGCTTCTTTGCTTCTGAATATCTACACCTCATAAAATCGCTTTTTCTCAGTGCTACTTTTTTGCAGCAATCATTGCCATGTACGCTTATTCTTTCCTAGATACTGCATTTTTACCGATTCATTCCACCAAGTATATTTTTTCTGTCTACCTACAGTCGCTCTTCCACATATCCGGCACAATTAACAACAGTTTTTCAAGCTTAACCATGCACTTTCAACGTCAGTGTCTTTTGTTTGTTCGTACCACACTGTTTCATTCACATTCAACTCTTTACTCAGCATCTGCGTATTTCAATCTCGCACCATTATGTACTAGCTTGTCTACCTTAATACTGCGCATTCGCACTACTTTTACTTTCTTTCCCCAGACTCACCTTTGCCCTAAAACACCCTCTCGATACAACCAAAAAGTGGTCCGATCCACACTCCGATCAGCGAACTACTTTTGTGTCTCTCACATACTTTTAGATTGACTTTTTGCCATGTATACATATGCACATGTTTATGTTTAAACCACTATTAGAAATAAACAGGTTTCTCTTCACACAGATTTTCACCAGGCGTTCACCATTCTCATTGACTTTTTGGTCTCCGAACTTTCCTAGAACGCGTTCTCACTGTACACCCACCCATCCGTTCTTATCTCCCACTATCATTACTCTTTAGTTTGGCTTACACACGATTAACACATTCTCTACCTCATTCCAGAAGTTCTCACACTTTTAGTCTCTTTCTACATTCACCGGCGCATAGCACACAATAAGAAAAATTCTTCGAAACTCCACTTTCGTTTTAAACCACATTATCCGTGGAGATACAAATTCTCACTGTTTAATACATCTTTTCGCTCTTTCACTTACGATCACGACAACTCCTTTTGCACTATGCACTTCTGCCTCAATTCCTGACCATAATGCTAGACTGCCATCCTCCATCTCAGAATATCAAGCTGCCTTTCGTACATTACATTTGCAATTTCAAATTCTTTACCTTGTACATCCCTAACATACCACGTGCCGACTCGCTATTCATTTCTTGCACAGTCATCAGCAATGGGGCCTCTCTTTTTCGATGTTGACCGCCCCTTGTAGCCAGGTCGATCCGAGGGAATTTTATTGTTCTGTTGGGTAATACCACAGCGGACAGACCCGTTACTAGCCAAATCGTGCCACGGACTACGTAGCATTCCCAACGGAGAGTTTTCTTTTTTTTTTACTTACATAATTTTTAACTAGTGTTCCCTACGCGATTCTTGATTGTCGTGCTACTTACCGGACTTGCTGTTATTTATTTGCGACCCAGTGATTTAATTATTTTTCATTTAGGTTTCCGAGTTAGAGTTAGTTATTTATTTATTTAATTTAATATTTATTTATAAAATCTGTCTTATTATTGCCGTGAATTGTGATAACAACGATAATGACCCTTCCTCCCCACTTTAATTGCCTACCTTTCCGATTAATTATAATTAAAATTAGTTATAGTAACACAGGTAAAAGTTAGATTAAATTTTGAATTTGCCGTCAAGGAAAAATATAGTATAAGATAATATGTAATAATGTTATAATTAAACTTAAAAAATTAAATACTACCAAAAATAAAAGTTGGATTCAGTTTTGAATTTGCAATCAAAGTAAAATATTCAAGAACTTACCATATAATCCGCAAGCTGTACCCAGAATTTGCACTCCCAGAGGATTTTTTTTAATTTACTGCTCTGCCATACATTGTCATATCTTTTGTATTTTATATTTGTTTTAGTATGCCGACAGAAAGAAGGTTCTTTGCCGATACCCCTACCGGGCATTAAGCTTTACTTGTAAAATGTTCCTACTTTCCGTATCTTTCGGAATTTATGATTTAAGCGCCCTAAAGTATTGTCATACAGACATTTCACCGCCAATTTTTTAAGAAGATGCATTTTTATTAGTACGTTTTTTTCATTGTAGCATTTATATTAATATATTACGTTCGTGGTCTCATTCAAATAGCTCTGTGCAACCTAAACAGCTTTGAACCGCGCATGTTTTGTACCGTTAACGTTATAATCTGATTGCTTGATTGCTTATGATTTTTATTAACATGCTGGTGTCTCCCGAATTTAGGATGCTCAATTTACTTCACGTCTCCGTGCACTACTTAATTGGTTAAGATTGCGAATTTGCCGCATTTGACATGGACGTGTTTTACTTCCAAGGTAGGCAATCAAAACAAAAAGACAAACACAGAGTTTCGCCACATTTAGATGATTGATTGCACTTATTGCACTGCATTTTTAATTTTGAAAAGTATAAGATTTTAATAACGTATTTATATATGCGTGGTTATGGCAATTATTTAGACTAGATTTAAAAATTATTTATTCCTCAGAGCGTGATGCATACACGTCCGTACTCAACGAGCGAAATAAGACGCTTTCAGGCGTTTTCATAGTTATATTTAATTAAGATTGATGGTTATTGATACATTCATTCCTTGTTATTGAGGGAAATAGGCTTGGAACGTTTCCAATGAAACGCTCCAAGATGGTAATACGCAGTGTCCCGAAACTTTCCTGTGAAAAGAAGACTGGAAGCTCCTGATATAATTGTAAGAGTATTCACCTAGTTCGAAAATGCTTCCTACGGGAGCTAGAGCTATTCGAAAATGGAGCCTTGTGATTAAATTTTTTTAACACCTCTAGAACGTATCTAACCGTATTTAGAAAAATTATTATTATTCTTATCAGCCATGTTTTGGCTAGTAGATAATAAATATAACTTATTTTTCCATCCAAAAAACGCAGCACCGTTTATAAATCAAATTTTGATAAAACACGCAAAAAATGCAAAATAAAATAAAATGTTACCAATAACTTCTTAAAAATAAAATTATTTATTACGACAGAAAGAATATTACAAAAATAATATGTATGAAAGATAACTACAAGAGATGCTCGATTTGATGACCATTAGTCTATATGCATAAATGTGTGATTGTGCTTGGGGAACGCAGAATTCTTGTAAAAATTCCAAACTTATTTTTATTGGTTGCAAGCATCTTGTAATCTTGTCCAAAGCTGCGCACAATTTACTATTGGAACGGAATAAACAGAGGCTTTTATGTATCCACAAACACAATAATCTCCCGGATTCAAGTTCGATGACCTTACTGGCCAGGCAATTGAACCGCCTCTTTCAATCCAATGGTCTCCAATGTATTATCAAGGAATGCTCGTACATTCCTGCTAAGTGAGACAGTCATCGTCTAAAATCATCAGTTCTGCCGAATATTTACAAGCACACCTAACAAATCAGATAAAATGTTTTGCATAAAAAGGTTACACACGTCCAAGTAGATAATCGTCGATTACCTTTATCCAAGCGTTATGCTGAATCTATGCTGATATTTAGATTCTCGGACAACATGAAGATTGTCACCAACATAGAAATAGTACTTATATTATTTAATCTTACTTCGTGGAATTCCATATTGTTTGATCTTTGTGTTAATCTAAATTATTTCACATTCATTAATTACGTTAGCTACAAAAATGTATTTTGGCTTCATTATGTTGATGATATTTTAACATGTTTTGATAGTTCATCTCATTTCATTAATGGCATTTTAACTAATATTACAAATTTACATCTTAACATCAAACTTAAACTTGAGAAAGAGCAAAATAGAGTCATTAATTTTCTATATATAAACATAAAAATTAATACACAGAACAAGTTTGTGTTCTCCATATTTTGAAAACCTACACATGCAGACATTATAATTACAAACGATTAATGTCAGAATAACACACATAAGTTAGCTGTATATAAATTATTAGTACATAGAGGAATGTCATTACCATTAAATCAAACAAATTTCAATAAAGAAATATCAATTATAAAGCAAAGTACACAAGCAAATGGATACATTTCAAATATAATCGACTCTTTAGATCAAGAGTACATGTTTTCTATCAAACAAATTTACCCAATTAACACAGAACCGACAGACAATAAATAGATATCAGTTTCTTATATTGAAAAAAGTATCTCACATATTACAAAATAACAAGAAGTACAAAGTGGTTTTCATAACTAATACCAATATTCTTAAATGCTTATTTAATGCCAAAGCTTCAACTAACGACATTTTGAAGTCAGGTATTTACAAATTGAACTACACATTCTGTAATTCTGTTTAGATCGGACAAATACTTACGAACTTTGATATTAGATACAAACAACACATTAGATGTTAGAAATATAAACTCACAGCCAAATCAAATTATATCAAACGTTTAACAGTAAACAATCGCTCTATGATTTCACAAAACAACATTAAATTTTTGGCATTTCGAAATTTATAAACATAAAAGAAAGAGCCTTTAATGAACGAACAGGTTGATCTTATAGACTCACCTTTAACAGATATCTTAAATATAGAATTATAATTTACATCAAGTTTGCTGTTTTACATTAATGATTTGTTACCATAACTACATCTTGATAATGACACATATTGTATTGAAACGCGTATAGAAATAAATAATTATATAAAAGAAATTGTGGAATTACGTTGTATTTAACACATTAGTGATACTAAACACAAATAGTAAATTAAAAATTCCATTTCTAGTAGTTGGTACTTCGTCATAAAACAGAACATAACTGGAGTAATCTTCATTTTGATTTTCTTTATTGTGTAACTATCTGGCGAATTCTGCACGAGCAGGAAAATCTCCTTGTAGTAGTACCTACACCTTTATAAAATGAACAGGGTGTAGATTTTCTTTGTGTAAAATATTCCCTACAGAAGATCTGGAAATTGCGGAATGCATTTACAAAAAAAGCATGTGGCCTACAAACTTCGTTTAAGGTCGGGTCGCTGAGGCCTAGGTTACCGTAGATTTTAATTTTGTTTTTTATTTCTAAAACAATGGAAATAAAAACGAAAATGAGTGATAATGAGTGCCAATACCATAGGAAGTAAGATTTTCTAGCCCGCGTGCTATTTCTGTAAATGCTGCTAGCACGAGTGCCGTTAGTAGTCAGTATTTTGGAAGGTCAACTTTTCTAGCACACGCGCTGTTACTGTATATGCGTACCGGGATACATGACAGCTAGTCTTCGAAACCTTATTTCAAGATTTTCCTCAATTTACAATATAATATCATCTTATTGTTCTTCAGTTACATTATTATGCCACCCAGTTCACTACTATTAGGAAATAATCGTTCGGTGAAGAGTTTCTCAATTCAGGAAGCAATTCGGCTCTGGAGAATAAATAAGCGTACCAATTTTAGTATTTCTGAATATATGCGTTCTGGAGATATACTAAAAGAAATTAATTGCAAAGCGCCATCTTTAAACAGCTCTACCTCCCTAAGATAGTAAGTAACTATTTTCGGATTAGGTGAATTGGATTAAATAGTCTTAAAGTTATTAGAGGGGCATTGTTACCTAGTTGACGAATTTTCCGTTAATTATAGCTTTTTTGAAATCATTCTAGCAGTGAAAGTTATTATTTAGCGGATGGCGGAAAGTCTAGCTCTTTTAAAAATTCAACTGGAAGAAATGAACGGAATTTTTAGTTCAAGTAATTGTAATAATACACGTCAAAGCGTTTCAACATTATCAAGGGCAAAGGGATCATTTAACCCGGCTGTTCTTCTTGACAAGACTATACACTTGTGCTCCTTTGGGTCATAATGACCCGAACTCCTGAAATATGAATTAAAACCAAAATAACAACAATTTTTATACATTTATTGACTATATTTCTCTAATGCAATGTTTTTTATATGAAACGTGAAACTTACAATAAATTCAACCAAATTTAAATAAAAAAAAAGAAAACGGAATAAAAAATGTCTAATAATTGATATGATCCACTACTTCTTACAGTCGGGACAATAATAGGTCACATGTTCTTTACACAAATATTTTTTACACTTAATGCAGGTCATATTAGTTTTGTTATCACATTTAGAAGGGCAAAATTTGCAGCGTGCTCGTTTGTTTTTGTTGCTAGTTCCAGGAAGAAGTGCGGTAGAATTTTCCACCAATGGTTGTTGAATAGCTGTTACAATTGCAGCTGATTATTCATTACGGGGAAGATGTTTCCTGGACACAATGTAAGGATTTACCAATTGTTTGCCCAGTTGCTCCAAAAACAGTCTTGTTTTGAACAAAACATTTTTATTCCAGTCTGGATTTATTTCGCGCCATAAGACGAAAGCATTATAGGCACTGGTATCTAAAATGTTGTAAAATAAGATTATGGGCCATCGATTTGTTTTTCGTTTGCATGTGTATGCGCCGATTAGCTGATCTAATGTATCAACTGCTCCTTTTGTAGAATTATAATCAAGTATAATTTATGGTTTTTTGTCTTTTCTGTCGCTTATTTGTTTCTGGTTTTGAAACGTACTCATTAGAATGACCTTCTTGTATTTTTTTGGAATATAAGACACAACTGCGGTATCTTTAGTAAAATAAAATTTGGAACTATGCACAACGTTATTTACTTCCATGTTAGGTAGCTCAGACTTGCGTTTCCTGACAGTCCCCAACATAGTAAGATTTCTTTTGAGAAGCATTTGACCCTATTTATACGATGTAAAGAAATTGTCATAAGTTACGTTCTGATCTCTTAGTCCATAAGTAAGGTCTAAAACTACTCTCAGCCCCTGATCCTTCTCAAGCTTTCCCCCACGTGATTTTCTCGCATATACACAAAGCGTCCATATTTTGATTCCATATTTTGCTGGATTGCTTGGTATATACTGCTTGAATGGACAACGATCTCCGCTCGTCCTCAGTTACGTTTTGCCCGGGATTGTACAATTTTGGTAGTATTTCAGCCCATTTGTCCCAAAATTCTCTAATAGGAGCCCACTTATCCCGTAGCCTTCTTTCTTGACGATCTTCTTTATTATCAAACCGTAACACGCGTGATATGTAATAAAATCGTTTCAACGACATTGTTGCGCGAAAAAGAGGTCTGTCTGTTTCTACAGTCCACAAACTTCTGGTAGATTCATCATGCGATTTGTAAACTCATCCTAACAGTAACAAACCTATGTACGCCTGCAACGTAATGTCATATAATTCTTGCCACTTGTCACCGTACACTCTATGACCTTCGATGTTAGCCATTTTTTAAATTATATTTTCCAGAGGACTATTGAAAAATAGCTGAAATATAGATTTTACATCCTGGACTCGTGCATTGCTGTATCTAGTTGGACCTGGAGCGACTTTTATGATATTTGCACTAGTTGCACGCCCTGATTGAGGAAATGGATCTAACATCCAAGTTATGGCATTATCTTTAGATTGAACCGATTGAGCAGGTGTCATCAATTGCGTAGGATTTGTCCGTCCAACATCGTCGAACAAATCATCGTCTGACAGTTCATAATCGCTACCTTCACTGATATGATCTTCCTCTTCAGAAGCTTCATCGTCACTAATGTCACTCAAATTATCAATAAGTTTTTCTAAGTTCTCACCACTAAGATATGTTTTTGCCGTTATTGTTATTTCAGCACTTAAAAGAACTAGTAGTACGTACAACAAACCGCACTTTACTCTGCAACGTAACAAACAAAACTGTCGGTTGCATACTGCGATATAATATTTATACCTGCTGCAAGTTGCACGTCTGTTCCTGTTTCGACTTTCACACGCGGCTACAGACCTACCGAAAATGCTGTAGTAACTCGCATAGGTAGGTACATTTGAACAAATTTCAATATGAAATAATTGAAAATGCAAATTTATACGTCCTACCAATGTATTGCAGCCTTGGGCCATAATGACCCGAGGAACATCAATGTAACAATATGTTTAAAAAAATGAGGAAAAAAAATTATTAAAACAAACAAGCCACCTCATTCTTCAATGGATTAGAAACAAAGTCATAAACTACGAAGTTTAGATATTAATAAACAAAAAAGTTATCTAAACAAGAATTTGATTTCGGGTCATATAGACCCGAAGGTAACAGCAGGGTTAAATTATGTCGACTAGTTGGTAATTAATTAGTATAACGTTACCCATGATCGTGGTAATTTTATCATATCGAACAAATTTATTGCAAAACAAAGTAATACAACACTATAACAGGCGATCATTCATGATCTTTATCTAAGGCGGCGGAACTTTGATAAAGCGATTGCTTTGTGTCAGACCCGACAGTAAATGTCATTATCATTGCGGTTGTGAACTGCGCTCCTTTTTGTTAAATTAAAGCTATTTAAGAGAAGCTTCAGGTTATTACTGTTAACGTACGCGCGTGGAGAATACCTATATCTAGTAATCGTATGAATGAAATATTTGAGAGAATATGCCAAAACCTCAATATATCCAGAAGTTCATTCAGTGTTATATTTATTGTCACGTTACTTAATAAAAGCTGTGCCCGCTGTATTAATACAGTAGTTTTATTATGTTGAAAAGTTTTGACGATTTCTGGCGGTTTGAAACGATTTAGCGAGACAGTTTCCTTTCAGGCTGATAACACTGCTGAGGTGTTTCCGGTCGTCATTTTTCAGCAGTGTTGCTGGACACCCCGGATAAATTTCAATAACAAAAATATACGTACTTTGGTCGCGGATGAAAATAGTGGTAATTCATATTTTTGTATGGCATGTATTGTCTTAATATCATTAATAAACATTTTTCTTCTTGGACCAACATTTATACAAAATATCGCTTGGCACATTTGTATGAATAACAAAGATTACAAATATTTTACAGTCCCCATGTTAAATAAAAAGATTTTGTACAAATTCGTTAATAGTTTATTAAATACACTTTGGTTAAAAATGTTTTAGCGTTATGTAAATTTCTCCATCCAGCAAATTGTTTTAAAAGGTTTAGACCTAAATCACTACATAAATAACACGTGTCGGCAATAAAACAGACACTTAATGCCTAAATAAATGATACATTTTTGTATAACCTGTACGAAATTATGCCTTTGTACAATTGTGTACTTTCTTTATTGAGTAGACATAGGGAAACCATAAACAGCACGTACGACAATCATAACACTTGTAATGAACTAATGTTGTTCAACTTGAACATTTATCCCTTGGGCGCACTTTCTTTCTTGTTTGGTTTTACAATGTGCACAGCAACACCTAGTAAACTCGTACAGCTAGAGTAACACATTGCTAATCGTAATTACCTTTGAAATTTAATAGTAACAAAGGTAATAAAGCACGTTACGTTACTGCACAAGATTTTTAATTTAAAATTGAATTTAATACATAGAACAACAGGAGATGAAAGAAAATGTGTTTGTTCAGATACTACTTAAAAATTATCGAATATAAGCAATGTTAGGATAGCTTCTGGGATAAACAATAATCTAAAAATAAAGCAAACACATACTATGAAACTGTGTAGTTTCAGTTGAAAAAGTGACAATAACATTTTCAACGTTTTCCTAATGGTTTAAATTTATCAAGTTGCGTTACCTGGAAAATAGTATATTATGATACAAGCGCAGAAGCAAGCCTTTAAAGCACGTGCGACGAGCTTAGCAGCACGACGCGACGCGATGCGGAGTGTCTTTAACGGCGCTAGTGTTTTAAAGGAACTTCTACACGGGTCTCATATGCTATTTTTTATAAAATCCATATTTCAATCCAGCATTTTAATTTTGAATTTGTATCATTTCGGAAAGTAACCTATGCATTGAACGTCATGTCGTTGATATGGAGATTAGTTAGCATTTGTTGTATACTTTGCTATGTAGATGCGGTGATTAATTAACATTTATGTAAAATAAATATCTATTGTGAAACACCACGTGACCTTCCAACCTATAAAATGGGAATTAAAAGAAACGGGATAATTTTAATGACATTTTTTTAGGATAACTATGCAACTTCCGTTATTATGAAAATAGACAACATTGTAGAAGCAAAAACAATTTGTTAGGGTGACTAAACAACCTCTTTCATACGTTCATAACGAAAACAGGCAACATTGTAAAAACAAACACAATAATCTGTCAAAATGACGTTTAAAGCTTCATGCCAGATAGACAAATAAATGTTAACTTAAAGAAAAATTCCAAATCCGCCCGCTTCCGTAAGATATCAAAAAATATCTGGTGTGGAACACCACACGACCTTCCAACCTACAAAATGGAAATTAAAGGAAATAAATTAATTGTAATAACATTCTTTAATGGGAATTATGCAACATTGTAAATGGAAAAACAATAATCTATGTCAAACAGACGTTTAAAACCTCATGACAGCCTGAAGTTAGTAGACATATAGGTGCTACTTTAAATTAAAAGAAGTGAAATAATTTTAATTTAAATTTTTTTAGGATAACCATGCAACCTCTTTTTTATACGTTCATAACGAAACCAGGCAACATTGTGAAAACAAAAACAGTAACCTATGCCAATATTATGTCACGCACACAGCACCACACGACACACAGCACACGACACACAGCACACGCACACGACAACGCACACGCACACGCACACACGCACACGACACACGCACACCACACGCACACGCACACGCACACACACACACACACACACACAACACACACACACACACACACACACACACACACACACACACACACACACACACACACACACACACACACACACAAACACACAAACACACAAACACACAAACACACAAACACACAAACACACAAACACACAGCCGAAGTGCGCTAGAGTACAGACGTGTTTTACTTTCTCTCCTGCGTTTATGTGGTTTAAAAACGTGGTTTTAAAGCAGTTATACGTTTTAGTGAGAATTTTAAAGAATAGTTATACTGACAGTCAGAGGTAAATCCTTTTTTTTACATAATTTCTTTTTTACGCGAAAAGACGCTTTAAATTTTGTGCTGTTAAAATTTTCGTTGAAATATTAAAGTAAAATAAGAATCTTATTTATATATTTACATGCGGAAACGATAACGCACTATCACAACCTTTCACCTTTACCTTGTGTTTGTTAAATTTTATATGAAATGTTTTTCCTGTTTTTCTTTTTTTTCACTTAAGTAGCTTCCTTCTGTATGTCTTCCCAATCAAGCCCTCTTTGCACTTCTGACGACAGGAGTGCTAGAGAAACAATTATAACGATGGCATCTATAGAAAACTTACCTGTTAATCATGTTAGATCGTATTCTAATGTTGCATCAACGTCTAATTATATATTTCCTAAGAAAGATCAAGCTGTTATTTTTCCGGCAATCAACGGGCTTATCGTTAAAGATTATGTTCTTGCACTTGGAAATGTTATCAATGCTAAAAACATTTTGTTCGCATCACGAATGAGTAATAACAGAATTTGTATCTATTTATCATCAAAAGAACTTGTACATACATTTATGGAAAAATATGGAGGTGTTGACATAAATGAAATTTTTATCGCGCTAGAAAATTAATATTGCCAGCAAAGAGAATTGTTTTATCAAACGTCCCACCCTGCATTCCTCACAGTGTAGTTGAATATGAACTGAAGAGGAATAATTTAGCATTAGTATCTCCACTGTCTTTTATTGGTGCTGGAATAGGTTTGCAAGAGTACTCACACGTGTATAGCTTTCGACGTCAGGTTTTGTGGCAAATAATCCTGGATGCGAAACCTCTATACCAACGTCAGTATTAATTAATTTTGAAGAGGAAGATTATAGGATTTTCTTATCAGATGATAAAGTAAAATGTTTTATATGTAAAGAAGAAGGCCACATAGCATCAAAATGTACACACACTGAAGACACACCGGTACATACACCGTCTGCAACGCAAAAGCGTCCACATCCACCTACTGAATCCACCACGAACTCCAACCATTTACAAGATTTGGATGAAATTCAGATATTATCCGACCACGACCTCAACAATGAAGCAACAGACTCTGATACAAACAGCCAAAAATGTGAAAAAGAACCTGATGGCTTCATAAAGCCAACGAAGATTGGTACTCAATTGACAACTAAAAAACGTAAAGTAGATCCGCCGTCACCGATAGAATTTTACGATGAAATGAAAGATTTATGGTCAAAAGAAGACAATTTAGTGCTTGACTACATTACATTTTCTGAGTTTTTAAATCGTGTAAAAGGCTGCAATACCCCCTTAAACGTTGTAAGGAAATACACGGAAAATGTCGATGATATCATTGAATTAATAAAACAAGTAATTCCTAAATTCTCTCAAAGGAGTACAAAAGAACGCTGTAAACGACTCATTAATTATATAAAGAGAGACGTAAACAAGGAAAGTGCATCAACCTCACAAGTAGAATCTCACAGAGAATCTTCTGTGGAACGTAGATTGTCAGTAGAAAGCACTGAAAGCACATACTAATATCTTCCAGTATGGAAAGAGAAAATTTAAAGATAATCACTCTCAATGCTAAGAGCTTAAGAAATGATTTTAAATGCATTGAACTAAACACGTTTCTAAACATACATTTACCAGATGTCATTTTACTTCAAGAATCCAATTTTTCAGATTTACCTCCTGCACTAAACACTGGGTCTTACAATTTTTTTATAAACAAACACACTACAAATTACAGCGGAACAGTTATTGGTGTCAAAAATAATTTGAGCATAAAAATAATAGATCATACTATCCTGGTTGATTCATACTTGCAAAAATTAACAATGAATATTAATAATTCAACCTGGGTTATTTTTAATGTGTATGTCCCTCATAATAACGACGCTGCTACTAACGTTTTGTCGACTTTAAATTCACTTTCCAGAATTACTAACAGTAGTGACAAAATAATCATTGGTGGTGATTTTAACTGCACGGAAAACCCACGTTTAGATCGGAGTGGTTCTTTTGAAAAGAATCTTAACTTTTCAAACGATTTCAGTATCTTCATTAAGAACGCAAGGTTGTCAGATTGCTGGAATTTTTTCAATAGAGGTAAAGGCGGATTCACATACTTTACAAAAGGCAAACCAAGCACAGCTTCACGACTTGATAGAATATATTGTTCCAATAATTTAGTGCCTCTCTTAAAGTCGGTCGCCTTACACAGTGCCTTTTCAGACCATTTAGCAGTTTCTGTTTCTTTCAAAACAACTAAAATTGTTAACCTGCCACCGTATTGGAAATTCAACAATTTTTTACTCGAAGATAAACAGTTTATAGATATAATGAGGACATTTTTAGTGTCCGAATGTGCTGATGTAACAACGCAATCAATATCACGTCCTGGTGGGACCAACTCAAGTTAAAAATTAAAGACATGTTGATTTTGTACCAGAGACAAAGCAAACAAAAAAAATACCAGGACATACGCAAACTAGAGAAACAGGTACAGACATTTACTAACAACAAAAGTGACAATACCGAAAAGGAAAAATTACTAGAATTAATCGAGAAATCGAAAAATGCGTACTATAGATCTAGTGAGAGGAAATTAAGGACCACAAAATACCACATACTTGCTCAACGTGACCGACCAACTGTAAACAAGGAGGTAAAATCAATTTTTAAACCCTTATCCATTTTGAGACACAACAACGATGTCATCGAAGATACATCAAAGTTATGTGAAATCGTAAATAATCATTTCCGTAAAATGTTCGAGAAAAGCAAATAAAAGTGAATAACTCAAACTCATTATATAAAACCTCCGTACTTTATCTGAGAATGACAGGCGAACGTTAGACCAACAGATAACACTAGATGAACTAACAGTAGCGCTTAAGTCTCTGAATGTACACAGCGCACCTGGCATAGACGGCTTAACAGCTCAGTTTTATACTTCTTTCTGGGACATTTTAAAACATAAATACCACTCAATGGTACAGAAAGCAATCGAAATGAAACAACTGCCTCGTTCGTCCACCAAGGCAGTAATTAGTCTGTTACCGAAAAGTGGCGACCTAATGGAAATAAGTAACTGGCGACCCATCTCCCTGTTGTGCACTGATTATAAAATTTTTTCCAAAGTTTTATCTACAAGATTATCGAGCATTATTTCAAACGTAATCTCTCCGGGCCAAAGTTATGCAATCCCAAATAGATCGATGTATGACGCCATACACCTACATAGAGAATTAATAAACTATGCCAACCAAGCAGATGTACCGCTAGCAGTTATTAATCTAGATCAAAAGTCAGCCTTTGACAAAATCAGTCACCAATATTTATTTTATATATTGGAAAAAATGAATTTTGGAAATGGTTTTATAGAAAGTGTAAAACTGCTATACACTAACACAATTAGTCATGTCAGACTAGGTTCAGTACTAACGAGTGCCATTAATTTTGAGACCGGCATTAGACAGGGTTGCCCATTATCTGGCCCGCTTTTCTCGATCGCAATCGAACCTTTACTTACATTACTGCGAACTCTTCTCACAGGTTTTCCTTTTCCCAGTGCTCAGACTCCCAAAAAAATAACGGTTAGTGCGTACGCGGACGATGTCTCTACATTTTTTTCCAGCAATGATTTTAATACCGTAGTGCAATGTTACCGTATGTACGCGGAACAATCTGGTTCAGAACTAAACTTAAATAAGTGTAAAGGTTTATGGGCAGGTTCTTGGAAGAAAAGGAAAGATACCCCATTAAATATAACCTGGTCAACGGAAATAAAAATACTGGGAATCACGATGTCGAATGATCAGTTGCTAGATTCGTCTCAAGCATTCACCAAGTTATCACATGCATTGAATAATACTCTTATGAAATGGAGAAGAAGATTACCAGCATTATCTATTATTGGCCGAAAAACCGTAATCAATCAATTCGTAGCACCAAAATTATGGCACACTCTTCATTGTCTACCAATTACACATCAACAACAACTGCATTTACAAAAGAAAATCACCGATTACATATGGACAGGAAAACATTGGACTTCCGAGATGCATTTGTATGTCCCCATTATGCAAGGCGGTTTAGGTTTAGTACACATCCCATCCAAAATAAAGATGTTAAGAATGTGGTTAGCAAACAAACTACTGCAGGAAAAGGAAAAAGTGGATTGGCAGATTATTGTTGACCACAACTTAAGATTGGCAGACTCCTTGGGATTAACGTGGCAATGGATGTTTCTCGAAAAAGAATTACCACGAGAACATAAACTATCAAACATGATAATGGACGTAATCAATGTAACGCAAAATAACGAATGCAGTGTAGAGGGATTTGATCCAGCAAATATCCCAACAATTGCATCCAAATTGGCACCTCAAAGCGTTCCTCCTAGTTTTTCATCGTTTTGGAGATATCTAGGATTTACAACCCTCCATGACTTTCGCTGCAACGGAATGTGGTTAGAAGAAAATGTCTTCCTCCAACGTCTTCAAACGCCATGTGCTCTAGTAGAAAACGAACTGCTGAAGCACTTTAGAAGAATAAAAACTATATGTAACGAACTGTTTCTAGGAAAAGTTACGGAACAGCGCTATAACAATAAATATTTGGTATTCACTTATAAAAACATGCATTATCAGTTAAAATATAATACCAGGAAACAACTGGAACGCAAGTTAACAACAAAATTTTTTAACCTAAAGGAGGAACATATTTTAGAGAACTACTGGAACTCAAAAGCTACTCATTGGCAATCTTTCTTCAACTCATTAACCTCAGGGAACGTATCTGAAATTGCTTGCAGATTCTCAAAAAATAGATTAGCGGATCCAATCTTTTTAAAACACGCCAATTTAAGAAACGCTTATACATGCCAACACTGCACATCAGCGAAGTGTGATTCAGTGCACATGATATTAGACTGTCCCAAATTACAAGAAATTTGGAGACTAGTATCTGACATGGTGAAACAATGTTTAAAAATTACACAAATACCAAAAACGTCGTACGTATGCGGTTTGAAAGGCAACTCACACGGTCACTCAGTTGCTAACTACGTGATAAATCTAGCAAAGGAAACTATTTACAATATTACGATAAACAGCATGAAAAATGATAGTCATAATGCAAACTTTAAGTCATCCTTCAACACCCGACTGCGAAACGGAATTATGATGGATTTCTACTGGAATCTAGGAAAAGGAAACATAGAACATTTTAAAGCAAGATGGTGTATAAACAATGTGTTGTGTGAAGTCGATGATACTG
Source organism: Vesta saturnalis (assembly GCA_036346205.1). Classification (NCBI taxonomy): domain Eukaryota; kingdom Metazoa; phylum Arthropoda; class Insecta; order Coleoptera; family Lampyridae; genus Vesta; species Vesta saturnalis. The sequence goes on along the minus strand of JARFJB010002287.1, from coordinate 1,792,615 downwards.
AATCATTGGTGTTCAATCGATATATTGACGACTCAATGTAAACATAATTTATACATTTTAATATGACAATTATTTTGTTATGATTACCATTTTATAGTATAAATACCAAATACCTTGTAAATATTTGTACAGTTTTAATAAACATAATAATAATAATAATAATAATAATAATAACAAACACACAAACACACAAACACAAAAACACGCAAACACGCAAACACGCAAACACGCAAACACGCAAACACGCAAACACAAACACAGCAAACACACAAACACAAACACAACACAAACAAACACAAACACACAACACAAACACAAACACACAAACACACAACACACAAACACAAACACACAAACACACAAACACACAAACACACAAACACACAAACACACAAACACACAAACACAACAACACACAAAACACACAACACAACAACAACACACAAACACACAAACAACACACAACACACAAACACACAAACACACAAACACACAAACACACAACACACACACAAACAACACAAACACACACACACAAACACACAAACACACAACACACAAACACACAAACACACACAACAACAAACACACAAACACACAAACACAAACACAAACACAACAAACACACAAACACACAACACACAACACACAAACACAACAACACAACACACAAACACACAAACACACACACAAACACACAACACACAACACACACAACACAAAACACAACACACAACAACAACACAAACACCAAACACACAAACACAACACACACAAACACACAAACACACAAACAACACAAACACACAAACACACAAACACAAACACAACAACACAACACAACACACAAACACACAAACACACAAACACACAACACAACACAAACACACACAAACACCAAACAACGCAAACACACAAACACACACAAACACAGCAACACAAACACAACAAACACACAAACACAAACAAACACACAACACAACAGCAAACGACAAACACACACAAACACCAAACACACAAACACAACAAACACACAAACACACACAACACAACAAACACAAACAACAAAACACACAAACACACAAACAACACAAAACAACACAAACACAAACACACAAACACACAAACACAACAAACACACAAACACACAAACATAACACAAACACAAACACAAAACACAAACCACAAACAACACAAACAACACAAACACACAAACCACAAACACACACAACAAACACACAACAACAACCACAACCAACACAAACACAAACACAACACAACACCAAACACAAAAACACAAACAACAACACAACACACAAACACACAAACACAAAACACACAAACACACAAACACACAAACACAACACAACACAAACAAACAAACACAAACACACAAACACACAAACACAAACACACAAACAACAAACACACAAACAAACACACAAACACACAAACAACACAAACACACAAAAACACCAAACACACAAACACACACCAAACACACAAACACACAAACAACACAAACACACAAACACACAAACACACAAACACACAAACACACAAACACACAAACACACAAACACACAAAACACAAACACACAACACACAAACACACAAACAAACACAAACACACAAACACACAAACACACAAACACAAACACACAAAACACAAACACAAAACACACAAACACACAAACACACAAACACACAAACAACAAACACAAACACACAAACACACAAACTCACAAACACAAACACACAAACACAAACACACAAACACACAATCACACAAACAACACGAAACACAACACACACACACAACACCACACACCACACACCACACAACACACAACACACACACACAACACACAACACACAACACACACACACAACACACACACACACACAACACACACAACACACAACACAACACAAAAAACAAACAACAAAAAACAAAAAAACAAAAAACACAAAAAAAAAAAAAAAAAAAAAAACAAAACAACACACACAAAAAAAAAAAAAAAAACAAAAAAAAAACAAAAAAAAAAAAACCAAAAAACAAAAAAAACACAAAAAAACAAAAAAAAAAAAAAAAAAAAAAAAAAAAAAAAAAAAAAAAAACAAAAAAACACAAAACCCCCCCCAACGGTTGAAAGCAGAAAAAAATAAATACTCGTGAGTGTTCAGCTGCAATCATGGTTGATCTTGGTAAAACTCGGCCACAAGTGGTAAAAAGCTAATAAGTCGATATAGCGATATCTAAGCAAAAGTCGGTTGCATAACCTTCTATACCTACGTATGTAGGTTGGAAGGGCGGGTTGCTCGGGCTTTCCGAGCTCCTTGAGCCACAATCATAGATTCCCAGCATACATACATGCATTACGTGTATATAAATGGTGGGATTAAGTATGGGCGTGGTCAGGATAGGATCGGAAGGAACGGAGTTAAGGTTTCAAGGAGGAAATACTACCCCAGCATTCGCCTAAGTAGCCGCACATGGTGTGCATATATGCAGTGACCATGCCGCTACATGTGGATGAGGAAAATCCCCCGAAAAACCCTCATGCAAGGTAGACGGTAACGGGAATGGAACCCATTATCTCCCGAATGCTAAGCAGGCCGTGTTACCACTACGCTACTAGCTCGGCCTATATTTCCATATAGGTTTCATTAACTAAAACTGGAGAAACCTAATTTACAAGAAACGGTTTTGTAACAGAAAACGCATATTTTAGAATATATTTATGACGTTTCACAATCTATTTCAGATCCTCTTTTGGTTTTGGCTGACGCATTGTTAAGTTATTAACAAAAATGGTCACGGCAAGATTCACCATACTAAGTTCATGCCTTAGTATTACGACTAATTTAGGCAATATATTTGGTAATTATGCAGCCTAGGGATGTACGGATCCTACAAAATCATTAAACTTTAATTGTATGATACAGGCTGTTTTTTACGATGTAATTAATTTGCAGATTTTCAAAGAGCTTTTACTCAATTTTTTCAAATGAAACATCCCGTATATTATTGAATTTTTGGAATGACTCAAGAATTACGCTACTTTTCTTTTATTATACCTAAAGTCAATAATTTCATAGATATTCTTACTTTTTCATTACAATCCCATAAATAATTTGTTTCCGATTCGATCTTATCGATCAGATTTTGATACGTCAATCGTTTCGACAAACAGAATCAAAAAAGTACAAAAGGTGTCAAACTGTAATTTCATTGTAGGTAATATTCACAATAATTTCTCAAAGTGATGCCCATTTTCATAGGAACACATTCACTTCCTTGTCAAAACGGACCTATTCACGTCTTGTGAAATTTCGGGGAAAACTATTTCAAAAGCTTGTATTATACGTTGCCTCGTATCATCTGCTGTAGTTGGTAACGTCTGGTACACAATATTTTTTTTCCACGGTGGCCAACTAATAGGACTACCGCGGCTCATCAATCTACCTTCGAATTATTCATGATTCAAAAACCGTCATACTTCTGGTGCAAAATGTGCTGGAGCACCGCCGTACTGGCACATATTTTCCACTACAGGTGGAGGAACGTTTAAATCATATTGCAAGAAATACTAAGATTCCGCACCATTTAAATTCACATGAAAGAAATGTGGTCCAATTATAAAGTTGCTCATAATAGCACCCCAATCATTTACAGTTCATTGTCTCTACTTAGCAACCGCCGTGGGTTTTCTGTTGCATAATGATGAGGAGTACGACCGCTTGGGCTGCTACTTTCAGTAAAGTTCCATTCGTAAACACATCATACTTTTAGGAAGAGGTTAGGTGGCACGCTATATATATATATATATATATATATATATATATATATATATATATATATATATATATATATATATATATATATATATATATATATATATTATATGCAAGCGGTAACTGCTACCTTTGTAATGAGTTAAAATATTCACAGCTGCAGTAAAATGCTTTGGAAGATAGATGTTACTTTAGAGCCATTTTAAGTTGATGAATAGGTAGCAATTTAATACTACTGTCTAGTTTGTTATAAAGCTTTATACCAAAGTAAAGTGTAGTACTTTCATATTTTGTGGTAGTATGAGAAGGAATTCTTAAATGGTAGTTACGAATCGCATATTTACTTGATAATTTAACAAGATCATTCTTAGCGTAACCTTATATATGTGTACGCAGGGCAAAGTTACAATTTTATATTTAATAAATACATTTTTACACTTTTCTCGAGGCGGTATGTTGAATATCAATCGAATAATCCTTTTTTAAAGCACTAAAAGCTTTTGAATGTTCGTTGATTTTCCCCACACAGCAATATAATAAGTGAGAGTAAACAATACCGTGATATACACTTACGAGAGATTGGATTGATAAACTGTTTTTCAATTGATATAAAGCGTAATACGATTTCGACATTTTTTTAGACACATACATACTGTGTACTTTCCAATCTATGTCTTTATCCAGCTCTATACCAAGGAACCTACTTGTATTACTAAGTGCTACTTGTTTATTTTCTAATTCAAAATAAGATGCCCGCGATAGCTTTTTTTTTAGAAAAGTTTGTAATTATTGTTTTATCTACATTTAGTATCAATTTATTTTTAGAACACCATTCAATCATATAATTAAACACTATACTTACTTTGGTTTTAAAACCTTCTTCTGAATGTGATGAAATAACTATAGAAGTATTATCACAGTGCATCACTACCACACCACATGTCATATACTGAGGAAGATCGTTTATAAATAGCAAGAAAAGCAAAGGCCCAAGAACCGATCCTTGGGGTACCCCTAAATCAATATTATATAAGCCCGATTTAACACTTATGTACTTCACTGCTATTCTTCTATTATTAATGTATGACGCAACCCAGTTTACAGCAGTACCCCGTATTCCAAAAGCTTCCAATTTTTTAATGAAAATAGTTGGATCAACGGTGCCAAAAGCTATTTTGAGATCAAAAAATAGCCCAATCACATAATTACCGTTGTCAACTTGTTTACTCACCTCTTGCGTAAACTCTAAACAAGAAGTTTCTACACTTCTACCTAGTCAATAAATCATACTTTACAATAAACCTCATTACATTGCTGTAAACTACCTTTTCCGGGAGTTTTGAAATGGTATTTAAAATTGAGATAGGCCTATAATTATTTAGATCAGTACAATCTTTACCTTTCGAGAGTGCAATTACATCAGCATTTTTAAAGCCAGCTGAAAAAATACCACTCTTAATGGAAACATTAGAAATACTGACTAATACCTTCTCAATTTCAGGTAGAATAAGCTTAAGTAATTTAGCATCAATTTCATCAGGTCCCGCAAATGAGTTTCTTAATTGCGATACTTGTGTTCTTACATCCTCAACAAGTATTGGAAACATTACAAAGGATGAAAATGTATTCGATCTACTTAGAGTACACTTAACCAGCCCATTGTTATTAAGCTGCGTCACATATTGAGCAGCTGTCGATGTCAAGGAGAAGTAATATCAATTACTTCTTCTTGCGTAAGCATCACTAGTACATATATACAAATCACAATATTATCCAACTAACTTCATTTCTACAATATAAACAAATAAAAGCTTTCTGAAAATCAGAAAAACGTTAATAACTGGTCGGAATTTCTACTACGACATTGAAAAAATCTTTTAAATTACACTAAGAACTATTATAAATAAACACAGTAATATGCAAAGCAAAGAAAGCAATGTTACCTGCGTCCTTTCCGTGATTTAAATTGTTCTGGTCCAAATTACATCACTCAGCTGACAACTTTCTTTTATTAAAGTATCACAAACACAAATTTAACAAAATCTTAAGCAGGCACATTGTATTAAATATTCTTATATAAATTCTTGACACATAATCAACTGGATTTTTAACTTTCACCAAAAAATAACTATTTGTTATACAAGACGACAAAATACAATTTTATCGATGAGTGATGAAAAATGTTAATTCATAACCGAGCGAATTAATTAATTTTCACGAGTCGATAGGTGTATTTTATCGTCGTGTATAACATCCTATTTTTTTCTGTAGCAAATTTTTAACGAAAAATTAAAGAAATATTAATTGAGTTAGTCACGTTTTAAAATCTTAGTAGTATGGGTTGTTGTTAGGGTTGACACTGAATAAAACAAAATTTTGTTTATCAGAATTTGTGGTTTATTCGATGTGCTTTTGTATGCTTTTCTGAATACAGTGCAAGTAAAAATAAGTGAAAATAATTGGGAAACTGATTTCGAACAAGAAAAACTTCCTCAGATGTGGAAAAACAGGTGATGGAGGCAGTTGATTGAAGTTATTATTAATGCAAATAAAAATGGAAAATAAGTTGTATATTTATATAAATAAAAATTAAAAAAATTAAAATACCTTATCTATCCTTGCGGTTAAAGTGAAACTTGATCTATTGATTTGGGTTGTTCAAAGCACACTTTAAAAATTGCTATAGAAAAAAATATATCACGCGATGTCTATAATTTCAATAAATTCGATAAAGCTTTTATCACAAAATCATAAAAATCGCTGTCCCCTTGGCGCCGTCGTCGGTTAAATATAGGTTGAGAAGACATTTTATGTTTCTGATCAACAATCTTCGACTTCCTTATTGAACCCGGACTTCCGCAATAAAACCATAAGACGATATTCGATAACAAAGTTGTCACGGTGTACTTATACTCCAAAACCACATAAAGTCGAGCTGGTACATAGTAGCACTACTTTACGATCCCGACCAAATTATGAAGCGCTTCACTTAACCATAATAACACGACGGAGAAGGCGTCGATGGCCCACAATCAACAATTCGGTACAACATCTTAGTATGTTTCTACTTCAACTTTCAAGATCGAAACTCCAACTGAACGAAAAAGTAAAGCAGTCCTATGCCCCCTTTTAAAAGTACTTGGATTCGGAAAATTAACAACTCATCACCCCGCATGGAAACTCAACAAAACGAAAACAACAGACTGTAGTCAGTTCAGGAATGTGCGAAACATAATACTGCCCAAGACTGTAACTCAGTCAGATAAGTTCTCAACAACATGTACAAAAGCTATACAAGTCAGGCTGTCACTATTACATACGATCAACTTTATGCAAACAACTTAATTGATATATACTAAGAACTCCAGACGATAATTTATGATACCAGGCCACAGGGTGTGAAAATAACGGTTATTAAATTTACCAACCAAATAATCTACGCGTTTATACATTTGTTCTAAAACGATTTCAAAAAAATGTTTACTAGCAATGTTACACTAAAATAATAAAATCAATATACTAAATTAGTACTTTAATAAAATTGTGGAATTCTCGTTGGAGTTCGATATAGCCCGTTAAGAGATCCAAAAGTTTTCATAATAAGATTTTGCATGAATACCTACATTAACAAAAAAGAATGCGAGTGGTTACTATTTTCATAAACGAAATATAGAGTTTTGATTAGAGTTCCAGATAAACCCTGTTGTGAAAGTCTATAATAAAATTTTGCATGAAAGCTCACATTAAAATAATTAAGGGGCATTTTTATATTTCCAATGATTTCTTTATTATTTTATTATTTGCTTATTTATACAATATTGCAAAGTTATTGAGTGTATATACATTTGTCTATCTGCAGGTTCTCCTTGCCTTACATAACCTCCAGTGTCTTCTTCTCTCTTGTCTCCTCTCCCCTTAACTTCCTTCTTTTCCAATTTTCTTCCATCCAACCAGCTCCCCTTCCTTTTTCGTCTTCTACCGTCCTATCTTCTTCCTTTAACTCCCAGCATTCTTTCAATATATGATTAATCGTCTCCATCTCTTCCCCGCACAACCTACATTTTCTATCGCCGTCCTTTCTCCAATATTTGTTTCCCCTTTCTTCGTTTGAAGATCTAAATCTCGCTACCATTTTCTTACTTTCCTTCCTCCCTTTCCCATTCATATATCCCGATATCCCTTCTCCCTTAATGTTCCTACAGTTTACAATGTATTTCATGCTTTCACCTTTATCCATCTGTCCTGTTTTTGCACATTCCTCTCCATTCCAGTTATGTCCGCTCTCATGCTCGCTCCCTCCCTTCTTAGTTCTCCACTTCTTCTTTCGCATACCCGTTTCATCGATAATATTCTTTTCTGGCTTCTTACCCATATTTTTATGTTCGTTCTTTTATTTCTTTCCAACATTCTTTATAAATTTTGTACTCCGATCTTCTACTCATTTCTTCCACGTATTTTAATGCTCTTTTCCCGCCTCCGCCCTTATTATTTTAGTTGCAGTCCCTCTATCTCTTTATACTCTTTCCACCCCCATACTTCCGCCCCGTAAAACAACACATTTTTTTATTAATTTCTCAAATAATAGTTTCCTTTTCTTCGAGTCCATTCCGAACAGTATTTTTCTTATACTCCACACCTGTCTCATTAATTAATTTCTCACTCGTTCTTTTACATGTTCCCCATCTTTGTTGTCTTGTCTCATCGTGTATCCCAGGTAGGTGAATTCCCTTACCTGCTATATTTCCTCTTCTCTCCACTCCTCCTTTTTCCTTTTTCCTCCCCCTTTTTTTAGTACCACTACTTTTGTTTTGTTCCCATTTACTTCCAGATCTTTTCTTTTCAAACATCTGTCCATCGTTTTTAACATCCCCTTCATTTCTTTTTCTTCCTTTGCTATTATCATTACGTCATCTGCATATGCTAGAGAGCACACCTTCCTGGTCCCCACCACCAGGTCTTGTTGCCCCCTTAATGTCTCCTATAGGTCCCAGTGTGCATCCTTACCTCAGTCCCTTCCTTGTTACAAATCCTTAAATTGGTTCCCCATTCACCCTCGCCCTGTTTCTCGTTTCTGCGTCTGTTTCTTCTATCCTTTCAATTAGTCTTTTTTTTGTCAAGCTTTTGCCTTTTATTCTTATCAAATGCCGCTATTAGGTCTACGAATACCGCTACCATTTTCCCCATTTTCTTTTCCAGTTCCTTGTTAGCCATGTGTTTCGGTATGTATACATTGCCTATCGTTCTTCTTCCTCTCCTAAATCCTGCCTGTCCATCCGGTACCAGTTTCTTCTCTTCTGCTTTCTTCTTTAGCACTACTTCTCGTACAGTCGCTTATATTTTATAGGTCGTGTTTAATAATGTAATTCCTCTATAATTGTTTTCCTCCTTTTTTGTACACTGGGCATATATGTCCTTTTCTCCGCCTCTCTGGGAATCCTTCCCCTCTCCATATTTTGTTTATTATTTCCATCATCCTTTTTACTACCTTTTCTCCTCAATATATCCACTCCTCACCTTGCATCCCATCTTCTCCTGCAGCTTTACCTTTTTTCTCCTTCTGCATTGCCACCATTACTTCCTCTTTTTTTATTCCGTTTCCTTCTTCATGTGTTTCATATATTTTCTTATTTTGTCTTCCTTCTCCTTCCTGTATTTGCCCCCCCTCCAGTAGTTTCCTGAAGTATCTATCTCCCATTCGTTTATTTGTATTCCCGATTGTGTCTTTTCCTCTTTTCTTTCTTTAAACATTTCCATACGTCTTCTTCCGTTTTTATATCCTTAATATACTCTTCCTGTTTCTTTTTGTTTTCATCCCTTTTACCCTGGCATGTTTTTTTGTATATCCTTACTGCTTCTTTATATTCCTCTTTTCCTACTTTCCCTTTCTTCCACTGTCTTTGTGTTCTTCATGCCTATCTCTTGGACTCCTTGCATTCTCGGTCCCACCATCTCTTGCAACCCTTCTATCTTTTAAACCTTACTTTCTCCATTGCTTTCTACATTCTCTCGCTCATTTCTTCCACACTTTATTGTACTCCTTTACCTTCCCATATTTTTCCCATTTTCTCTTTGTACCTCTCTATACTCTCTTCTGTCTATACCTTCTTGTTTATCAATTCCTCTTCTTTTCTACTCTCCTTTCTTTCTATCCCATCTATTATCAGTTCCAAGGGCTGATGGTCCGAATTGACCCTTTCCCCTACCCTAAATGTCTTCACTTCTTCCTCAGCCTCTGCACTCTTTATTTGCCGTCTCTCTGTTTTCTTGCATTCCCCCCTCTACCCCTATTCTCGCGTTAAAATCCCCTCCTATTATTATCACACCTTCTCCGGCCAAGACAGTAGGATCTGTTTACTGGTTGAGAGGCCCAACTCGTCCGTAAGTATTTTATTTACCAACGTAAAATTATATATATATATATATATATATATATATATATATATATATACTATATTTCATAACACTAAGAACAAAAAATTTGGACATTTCTATTTCAAACGTTACTATTGACTTTTCGTTTATTTAGTAGAAATTAAATAATTTCAATTGTGGTAAATTTAATACAATCGTGCAAACATGGCCGTCGACCGGTAAACGTCCCTTACTGTTCTTGATACTCAATATACTATTGTGCTTACATTTTCCTGTAGAAAACGAACTATAACGCTTTATTTTGTTTTAGATACAACATAAACGATTCGCATTGCTTACAATCTACAAAAGAAAACTATAGCGATTCGCATTGCTTACAATCTACAAAAGAAAACTATAGCGAGGAAGATTTTGCCAAAGCTGTTAAAGTAGTTCGACAAAAGCAACTTAGTGAAAAAGCTACTACTTTAAAATATAAGCTAGGTAGAATTACCCTTCTCAATAGAATTCACCACAGACATGAAGGAAAACCTGGCTACCCAACAGTTTTGATACCGAGGAAGAGAAACTAATTGCAGATACAATGGGCATCGTAGCCGACTGGGAGCATCCCTTAACCAAGGCTGATATTCGAGAGGTCGTTAATAAATTCGTGAGCAAGCAGGGCAGAACCGTTTCTCAGTGGAATGATAATAGACCAGAACATTATTTTGTCGACGCTTTCGCTAAGAGAAACAATTTAAGCAACAGGCTAGCAACAAACATTAAACCACAACGGGCATCAGTGGGTCACGCAGAAATCAGAATATTTTGAGAATGTGAGATTTGCATTAGAAGGGACTCGTCCAGTGTTGATTTATAATTATGACAAAAACAATATTGTGGACGATCCTGGGGCGAAAAAAGTCCTTGTACCACGAGGCCACGAACGTGTGGAAAGAATTCAAGAGCATTCTAAGTCTTCAATCAGCTTAATTTTCTGTGGCACTGCTAAAGGCGAACTTCTTCCTCCTATGGTTGTATACAAGTACAAACACCTTTATGAAAATTGGACCAAGGGCGGACCACAAGGAACACTCCACAGAAACCGCCTCTCTGGATGGTTCGACATGGATTTATTTGAGGCTTAGTTTTCCAAAATACTTCTACCGCATATTAAAAAACTTAGAGAAGGAGACGACAAAGACTTCGTCTTCTGAGATAATTTGGCATCCTACTTTTCGCCCGATGTTGTCAAAAGTGTATTGGATAACAAAATCTATTTTACCACTCTTGCACTATCTTCAACACACTTTGAAAAGAACAATGGCGGAAAGTTCTTGACAAGGGGAGGCGACAGTCCAGAAGAAAAGGGACTATACCGAAAGAGCAATTTCCGATATTATTACAAAAGATGATGGATGCCATTGCTCCCAATATTGAAAAAAATCTACAAAATTCTTTTAGGGCTACAGGACGTTACCCATATGACTCTCAGGCTATTCTGCGAAAGCTTCCAGCGGAAAATACAGAGGAAACGGCACGGATTTTTGATAATAGTTTTCTTCAATTTCTGAAAGAGACAAGAGGTTATAATGCAGACAGAATTCGTCCATAAAGCAGGGGCTCAACTACTAAGCAACGATGAGGTTATCCAAGTAGAGGACGCTCTGCCGGATGAAGATAGCGATTTACTTCCAACATTTGACGTGACTAAAGAAAAATATCAATCAGATATCGTGAAAGCCGGATGTTATGGACAAAACCGGAAGTAACAAAAAGTGTTGGCTCCAAAAACTAGTAAGAGATTAAAACGAAAGCCCAAACGCTTTGGCAGCTCTTCGGATGATGAGGATAATGCGCCTTTGAGCTCAGAATCTTCAGATGAAGATGTGCCCTTGAGTACCTTTATAAAGACGGTGACAGGTGAAAATGATGATAATCTGTGCACTATTTGCAAATGTGATTACCATCATTACACACTAAAGAAGGACTGGATTTACTGTGTCACTTGTCACCAGTGGGTATGTGGCATTTGCAAGAAAGGATCGAAAAATGTTTCGTATGCATGTGAGCGGTGTGAGGACCTATGAAGTTTAGGATGTTTTTTTTGTTTGTTAGGTAATTTTTTGTTTTAAATAACGTTACCTACATACCTACCAAATTCCCCCCAGAGTTTGTGATAGGTTTTTATTTTTTATAAGTAGCATAGCTATACCTAAGAAGGATGTTAATTTTTTATGACTTTTGGGACATTATTTATGAATAAATAAGCTTTTTTTCCAATTTACCCTTCGTTTTATTGAAATAAGTTGTGAAAAACATTTTTTTTTAATTTATGGGTGTCAAAGAAACCTGCCCGAACGTTATCATTGATTTTTAAGTAAAATAATGTCAAAGTAACACCGAACTAGAGGTTACTTTGAAACCTTTTTTAAAAAAATATTTAAAATTTTTGGGATAGTTTAAGACCGCCATTTTAAAATAATTCTCTTGCCAAGACTTCATTTGGTACGATGGGATACAATAAGCATCAATTTTTGCCTTATTTTTAAGCGTTTTGCCACAAAAACCTCTCAATGTATATCAATGTAATCCCGTTTTACGGTACTTATATTAATGGAATGTGAGCCTGCAATATCGCAAGGATTCACTCAAACCAAAGCAACTTGATTGTTTATATTTATTATTGAACTTATTCGTTCATAACAAAACGTATTTACCATCCTGTCACACAAAGTTACAATTATTATACAATAAATACAAGAACTGCTTAAGTGCTTAATGAACAGCTAAAGCATGCATCATAAAAACGACTTTCGATTGGGCACAAACCAATTTTAAACGCTGTATGGCGCATAGTACACAAACATAATGTTATAATAGGTGCTGTAAGTAATCTACATTATTTGCAGACCATATTTACCATGTACGACGTAAATAACATTATAATTTAAGTACCTACACTGATTAAAATTATATTACAAATTTCCTTGTTTAACCTTTGTAGATGCGTTTTCGAGAAATCGTTTAAATTTTATTTACGCATGTTACTTATAAATCACTAAGATAAAAAAGAACAAATACGAAGCAAAATGTACATGTCTAGAGTACAAACCATGACAACCCACGCTTCTGCGCCAATTTCGAACTAAATTCCACAAGATTTATTGGCGTATCTCAAATTTATGAAATATTAAGCTTGCAGAAATGCATACTTATATTTACAAAATTTATTGCAAGTTATGTATCGAAGTTGGCTTAAAAGTAATCCGAATGCTGGTTTTAAATGTAAATCCAACAAATCCCTTTTGCTAGATTATATAGTTTGCCCTGAAAACTTGTTACCTAAAAGAAGCAATTACATTAATGTAAAAAAGTGTAATAGTAATTTAATTTTCTTTAAAAAATAAAACCATTCTTTCCACATTTTGAATTTCTAACTAACTAAATAAAGAGTAACTTAACATAATTCATAGAAATCGACGTCCATATTTAGTTGAATGAGTGTTTCAAATCAATAACTTAAATTAATTTTTGAAGATCACTATTATTGTTTTATGACCTTTTATCACTCGCACTGTACTTATTTATGTATTTTTACATTAAATGAAAATAAGGGGTATTATTAATCCTTGTGATCCGTAATATTGTTCGTAAAGTTTGGTTGTTTAGTAAGATTACACCAAGATTAACGGATTTGCTCAATTATCAGCTTCTTTACTGTTTACCCGCAATTAAAGGGTTTTGTCAGTTGACCGTCATAAAATCTTGTGCTCTTTTCGTGTTAGCAAAACCTGATAAAATGATCCCATTTTTTCAGTAAATGCATTACAAGAGGGTGAAATAGTTTTTATTTATCTGATTGGTTAGTTAAACTTTAAATATCCTAGTACAAATGTCTTATCCTAAACAATATAAACAGTTGCCGAAATCATTGCTATCGTTTAACTGCAAGACTAGGCGATTCGTTAGCACAAAGTGCTAAATAGATTCTAATAAAATTTGGCAAAACTTTTACTTTATTTGACATATTGAAGTGTTTAGGTGACCCAACCTAACTTACATTTGTCAACGTTGTCTTGTAACAATTACTTGCAAATTAAAAGAAGTACCGAGTATATTTATACAGGGTGTTCCAGTTCTTTGTAGCAGGACATTAATAGTCGATAGAGCTTTCAAAGTTAAGACAAAAAGTTCATATAAACATAGGTTGCTAAACGCTTAGTTTTGGAGATACAGGGTTTTAATTTTTTTTCAGTTCTTTTAATTTATCTTCAAAACTATGTAAAATAATAAATCCAAATTTAGTACACATATTACACTTCTTAACCCATTTGTGCCCACAGACTTTTTTTTTATAAACATAAAAAACCATTGTTGTTTTTGGAATTATAGTAATGCTATTATGTGTACTTTGCTAAATTTTTGACTTTTTCTTTTATTAAATTAGGAGAAAAATAGTTGTACTCAAATGGGTACGCTGGGATAATAACGTTAAAAACTGATAAAGTGACAAAAAATTCTTTATTTTAAAGTATAATGTTTTAGTAAATGAAAGCAAATAATTTAACTGTGAAACTGAATGAAGCACTCCCTTTCAAGGCACAAAGTCACCTTGCATTTTATGCACTCCCATCTAACTCTTTGATGGCACTGCCGGCAACGAAGTTGTTTTTCCAATTTCCCTGGAAAGTGTCCCGCTTCACTTATATTATACTTTGTGGTATGTTATGCGTTCTCCGGTTTGCAGTCCATTTTGAAAATTCCTTAGATAATGTCTGGTAACACTCCTAGTAAACTGTAACAAATCTTGTTTTTGTACAGGGTTGCAAGGCACGTGGAGCCTCCAAGCATTAACCATGGACACGTTCAACATGTGAGTCCATAAGGGCCACCACCATTTTTTCCCTTGGATAGTCACTCTTAGGTTGTTTACAGCTTGGTCTAAAATATCAACACCTCCCATTCCTGCATTGTAATGGGAAAATCGTCGGGGTTGCGGAACTTCGATTTTCTCTTTTTTCTCTTTAGACCACCTTTGCACCTTCGAGAGTGGATCACAACTATCGTAATTTGTGGCCATCGTTACAATACTATTATCTCTCCATCTGACAAACAACAGAGAATTTTCTTCATCAAACTGGAATGAAAAACAGCCATGTGTTTTCTTCTTCATTTCTACCGTTGGGGGTAAGGGGCATTGCTTTGTTCGATTGTCCCTGATTGATCCCGTAGCTCTAAAGCCGAGTTGCCAAAGTTTACTCATTAGCGAGTAGCTTGTAAAATAATTGTCGAAATAAACGACATGATCTGTTGGGTTCTCAACCGTTTGTAGCCACTCCAAAACAATTTTAGATCCAAGAGGTATATTTGCTTTTTGTTGTCCGGTCTTGCACCACAGTATGTGTCAAGCTGATAACAGTAGCCAGAAGAGCTACAAAGCATCCAGACCTTGAATCCAAAACGGACTGGTTTCCCTCGTATAAACTGCTTGGAGGAATGATGGCCGAAATATTTTACCATGGCCTCGTCAACAGAAAGTTGTTGATGAAATATTCCCCACTGAAGAAACCTTTCATTTATTTTTTTCATAAAAGGCCTCAATTTGACCATCTTATCAGCTTTATCGATTTTCTCATTATTACAAAGATGCAAACATTGTTTTATCTTATAGTACCTATTGCGGCTCATACAGTTGGACACAAGTTGAGTATTTAAATCCTCATCGAGACACCAATATAATCGCTCTCTGGGCAGATGGTGGTATCCGCTAAATAAAAATATGCCTACAAAAGTTCTAACTTCGTCGACAGATACGACAAAGTTGTGATCATTCTTCTGTAATGCATAACGATTTGTTTCGTCGACTATATATTGCAACACTTCTTGATCGAGAAACTTCTCAAATATTTGTATTGAATTTAGACCACTCAAAGCCTTTTCCATATTATTTTGCCGGTCCAGGTAGCCTGTGGTTCCATTCATAGTGATGTCAATTTTCTGCGACGTCCATCTGGGAGGCTGTTCGCCAATCTTCTGTTTTTTTTGAGTGGATTGTTCTTTTTGATTTTGAAACAACAATCCCAGTGGTACATCGTCATCTGAGTCATAATTGTCATCATCTATGAAAACCTCAATTTCTCCAGGAACATCAACCGGTAAAATATCAGCTTGAATATTGTCTTCCTCAATTTCATCAATATCTGATTCCTCGTCGGGATCAGGAGGAATTATCACCAAATCAATATTATTATTAGATGTTTCCAGATCAGTCACTGAGTCCAATGCGGAGCACAAATTATGGTGACGCTTTCCATAGAAACTTTTACAACTTATTGGCGTTGGGGCCATTTCTATTAGCGCTATAATGCATATAGAAAAAAAAAACCTTAAAATCCCATTGTACTCAAACGAGTACATCAACAGATAATGGTGCCTATTATAAACATAAATTACACTAACCCTCAAAATGGTTGTTATAAGATAATGAAATACATACCTGATAAATTTTTGGAACGGATAGAATAACACTCAACACTATAAGTCTAACTAATTTTGAAGAGCAACTGTCGTAACGCACGTTACAAGAAACATATCAAATTCAAAATAAAAGTTCGTTACAATCAAACAATTCTACATTGCCAAAAAAGAAATCTGTAACACCTTTGATACCAAATTAAATATTTTTGCAACTACCAGTAACTATTCTAATGTAGATGTCTCTATAAGTACGTTTTTGTAAAGTTTACCCATTTGAGTACAATGGGGCAAAAAGGGTTAAACTCAATATTAAGAGTAGTTTAACATTTATCAATATCTACAGGGTAGTACATTTTCTGGGGTGGTACACCATTTATCCCCCGCGAACTTTTTCATGCGACGCCTCTAACTCTTAAAAACCAAAATTTCGATTGCCCATTTGATTTAGGAACTTTTTCGTCTTTTTCTTTTTTTTTCGAAAAATGCATAGTTTTTGAGATAAATTAGCTGTAATCCATAAACAGCTTCCAAATGGTAAGTAAAGAACGTCTGATGCTCCCGAAAAAAATAGCGTGCCATGAAAAGAACAATTAAAAAATAGAATCAAATTATGTCAATTCTCACGTTTTTTTTTGTCTCTTAATAAAAAGTAGTACTCCACTGATTTTTTCCTAACTTTTCAGTTGAATTAAATAAAGGAAAATAAAAGTAAGACAACCAAATTAATATTAAAAAAATACGTATTTATTGGAAAAAATTGGAAAAGATTTCTATTTAAGATTTTAACAGGAACGAAACAAACGAAATAAATAAATTAAACAAATAAACTTAACCTATAATAACAAAACAAAAACGCTATCGTAATAATAAATAAATTTAAAGAAACTGTTCAAAATGTGAACCATTTGGTGAATACATAATTCACACCGACGAATTGCACGTGGAATATTAACTAGAAATTGCCTTATTTCATTACACGCATCTCTAATCCTATTAATGAGTTCATCTCTTGTTGTCACAGGAGTTGCATACACCCTTTCTTTTAAATACCCCCCACAAAAAATATAAGGGATTTAAGTCTGGAGACCTTGGCAGCCAGGGAACTGGGCCTGCACGACCGATCCATCTCCCTGGATAATGGTTGTACAGCGAGTTTCTAACGATTATGCTATAATGAGCTGGACAACCATCAAGCTGGAACCAAGCCGTTCTTCGTAAATATAAGGGAATATGTTCCCACATATTCACATGTTCATTCTCTAAGAATTCCAAGAAATCCGCAGCATTCATCCGAGGTGGTAAAAATTAGGGCCCAGAAAGGTGATTATTGTAAATACCTATCCAGACTTTCTCACTAAATTCTTGTTGGAAATGTCTTGGGCGAACTACACGTGGATTTTCATGTGCCCAAATGTGCTAGTTATGAAAATTTACCACACCACGGCGAGTGAAGCAGGATTCATCGGTCCATAAAACATTATTTAAAAAACCTGGATTGTTATTATTTTCAGCAACAATCCATCGACAATACGCAACTCTACGTTCTGCATTCCCAGGTTGTAGTCCTTGAACAGGTTGTAGATGGTAAGGATATCGGTGATCCCGTCTTAATGTTCTGTGAATAGTAAGTAGTATTTGATACTCCACCTAAAGCTACGGATACCCTTCTAATGCTAGTTGTGGGATCTCTGTACAATTCACGCAAAATTCGTCGTGCAATATTTCTTTGTTACCTATGATTATTATTTTGACAACCATGCACATTATTTAACCCCTGACTTATAATTTGTTGGTAAACTCTTACAAATACTAAAGGATGCGGAGCTCTTCTAAAAGGAAATCTTCGCCTATATTCACGGGCTGCTGTTGCTGAACTTCCATTTACAAAGCCATAAATAAAATGGATATCCGCTATTTCTTGATTAGAAAACAAAAATGGCATTTTAAAAGATCACTTTTGCAATAAAAATTAACACAATAAAATATGTAAATAAATTACATTCTTTCTTATGCACAAGTATTTAAAATAAAACCTGAGGTTTGACATAATTTGATTCTTTTTTTTTATTATTCTTTTCATTGTACACTATTTTGTGCGGGAGCATCAGACGTTCTTTACTTACCATTTGGAAGCTGTTCATGGATTACAGCTAATTTATCTCAAAAACTATGCATTTTTCGAAAAAAAAGGCAGGAGACTAAAAGGTTCCTAAATCAAATGGGCAATCTAAAAGTTCGGAGGGGATAAAGGGTGTACCACCCAGAAAATGTACTACCCTGTAGATATTGATAAACGTTAAACCAATCTTAACATTGAGTTTAAGAATTGTAATGTTTGTACTAAATTTGGATTTATTATTTTACATAGTTTAGATAAATTAAAAGAACTGAAAAAAAATTAAAACTTTGAATCCCTGTATCTCCAATACTAAGTGTTTGGCAACCTATGTTTATGTGAACTTTTTGTCTTAATTTTGAAGGCTCTATCGTCCTGCTACAAAAAAACTGGAACACCCTGTATACATATAAACAATATCAACAATGTATTGATTATAATGCAATAAAATCAATTATCAGATAATTCGTATAATTATGTTGTACCTGTAATACACTAGGATATTGTAAAGAGCCAGACGCCTTTAAAACTTGTCTTGAATTAATTGTTTATCACCTGGGTCCCTTTAGAGAATGCAGACCGACCTGCTCTTACCTTATACACCACGGTTTACTACTACCGCAGTCTGCATGTAAGTTAAATATACAACACCACACTTACGCCAGTGAACGACTCCACATTGGGTAAAACACACGATGTAGTCCTTTACTAAATCCATTGGATAGAAAGGTTTTCGACTAAATTCTATCAATCCCCGGGGTATCAATTAAACAGCGCAACGGGTATCTTTCCCGCGTCTTTTAATTGATACTCCACCCTCATACCGTACACAGACCCACACACACACGCCTAAACCACGCGCAATAATTAAAAACCGAAGTGCAGGAAGCTGACAGATTGAAAGCAACAAGCCGCCCGCAATTAGACCATATTTCATTCACCCGGTTCCGTAAACTACGAACCCAGTGGGTAACAGTGAGTATTACCTTTCAGTCCCGTTAAACGTAATTAACTGCTTTCTACCCGCTCACTTAGCGTGAGATATCCAGAGGATAAGCAACATTCTGGTTTAGTATCTTTGTTAAATGCTGACGCCCGTCATCCTGTCAGCCTGTTTATTCTACAGTGCTGAATACCGAAAGATCCCAAAGATTTAAAGGTCTTACGCCGTTCCCAGACTAAGAGAATACTTTACTTCTTATCGGTCCTGAACCTGTATCCGATCCTGATCGCACATCGCGATAACCGTAACATTATCGAAGGAATCATCCTTCGATAATCCCGCACCTGAAAAACGTTTGGTTTATCCTGTCCCTGATAATCTTTAAATTATAACGTTTCTGAAGGTTTAAATACCTTATTATTGCTGTTATTAACGCTGTCGAACCCACAAGCGCAAGGAGCTACTAAGCTGTTTTACTAAAACTTCCGCTAATTACTAAGAGTAATTAGAAATATGCTTAACCACCGTGATTAATTACCTACCGTAAATAGATAATTAATAAAAACCCTGTAAATATTATTTACTTACTTTAAAATTCACTTTCATAAAAGTTAGAGGTATAAAAGTTTCATTTATACAATTAAAACTCGTATTTTTTATAAAACGCATAAAGCGAAAATAATTCCTTTAAAAGTATTGATTTCCTGTTTGACCGTTAAAGCAGACAGAGATGGTATTACCGTCGTTATCTTATCATCTCATGCACCAGCCAACTGTTATAAACCCAGTTATAATAACTGTATAAAGTTTTACTACTATCTGCAACTCGACAGGTCCGGCTTTTACAGTTTTAATTCTATTTTTAAAATAAATAAAATTTCCCTTTATTATATTGTAAAATACATTAGGATCAGATCTTTTTGAGTGTATAAACATCTCGCTAACCGTATTGTCACAGAAAACGTAAAGAGAGAAGCTACTTGACGATCTCCGCCCCAATCCGTATACAAAGGCGGCCACCCAGAGAATATTGAACCAACCACAGCCTGAGGGAGACCCGATTATTAGTAGTTCCTGATATTTGTGTTTATTTTACCTGAAGTACTTTGTTACTTTTTACTTATCGTTTTTATGTTAGTTACATTAATCTTAAGTATAAATATTTAGCTTTGTAAACAAAATTTGAATAATATACGTATAAAACCCTTAAGAATCTGTTGTTCGGTATGGACTGCCCTGGTAATAGTCATCAACCCCAGTAACAACGAACAACAAATTAAAGTAAACTTTAATTAATGTAAGCAAAAGCAGCTTGCAATGCGAGGGTTGTTACTGACAGTTTTCATTAAAGGTAACATTATATAAGTCCAATGTTTTTATACAAACCTAATTTCAATTAAGATTTGTTTTATAGAGTATCAATCTCTTCTTCCCCTTTATCATGCCCGCCTACCCTCGCCCCTCTCTCTATGCGCACACGCGCATACGGGCGCACGCCCAAACTAACACATGCATATATGCACAAACGCACCCACGCACACACATGCACGCACGCATATACCCCTGTGAAAACGCATGCATGCACGCACACCACTTACACGCACGCAAGCAACCACCCACACGCGCGCATGGACGCACGAACGCACCCCTGCGAAAACGTTTTTTACATATCCAGAAATGACGAAATCTGCGTTCGGCGGATGACAACCTAATACACATTGATTCTTTATTAACGACAGTATTTATTGAATTAGAATATACTACTAGGCGATAAAATTGGTTAATCATTTTAATTGGTAATGCGCGTTTAAATAAGATCTCATGCATTCTCTTTTGTGTGCCTGAAAGCGTACCTTATTTACCCGCTGTTTCACAAATTTTCTAACAGATTCTATAACAACAATTTTATAACGATTAAGAAGATTCAATTCAATTGCTATTCTGCAGAATTGAGCGTTGAAATATTATGCCGATAATGACTAAAATGTCGAACGAGGTTTAAGATATTTCACCCAGGCCCAAAATGGCGAAAGTACATTTTAAAGGATGAAAAAACCGAATGTGCCCATTCTGCCCAATTTCACTGTTAGACCATTACCCTGAAATTGATTAAAATGTCGACGGACATTACGCTGAATGGTCCCATTGCACTAAATCCCAATGTTTGGGTCATTACGCCGAGAATCATCAAAGCGCCAAATGTCCAAAACAGTAACACGATAATTCTATGGGCTCCAATTGCCGATGATCAACCGTGTTTACTCTAACTCTACTTTACGTTAATTCTTATCAGTGAAATTTTATATCTTAAAAAACTAGCAAAACAATCAAACAGTAAAATCTGTCCTAAATTGTTAACGTTAAACGCTTTCAACAAAATCATAAACAATAAACAAACATTGTCGCTGCAATGTCGTGTAACTCCAAAAACTACTGTTATTATATTAGCAACATGAACGTAATGAAAGTATTTTATCTTCTAAATTAATATGATTCGAAAATAACGTTAATACGGTGAGAGTGGGCGAAAATGACATGTAATCTCACATACAATAACTATATAATACGCTTATAGTTCATTAACACTGTATATTATGATAATAAAAAAATAAATAATCATAACATATGTAAAAATGTTATAAAACCACAAACAAATAAACTTACTTCCGAAAGGAAATAAAGCGCGACCTTACCTATGTAAAATTTAAAATAGTAAACGTCGGGATTAAGTTTGCAAGATTCAGAATACCCGAGATCAAATAACTTTATACCTTAATTTTAATTATCACCTTATTGTTACAATGATGACGTAGAAAACACAAATTGGACTATTGAGATGTAAATATTAGTGTACAATACTAAAAATAAAAGAAAAAATCGTATCGGATCGGACCGGACCGGACCGGACCGGATCGAATCGGATCGGATATGATCGGATAGGACCGGCTCGGGTCGGGTCGGATCGGAACGGGTCGGATCGGATCGGGTCGGATCGGATCGGATCGGACTGCACCGGACCGGACCGGACAGGACCGGAGCGGACCGGATCGGACCGGACCGGACCGGATCGTACCGGACCGGGCCGGATCGGAGCGGATCGGATCGGATCGGATCGGATCAGATCAGTTCAGTTCAGATTAAATTAGATTAAATTAAATCAAATTAAATTAAATTGAATTGAATTGAATTGAATTGAATTGAATTGAATTGAATTGAATTGAATTGAATTGAATTGAATTGAATTGAATTGAATTGAATTGAATTGAATTGAATTGAATTGAATTGAATTGAATTGAATTGAATTGAATTGAATTGAATTGAATTGAATTGAATTGAATTGAATTGAATTGAATTGAATTGAATTGAATTGAATTGAATTGAATTGAATTGAATTGAATTGACTTGAATTGCATTGAATTGAATTGAATTGAATTGAATTGAATTAAATTAAATTAAATTAAATTAAGTTAAATTAAATTAAATTAAATTAAATTAAATTAATTAAATTATATTAATTAAATAGTTATATTAAAATTAAGTAAATACCCGTTATGGTCGAATATGAAATTAACAGAGAAGGTAACAGATATTTCAAGGCACTGGACTAGTTCGGTGGGACAGAGGGCTGTGGGCGTGTTTTTCAATTTAAAAAATACCAAAGTTGGTTTGTCGTATTGTCAAAAGTCGTAAATAAGGGTGCGTCGTAGTTGGCCGTAAAGCCGTGTGGTGGCGCCAGAGTGTTGTTAAAACAAAATCGGTAAGAATACACCTGCGCACACGTAGATAAACCAGCCTTCAACAGTGAAGTCTCATTTACCTTGATGTGGGCCACCTCCAGGGCTACGTAGGAGATGCTTCGGAACTTAAGCTCTAGAACAAATTTCCAAAACACTAAGAAAGCTAGGTCAGACTGGTGGGTTTATTTTAACAATTTTGTTAATAACCAAATTTTATTACGCGTTCTTTTTGAGAAATTAATTTTCTTAGTTTTTATATTTATTAGTATATACCAGTTTGAAAGGTCCCATTCAAGGAATACAGATAGCGTTACTCTTAACTCGCACATATCGTCTTCTTTTGTGACCATCCGTTCAGAGTCGAAACATTCCATGACAGATCTACCCGCTCCTGATGAGTAACAATAATGACGAAACCAGTCGGGCGGTGGTCTGTTATGGCGTTCTCGCCTCTGTACACTAATAAAGCTAAGTCATACTGGTGGGCTTATTTTAACAATTTTGTTAAAAACCAAAAGTATCAATAGTATGCTAATTGTAAATTAAATAAATTTCTTAATTTGCTTCTAAAATCCTCAGATTTAATTATGTTAGAAGGTCTCTCAAATCTATCAGGTCATATAAAGTTCCCCTTCCATTAATAATTTTATTAAATCGATTTCTGACCTATAACCTTAAATACTGATTCAAATTTAAATTAATCACATTAACAATTAGTGTGCCAAACGATTTTGCTGGTTAAGGGACAATGACAAATTTCAGTGTTAAATTGTAGCTTATAATCACGTTAAAATATAATAATTGAAGTAATAAAAGACCTTATTATTTTTTTTTGTATATTAACTGCCAAGAATGTTTGTCACAATCAATTTAAATATAGCTGGATTTCGTATTACCATTTCCAAGTTAGACCAGGTTTCTCTTTCCAACTTAAGATAATGGTGCCTATCTAGCTTAATTCGTACCAAACAGAGTAAACGAGTACAAGAGTAAAATTTGATTACCTAAATTTCCAATCAAATATTAAGTACTATTGTAACAAATGCGTGTGCATTGTACTTTCTTATATAGAACATATCAGCCCTGCAATCGAGCTCTTTAATTTATGTACATACCAATTCAATGGTCGATCTTTTACAACTCGCAACAGTGATTTACTCAATCAATCATATTAATAATCAATATTAAAAGTTTAAAACATCAGCTCGCGACCATTGTCTTGTCTCAAACACCACATCACTACCAGTTATAATCTATTCCAAACAAAGTGCTGTATAATAATGTTCAAATTTCATTGAAATTTGATTGATTCTTGACTAAACTATCTCGTTCATTTTCATTAACAGAGACACCCTTCGACTTTTAATGAACTGTGTACACCTGTGATCGCTTGCGCGGTTTAAATATTTATCAGTTATGCTATTTAATTTGGAAACTATACCGATTCAATAAGCATTTAGATAAATTTCGTAATATTTATCTTACCTTTTTTTTAAGTTCTAGGCTTAGATACAATTTAAAAAAATTTTTGGAACTCCCAGTTATATCTAATTAACTGTGAAGAAAGTTATTTCACCATTTACTTAATAGAAATAATTTATAGAGTGTTATATTTATTGGTTCTCTTAAAAGTCAATGAGTTTAGCACACATTTTTGTTAAATATTCACTTGTCTAGCTTGAAAGTACGTCGCAACATTTATTATTTGTTCAAATCTCTTAATATGACCTTTAGGCCGTTTTAAATATATTACATACGAATATTAATCACTTTAAATAACCCTATTTTTATTAATTGGTGACGAATCATTTCGATTTTCAAGTCTTCAATTTTATAGAACTTGAAAATGCTTATTCAAAATGGCCACGAAAAATAAAGTATCATCTCGTTTGCAACCTTAAAATCCTTTCATACTTGTCACCCTGAAAAGCGTAGTAATACATTCAACCTCAACTAAGAGCTCGAATAAGCGATTATTAATATGGTCCTTGTCAAACTTATTACTTTACTGTTCCATCCATGCGTAATATAACACAAATCTTAAGATATTTTGCTAAATTTAATGTGTATCTCTAATTTAATCATTTTTGTAAGACTTAGATATCTTAATATAAATGAACTAGTTTTTGTACCCGATTATATTATCAATTTTTTATTTAATTTTCTATCAAATTTTTGAATCCGCCTTAAAGAAGTAGTGTCCGTTGATCATATTTAGAAAAAAATAAAATAGACGCAAAATTTATGAGTACAATTAATAAGTAGTTTCTATTAAACAAAATAAGGCCATTCAAACGCTGTTTAAATTCTTTGATTCTAAAACAATTTTCATTACTTTCAAAATTAATGTAATTGTGCAAGTACTGACAGTGTTTGTATCTTCTTAAATAACGTAAATCAAGGTTTTATCAGTGACGGTTCATTACATCTACTCTTCTAAATTGAATTTCAGTTTTATTATTGACGTCAATAATTCGTTTAAAATAGTTTAGTAGTTTTAAATGTTAATTCATAAACTTATTACACAAAATGTTTTAATACGTTTGCGCTCTATTTTCAACCCTTTCCAGTGGCGTATCTTCATTATTAAACATATGATATTTAATCACTTCCTTTTGCTCGCGTTACTATAACCTTTCATGTAGATACCTGTGACATATTTTATAAGTTAGCCACTCAAAAGCTAACAATCAAGTTACTACACAAGCACTTGTACACACAAAGGCAATACGCAAACACACCAAACTAATATAAACAAGTAAACACCCAAGTACGTAAACCCCTAAAGTATACTACCCCAAAATAAATAAACTTGCAAAAAAAAAGGCTAGCAAACAAATACACAGGCATTCAGTTACAAACTCGTAAATACCCAATCACGCACAAAACAAGCAAGAAAACATACCAAAGAAACTAAAATATGTGAAAAAACGAATTGCAAATAAAGAAATTTGAAAACGTGCATACTTAAACAGGCAAACCATAAACTTCAACCACAAAACATAGAAACTAACAAATAAGTAAACGCCTAAGTATGTGAACCCCTAAACATAGGCAAGCAAACAGAGGAACTATCAATCATATAAACGTGCAAATCCAAATGATACAAATCTCGTAAACAATGCCAAACATACAAACACGCAAGCCCCAAAGCTGAAGAACTAGTCAATAAGTACCCTGGAACACAACGAACCAGAAGAAAAAAGCTATACTAAAACAACTAATACACGCAGAAGAATTAGTAGCCAACACATACTTAAACAAATAAACACCCAAAACAAAGATGAAAACACGTAAATCCACAAATATGGAAATAGGGAAACAGCGAAGCTAGCAATCAAGTATTTGCACAAACACAAAACAAAAGCCCGCAAGCATACAAACAAATAAATATACATGCAAATTGGCAACCCCTAAACAAGAAAACCATCCAAAAATCATCTCCAACACTTGTTTTCTGTTAAATGACATTAAGCATTGATCATTATCATAACTTCAATTGTCATTCATTTAAAAACTGGCACAGATAAGTATAATACTTCTTTTACTTCTGTTTTTTATGTCGAACAATAAGCAGGGTGTCGTATTTAAAACAAAAAGTTGACGTCTCCGGTCAAACCGAAAGTGACATTTAATTGTAGATTTCAAGCAACTATATGACCTCCTAGGATGACATGTTTACATTTATGAAATAAGTAACAGCCTTGATTGTAATCCTACGCTGTAGCGGTATTAACCCATTAACTAAAAGAAAATCGATTCTACTGTAATTGTGTTCATTCCGTATACATAAAATTTTATTTAAAATTAGTTTCAGCATTTTGGTGTTAACAGTGCGGCAAAATTACTATTAAAAACAGGATTTAAATTTCCAAGCGTTATTTAGTATGGCATACATACTTTAGCAATACTCCTTTAATTGAAGCAATTGTAGTTCAAGGAGTTTGTGTATTACATTGGGTTTGTGGCGCTACTGTTATTCAGTATATACTTAGATTAGATGAAGACGATATCTTGCCTTTGACTTAAAACGGTTTTCGATTTATTATTAGAGAAACAACGGTAAAAGTAAATTTATTATTTTGCAATTCGTATTTGTATCGTATAATTTAATCAAATTATTAAAGCAATTACGTAAAAATACATTCATGTCGATGTACATTCGAATAGGAAATATATGAATTTTCGTCTGGTATTTACATTAAACACTTTTCTAAAAACACCAAAGAATTTCATTTGCACACTCACAAATCAAAGCCACTGAAAATGTAAACTAACTGAAGAAAAACATTAATAAATACTTGATTTCCAAAACCACTTAAATATTCCTAAATGCAAATTATAATATCAGGTTGATGCATAAGTAATGGCATTGTTTATTTAAAAAAATATATATATATATATATATATATATATATATATATATTACTACAAAAATTTACAACGTATTAACCAATTATATACTCTCTTAACGACTTCATCCCAGCGTTCAACAAGCTTCTCGATACCTCTACGGTAAAAATCGTTCGGCCTTGACTCGAAAAAATGATCCAACCAAGTCCGTAATTCCACATCATTATTGAACGAAACACCCCGCACTGTTCGAAAGTGATCGAAATAGGTGAAAATCTGACGGAGCCAAATCAGATGAATATGGAGGGTGCGGTAATACTTCCCAACCAATGGTTTGAATTGCTCTCTTTGTCATATTAGCAATGTGAGGACGAGCGTTGTCGTGATGAAGAAGAAGGTCATGCTGCCGATGGGGTCGTTTTTCCCTAATAGCTTCGTAGAGGCGATGCATTTATTCAACATATAGCTCTGCATTGACTGTTTGGTTCCGCCAGAGCATTTCGTAGTGAATAATACCTTCACAGTCCCACCAAACGCATAACATCGTCTTTCGAGTGTGAAGATCCTGTTTCGCTCTAAGCGTCGCTTGTTCATTGGGGCTTAGCCACTGCTTTCTCTACTTCATATTCACATACAAATACCATTTCTCGTCGCCGGTAACAATTCGGTAGAGGAACCTCTGTTTGTGACCATGAGTAGTACGATTCCGAGCGAGCAATCCAGCGGAAATTGTGGAACCTTAACTTTTGTTGTTCTCGCTAAAAACATGAGGAACCCAAGCACCAAGTTTCTGAACTTTTCCTAAGGATTTCAGATGTCGACATATCGTTGATTGGTCACATTCCATTTCCTGGGCCAACTCGCTAGTTGATTGGCGTGAATTTTCATGAAAAAGTTGATTCAATCGCACTTCATCGAATCTAACAGGACGTCCTGAACGATCCATACCATTAAGGTCTAAAATTCCGTTTGAAACGTTAAAACCAGTTTTGCGTCGTCCTAACGGGCATTGCATCTTCACCGTAAACATCGCAAATCTCACCAGCAGCTTCACTGGCTTTGACACCTCGATTAAACGCAAAAAGAGGATAGTGTCGGTAATTCCGGTTTTTGTCTACTTGACATTCCATTATAATAAGGTTAAACTTTAACTATTTATCTGACAAGCTGAATATTTAGTAATCAAAATTTTGTTATTTCAGAGCCAACCTTTAAATTAAAAAAAATGCATCAGCCTAATAAATTATCACTTGATGAGTGTATATTATAGACTTTGAATTCGTTTTCAAACATTAAATATGCAGTGTGGAACACCACACGACCTTCCAACCTATAAAATGGAAATTAAAAGAAATGAAACAATTTTAATATATTTGTTAGAACAATTAGGCAACCTCTTTTATAATAAGTTCATTACGAAAATGGGCAACTATGTAAAAACAAAAACAATGATCTATGGTAAATAGATAAAACTTCGTATCAAATACAGGTTAATAGAAGTCTAGATGCTAACTTAAAAGGAATCGAAAGCCACTTCTATAAAAATATCGCTAATACAGCTTAAGCATTTTCAATTATATTTATTTAATTTTTACATTTATACCTCTTTACATTAAAAAACTTTCTAAAGAAAAGTTATGTAATAAAATTTCCTTAAAAAAATATGTCTACACATTTTCTGATAAAATTGATCATCATTTAGATATAAAAAAAATTATAACTAACTCTAAAATTCTACCTTGGGAATTTTTCTACCGCTAAATAACGCGTCATAGCAAAAAATTGTATATTGCATAATTAATCTATATGACTAAGGTCTATAGATTTGTATTTTCATATTTTTGAAATATACAGCTGCTTCAGATTTATTTGATAAAAATTAAAAGCAGGTACTAATAAACGCCCCTCGCCGCCGCTCAATATCTCCCAAAATGTAATCAGCTCCAGGAGAAATGAAAACAAGCTCGAATATAAAACTTTAAGCACGTAGGTGCTTTCGTTCTGGAGTTACCGTGGATACGAACATACATTCACACGCACACTCACACACACGCACACTCACACGCACACGCACACGCACACGCACACGCACACGCACACGCACACGCACACGCACACGCACACGCACACGCACACGCACACGCACACGCACACGCACACGCACACGCACACGCACACGCACACGCACACGCACACGCACATCAGCACACGCACACGCACACGCACACGCACACACACACACAACACACACAACACACACACACACACACACACACACACACACACACACACACACACACACACACACACACACACATACACACATTCTAGAAAGGACACCACTTTAATGAAAAGGTATTGATCTCTGGTGCTGAACGGAAAAGCTGAAGTACTTAATAGACTTATGGAGTACATTAGAAAGTTTCTGCTGCATAAACAACGAAACGGCTCTTCAAAAATATAGTAAGGTTGGAAAACTTACTAATGTACACACACGCACACGCGCACGCACACGTGCACGTGCACGCACTCACGCAAACGCACGCACGCAGACGCACACGCGCACGCACACTCACACGCACACGCACACGCACACGCACATCCACACGCACACGCACACGCACACGCACACGCACACGCACACGCACACGCACACACACACACACACACACACAGCACACACACAACACACACACACACACACACACAACACACACACACAACACACACACACACACACACATACACACATTCTAGAACTCCATACGTCTATAAGCACCAAATAACCAAAATGAAACATTTTTATAAGCAACGTTCGCAACACATAAGAAAGGACACCACTTTTATGAAAAGGTATTGATCTCTGGTGCTGAACGGAAAAGCTGAAGTACTTAATAGACTTATGGAGTACATTAGAAAGTTTCTGCTGCATAAACAACGAAACGGCTCTTCAAAAATGTAGTAAGGTTGGAAAACTTACTAATGTACACACACGCACACGCGCACGCACACGTGCACGTGCACGCACGCACGCAAACGCACGCACGCAGACGCACACGCGCACGCACACTCACACGCACACGTGCACGCACACGCACATGCACACGTACACACACACGCGTGCTCTCGGCAATTTTTGAAAAATCATAAAACGTTACTGAAATATAATTTAATTTAAACTGACAGACCTAACTGAAATAAGCCCTATTGTTTCTCGCCTTTAAAGCCCTATTAATAATCTTTAGCTAACAATTTGACTAATTTAAAGTTGCAAAATGTTTCCCTCTGTTCTTCTCGAATATTTCATTAGTGTCATTAAACACTGCCTTTATACTTAGGCTTTTCTGATTCCACAAGCCGTCATCTATTTAAAAACCTTAAGATTTATTGCAATCAAAACATCTTCAATTTTAATGAGCACGATCTCAAAAAACCGGTCTTTCGATGTGTGATAACGTTTCACTCCTACCTACAAAATTAGAGGTAATAATAAACTCAATTTATTAGACTTATCCTTCCCCGTTTTTAACACCAGTGTAGAAATTGGTGCATATAGGAGGTCTTAATTCACTGATCACGTGATCCCCAACAATTTAACTCCACCATCTTTCACATAAACTTGGATCCTTTCGATTCCAGTTCCATAGTTTGTCAAATTTGCCTTAAAACCAACAAATTGCACATAACTGCGTCACTTTTGAGGAAATCTAGTCATCATCGAACGGTGGAGTTATTTTTGTTTATTATTTGTTAAGATCTTGTTTACTTTTTCCAGCTGATTAAATTGATTAAAGTTGTTTTTCGGCGCTTTAACCAGCGCAACTTAATGTTCTATATTATCAATGATACAATCCTAGCTCTCTTTCGTTTTTAAAATCTTTTGCTTGTAGTCAGCCATGTGAAATGGCGTTCGAGTTGATTATTAATCTGTATTTTAACCTGGTTATGGGTTTATGTGGACCGTTGTAATTGTAGTTCCTTGAGTTTAATTTGAATATAATAGTGTCAGCTTACATTCTGTGGTTTCTGCTTGAGTTTGGGACATAGTGTCGTTGGATGGATCTTGTCACTGATTGTTGCAACTGCACTGTTTAGCTTCAGAGCTTGTATCCTTCAACGCACAATCTTTCTTGCACGTTACCTGCACAAACATTAGACGGCAGCGCAATCGCAGGGCCGTTTGATAGTTGTTGCTTTCTTCGAAAGTCGGAAAGAAAGACGTAATGGCCTGTCCTACTGGCAACTCCTGATCGTCTCTAAAAGGGATCTTAGTTACAAACACCCACATTATCGTATACAAAGAGTAGGTTTCCTTATTTAGGAAAGGAAAGCAATGTCACTTCATTCCCTCCTGGAATCCTGGGGTTCTGAGGGGAAGGTACTACCCCAGCGTCGCCTAATTCCCCTAATATGTGTATGAGGGGAAACCCCCTGAAAAAACCTTATACAAGGTAGACGGTAATTTGGATCGGAGCACGGTGCATAATAAGTTAGGTATATCAACTTACTCTATCTTCGCTGCGTGAAAATGGTCCATGAATCTCGCCAGTATGCGACGGCGAAATGAACGAAAATGCATTTTTCTTGATCGGCGTGATACATTTTTATAAAGTAATTTAGAGTTTAATTTTATTTAACTGCAATGTCACGAAGCGGCAATAAAGACAAAGTCGCCTTAATTAAAGTGCCCAAGAACTAGTTAAATGAGTGGCGTGCTGTGATTCCTTGTGCCGACAAACAAATAACAATTAATGATACTTTTTAATTAAAATTATTATAGCTTACTTACTCCCAAATTTAAAAATACAACGTAAATAAGAAGTAGGTAAGTAAGCTAATGAAATGATTGATAAGAGGGCGACCAATATTCCATCTGTCAAACAATGTACTTTATAAATTATTAGAATTATTGGGATGACATGTGGGTATTGTTATTTTAACGTTTAAGAGATAACGCGAAACCATGTATTTGGCCAAATCGCCCTTCTTATTTGACTAAAATGCCAGTAAAGAAGAGAATAGAAGAAAATAGATTAATTAAGTTTCAGTGCCAAGAACATCGGGATGAAATAATATCAAAAGGGGTATATTATTAATTTATTACATATGTATGCGAGTTCTATAAACAAGAAGAAGGAAAAGTAAGAAACAAACGGCAATTGACAAAAAAAATCCAGACTACAACGTTTCCAATACCTATTAACGGACTTATTTATTTAACATTCTTGTTTTTAGCTTTTTATCGTTAAAACGTAAACACTGGAATATACTTTCTTATACGCTCTTATCTACGCTCTTAGGGGCCTATTCTGCAACTTTTTAAAATTTAAAAGCCTCTAAAATTCAAAATACAGGTATATGATTGGTTGTTGCCATAGAAATAAAATTTAGCGACGTCTAAATTTTAGCAAGATAGCAATAAGAATTTACAAACAAAAATAGTTTTTGCTCATTTATTTTTATTATTGATGTTAAGTATTTTTGTTCACAGAGTCTTTCTAATTTAATATTTATACATATATTGCTTAAAATTAAATGCCATAAAGTAATTTTTTTTAAGTGCTAATTTTTGTACCTCTCTTCAACGTTGAATATTAATACCATTGTTTAAGTAAACCAACTTAAACACCGATACTTTCCGTCCAGTAAGCCAAGCGGGTTGTCTAAGGCACAGAAAAGACCTGCTGACACTCGCTTAACGCCAGTCGGTCCACCTTAACCTAGTTATACACCATGGATCGGGTCCACTACCTTCCGAATGCCAAATAGATTTAGTTACCAGGGTTAATAGTAGTAATGATAGTAATATATGTGGCAAACTTTTTTGTGTAGTTTAACCATCAGTGGTGAGGGGTATATGAAAACTTACACCCCGTCTCCGAAAATTGAGAGTACCAAAAGTGCTCGTTAAAAGTTTCAATTTTCCTTGTACAGCAGACAGACATAAATTAAGTAGAAGAATATAGATTGAATTGAGAAAAATTTCGTGTGTGGTAAATGTTTTTATGTAATAAACTTGTATTTAATCATTTTGAACTGTTGATTACTTGATTTCGTCCGTGTGACTAAATTAACTGTCGTATTGCTGTGGTATATTATTGAATTGGAAATTATCTTCTATATAATTTTTATATAATTAGTATTAAACTTTTATTCTAGGTACTGATTTTGTACCACAAAAGTGTACATTTTTTCGTTTGGTTAGTATACAAAGAGTCTTGGAGTACATATGTTATCGGGTATTTTGTATTAATACCTCACGGCGTTATTTAAGCTAAAACATGATTACGGTTTAACAAATATCACTTAGAGGACTACCTACAAATTTTATAATATCACTTGTCATTTCCCGTTTAGCCGTACTAGTTCATTTTTTGTCAACTACACCGCCCCAAGTGGATATTTCTGCGTTACACTTGTTAGATTGTCCTGCGTTAAAAACTCGCAATCACAATCGTTCTGTGAGATTATAAAACCCGTTGTAAATGTTTTACCAAAACTGGAATTGGAACATTTAGTAGCATTCCTTATAGCACTGCAAAAATAATTTAGTTAAAATAGATCGTTTAAGGGTATGTAACGCGTCAAATATTTTTGTAGTTTTTTCATTCTTAGTATAGATTAAAATGATTAAATGTAAGGTGGTCGACAATAAATCAGTTTATATTATTCTGCGTCTCTCAATCGACTTAATCTCCTAACGACCTATTTCTTGTTATTTATGACGGTCTAAAGTAAACGGAAATAAAGGCAGAGATTGTCAGAAACATAAGAAGGGTGCAGATTCAGTTGTGTGATATATGTCTTCAGAAGTGCACATATCTAAGTACATGTTAAGTGTCGATATGAGTTAGCAAGCATTTTCAAAACGTATTGTTGTAGCAAACATGCATGTTAATATGTGAGCGCTGATATAAATTGTGACCTTATTTGAGTATGCTCTAGTTACTCAACGTGTTGGTATATGAGAGTTGATATCAAGAAGGATATCGTTTGATTGCACGTTGATGTCGAACGCCCCTAATTATAAGTTGTGAAAACGGCGCCATATCTTCGAACTGTGCTGAAAATAGGGGGCCTGCGTATTACTGCTGTTCGGAATGACACGAATAGGTAAAAGAGTGGCGTAATGATGACACCCTGATATCGATTCGTTGGGACCCAAACTGTTTAGCGACAGTTACGTGTCCGGGGAAGCCTACACGTATTTCAGGTGACACTAGCTAGTTGTTGAAGAAGTTATTACTATTATTATTGATTCACAAATGGAATCGATGTAAAAAGATCAATAGTGGATCATAGAATAAAGTAAGGGCCGGAAGGCACCAGGTGAGTACACCTAAAAATAAGATTATACAGAATAGTAATTGTAATCTTTCTTGCATGTTTTCTCATAAATCTCTCGTCAAATACCTATCTCCGAGGGATTGAATTGCATTGCGATACTCACGTAAGTTACGAGTAGATAAAATGCACGTATAAAGATCTACATTAAGTAATTTATCATTTCTTACAGGAAGTTCTCTCTTGTGTGGGTATCTAACGTGCATTAGTCTCGACACTTTTAAAAAATAAAGTGATGTGTGCTTTGTGAATGACGGTAATTATCGTTACAATATTATCAGTTATTCGAAAATTGCTTCAGGATACTTGTTATATAAAAGAATTTCTTAAAAAAATTATATTAATGACGTGGACAAATGAGAAAGTCGTTTACTCAATTACAGCTCGTTTCTATATCCTAAGCGTATCAGTAACAAAAGAAGAGAACGGATTTGAATATACACAAACGTTTTGAATAATACGATATCAATTAACTTTGATATAGGTAAGGTCTCTTTCAATTGAATTCCGTATTCATAACATTTTATTATTCAGTTGTTAAATTAGCACAGTTAGTTACAATGGACACAATGGGACATTTACAAATACTGCAGTTAGCAGACCGCGAAAATGTTATTATTGTAATAAACTTTTGTCAAATCGCCATTATTACCACGATCGAAAAAAAAGTTGTCTTTTCTTTCGGAGTTAGTTTAAGGTGTTTTTCAAATATTAATCTATTAATAACAGTCACCCTTTTTGAAGTTAAACCGCGTATGTTAACGATTTGTGTCTGTGATCAATTAAGGGAATATTTATTCTAGTGTAAGTATGTATTTTTATATAAATGAACGCTCGCAGCCAATCATTTTACCTATGTAACGTATTAAAAGAATCAAACATTGCCTTGCGAAGGTATATTATTCGTATGCAGGCTCAGTAAGCGAAAATCCGCTAAAATTATAGCACAGTACCGGGCTCCTTCACTCTGGTATTTGTGCAAATTAGTATTGTTGTTTGTTGTTTATATTTATATTTGTGTAGAGGTGGCTGGTGAACGTGTACAGGATACCGCTTTGGTTACTAATTGTAAAAGTCCATTGCCAAGTAGGTACACACTCCCGGGCCACACCT
Source organism: Vesta saturnalis (assembly GCA_036346205.1). Taxonomy (NCBI): domain Eukaryota; kingdom Metazoa; phylum Arthropoda; class Insecta; order Coleoptera; family Lampyridae; genus Vesta; species Vesta saturnalis. The sequence goes on along the minus strand of JARFJB010002287.1, from coordinate 1,756,377 downwards.
CAAATTTTTATTCCTATTGTTTTTATTTGTTGTATAGATGAATGTGTGACCAGAGAGAGGAGCACTGTATTTTCGTACTGCACTCAGATTTACATATCGCTCACAATGTTAGTGATCTATTTATAACTTACCCTTGTAAGGCTTTGTTTTAATGAGTTTTTTTTGTTAGTTTGTTTAAGTAGAATTATTTGCTGCAATCTGCTTTCTCTTTGAATGTGATTTATTGTAATTTGATTTATGTCTTTTGTGCTTTGGTGGTCAGTAAACAATTGGGTACGTATAAATTCCTTGTCTATTTTATTTTGTCCTTGCCTTTACCTTATTATCATCTGTAAAATTTTACTGTTGTATTTTATATGTACTGTAATTTGCTTTATTATTTTATGTGCTTATTTACCGGCATGATTGTGTTTAAAGGGCCGCATGTTTGCTATTACGATTGTTATTATGATTTTTTATTTGATTGTTTAAGACCCAATTGTGCGTGTGACTACATGTGTTTTTTTTATTATTGTGTTTCTGTGTAACTGAACTGATTTTTATTCATTTTATCTTCATGTTATAATTTTGTACGCACTTTAACCTGATTTAGTGGTGCAATTACTTATTTATGAATAAAATGGGTTTTACTGGTGGTTCTTTCCCACAGTAGTACATTAACGGGCTGAACCACCACTGCGCCAAACTCGTTGATTTTAATTTAAGTAGTTCCATTTTTTCCTGCCCCTCATGATGCAACACTTACCTCGTCCAGCCTATCTAATTTAGATAGCAAAACGTACTTACCACTAGACGGCCACTTCCTTTGATCAGATTTGAGGTTTACGAGTAATTAAATATCAGACTTGTAACTACATTTTAATATTTCAATTATTTTCAGGAAAGTCAATGTAAAGCAAGCAATTAATTTGAGTAATAGTAACATTAATGTCAGTAAAGTCAAGAAAAATCACTTAACGATTATTTTGTTCTTGAGTTTGCATTATTGCAGATAAGTTGAAATTACGCTTTTCAAGATAGGGTACCTGGGGACGCTACAATACAAATCATATTTTAAATTATTCAAGAAATAAATTTGTTTAATGGGATATTTTCATACTGAAAAAAATTACTTTGTAAACTTTAAATTGTTAATAATAATAAGAATCTGACATATTCTTTAATCTTTTTCTTATAACGGTAGAATAATTTAATCAAATAATTTTTTATTTAAATTTAGTCTGATTATTTTCCCTTAGTAAAGATAATGCACATTATACCATCTTCTCACCAACATTTTGTTTTTAACGACCGTTTTAACTACATACACCTTACAACACCATTAATTGTTAAATTAGAATGCTTAGTCAAAGATAGAGTAGAAGGTTAGAGAATACAAGAGAGCATTAATGAATGGTCTAGTGTAAATAAACTTCTCAACTTTGTGACCGTGCAATTAACACCCTTCTTGTTAAAACGAAACTCAACTTCCCTTACTAAATTTCAATAACTGATATTGACTTCGTTTCTTCATTCCATTACAATTACAAAAGGTCGTTTTCAACCTTCTTTATAATACTACATAAAGCTTTAAAATCGGTTTAGTTCTTAATAGTACTTAAAGGGAATAGCTCACGACATAAGCAGGAATGAGATGAAACCACTTAACAAAATGAACTTCTACAGTTCCTAAATACTCGATAACAGCTTTTTTTACAATTCCTTTCTTATGTTTTAACATTGTATTTGATTATACGTTGTTAATCAAATGTACTGTTTTTGTTTGTAATTCGAACTTTTTTTGGTTCTATAAATAATTAAATAGGATACATGAGTTAGTCTGCCCGTGCAATCTCTTGCAATCAACTGATACACCACTTAAAAAGATTAAACAAAACTGTAACATCATAGATCCTTCTAAACTGATTACGTATTTCAACGTTAACTATATCTTATATTGTTATATACTTTCCTTGACTACAACTTTTCGTAATTAAGATACAAAACGAGGTTGATTACTTTTAAATAAGCTCGCCTACTTAGTAAATGTTTAAAAAGGATTTTCATATTCCTGTTAAATTTAGCTTGTAAAATCGCTTTAGAATAAGCCCCTTATTTGATGTCACTTTCAAAAGTACTAGAGTAAGTTTAATAATAGTATTATACGAAGAATGCCAGTTACTTAAACAGGACCAATTTAAAAAGGTTGTAAGTGTTAAGAAACTAAGGAAAACGTCCTAGTGAATTTCATAAGATAAAGCTTTTTTGTTTAACTAGATCAATATTTGCATAATCGGTATGACGATAATGTGACACTCACGTTAGAGTTTAAGTTGTTTCTTAATCCCATTTAATTTCCTACTAAACACTTTTAAACAAACTTTATTTATTTTCAAAAAATGTATTGTATGTATAATTACTACTTTTCCAGATATTCACTGCTCTCGCTTTAAATCTTATTTATTATTATTCAGGTTGACTCGTGAGAAACTGTACATACCACGTATGGAGGCCTCTAAAGGAAACATAAAATGAGCATTTCAAAACGTCGTCTCCTCTTGCTTAATGATCTACAGGGTGATTTATGAGTTTTGACTACAACTACTCTACGCCATAACCTTGTTAATGTTGATTTAATTGATTTCTTATTTTGGTACCTAATTATCACTCACGATCAAAATTTAAATAATCCAGGACCGGTCTTTAAAAATTAGCCGGCTTGGATTCTAGAATTTTATGCACCCTGTATATGGATTTTGAAAAACTTTTGATGGATCCCTGAAAGTACAGAGATAGGTAACATAATTAATGTAGTTCACGTTGTCCCCACACGAACATTCTATTTTTAATAAAAAAATCAAATTTAATAAAATTTTATAAAGTCTGGTTAAATATGTGAAATTATTTTATAAATTTGAAATAAGAAACATTGAACCTAAAAAATTAACTCAAAATAAGCGCTAAGTATGCTTCCATTTTTATAATAATCATTTTATTCAATTTCCAGGGCCGGCTTACAAAATGTATCCAACGTATGTGGCCATTAGCATAAAATCGCCCTGTATATAAATGCAACACTTAATGTTTATTTGTTCTAATTACCAGAACTGTTTAAATTAATTTTTACTTCTACAAGAAAAAAATTGATGCTGAAATGATTCTAATAGTTTTTTTTTTACAAAATCCAACTAACAAAAAATAACAACAGAAAATTTAATGTATTAAATAATTTAAACAACAAAGTAAAGGCGAAAAATTACTGATTACAGGATATTTTCAAAAACAAAAACCACCTGATTCAATACACCTTCTCTGTCGAACCATTAAATGTCTAATTGGCTTCCTGATTTTAACGGGTTATTTCTAATAATGTCACAACAATTAATAATTCTTTCAGTTAATTGTTATCGTGTATTGATAGTTTCTTTGTATACCATGAGTTTTCCTCGACCCCAAAGTGCATAGCCTACGGAATTGAAATCAGGAGACCTGGGTGGCCATGTATGGGGTCAACCACGTCCAATCCACCTGTTCCCGTAAGTGGCGTTGAGATGTTGGCGGACAGCGACTGAGAACTGGGGTGATGCCCCATCGCGCTGAAGGTATATCCCGCGGATAGTCATATGGCCAAGAAGATTTGGCAAAATGTTTTGCAAAAAGTCTAAATACACTGCACCTGTTAATAGACCATCAATAAAATAGGTACCAATGAGATACTCGTCCAGGTTTCTATACCAGGTGGTAGGAATTCGGACAGGAGTTCAAGAGGATGTGTAACAGAGGCAGGATATAGGGGTAAGTAGTATTCTGGTAAGTGGCTGGTGACGGTATAAGTTTTATATTGGTGAATTAGGATCGGTTATTGAATTAGTGATTTCTATGCAGTCTTCCGAATGAATGGTAGATACTAATTCGGCTTACACCAGGGTCATACGGAGAATTAAAGGGATGTGATTTACACTAAGCTGGTAACGGTATGAGTATTATATTGTGAATCTGGATTAAATCGATAACTAATGTTTTCTATACACCCTTCGTGGTAGCAACACCGAACAGATGTTAGATAGGAATCAGGTTTATACAAGGGTAATAGGGAAAATTATAAGGATGTGACACTATAGGATTACATTATAATTGGGGTCGAAACCACCATTAATAAAGCAATACTATTAACAATCTTTATGTATCCTTCGAGGTACGTACACCGATAGGGCAGATTTGAGATTGTTTCTCGGATACTAGGGTTAGACAGGAAAGGGGCTTCGTAAAGTAGCCTTACTTCTTGAGGCGAAGCCACCAGTACTAGAACTACGTTACTGGGTAACTACTTACTACTCCTCGTGGTACAGACACAGAGAAATTGCAAATAGGTACTTACGTTTCTGGATAGTTATTATGATAACTGACAGGTAGGTTATAATAAGCAGGCAGGTAATTTGATATTCACTGGTTAGGATTTCTAGATCAAGTGGAATTAAATTCGAATTGAAATAGAATAGGATGAGTGAAGGTAAGCGCGGATATTAATAGACGATTTACTAGGAGAGGAAAAAGTAGTGGGAAACTGATAGTATTTATAAACAATACTACATTCAGTTTGAGGAAATAAATAGGAAAGAAGTTTTGATAGGAATTTCTGTACTAGGATTGTACAATTAATATGTGATGAATTTTAGAATCATTACACACCACCTTTACCTGGAGGAAGAGAACGAGATGGTGTGTGCGAACAGAAGGATGTGCGATGGAAGCTGGTAAGAGGATTTCTTTCTCTCGTCTTCTTTTTTGCTGAGGAGTGGCAGAAGTCGTAGAGTTTGGCAGTGGAAACGTTCTGTTTGGATCTGGGGGCTTCGGGACTGCAGATGGGCTAATCGATTGGTGTCAGGGTGCTGGTTCTGGTGTTCCTTTCTGGATGGCTGGTTAGCGACATCGGGATGCTAGTTCTGCAGCAAGTCTGGGTTAGTTTAGATAGGTGAGTGCCCTTTATTTTGGTGAATGTGTGGGTCGGTCTAACTTCATTTGGCTTGATCTCAGGACTAGTGTTGTATCTAGATAGCCGACTCTCGATCTGGTAGTACTGTTATGGTGGGAAATGGTGGTAACGCCTCCTGGAGGGAAGTCAGGGTGGCGTTACCTGGACCTGGAGGAATTGGCAGATACCCGTCCACTATCCCAATCCACAAATTTACGCAGAATCTGTACTGTGAACGAGATTCGCGAATCGCATGTGGATTTTCTTGAGACCAAATGTATGAGTTACGCGAGTTATTTATTCCAGCTCTACTAGAGTAGGCTTCGTCAGAAAATAGTATCCTTTATAATAAGCGATCATTAACAATCCATTTTGCAAATTCCAGTCGTTGAATTTCATCTCCCGGATGCAATCGTTTGACTTGTTGGATTTGATAAGGATACAAATTATTATTTCTCAAAACTCTACTAACTTTTGATTGGCTAACTCCTAATTGTCTCTAACTTTTCGCGTACTTATTATTGGATCTTCTAAGACCTATCAAGTATTTCTTCTTCTTGTAATCAATTAATGTCGCGTTCTGATTTAAATTGAGGAAAAGTACAATTTTCTTTTAGGTAATTAAATGCAGGTCGGAATGTTTGATGATTTGGAATTCGACGTTCCGGCTCTACCATTTCCATCCAAAATTCATACTCTAACACAATATCGGCATATTCTGCTGTACAAAAATTATTCGGAGTTTTTTTTTAAATTACAAGAATAATACTTACACAGTCAAAAAAATCGAGCCAACAATCACTAGTAAGACAATTATTACTCAAAACACAACCTCAAATGACTAATACTAAGTGTCAAATTGTCACAGCATCCTAGGATAGGTTTAATCTATTAAAAATGATGCAAAGGTGTCGACTCCACGAATTGATTTAAAAAGTATTATTATTAATACTTGTTGAATAACTATTATGTTTTAGTTAAGTCTAAACAGTTTTGTAATTTCTTTTTTGAAATTATTACTAAAATCAGTCAAATACTTTCCTTTTGCATCTTATTGTTTTGGATTAAAATTTATTGAATTCCTCATTTCTCTTGTAGTATTAAAAATGTTTATAAGCGTTTTCTACTACATGAATGTAAAAAAATACCCGTTAACAATCAAGAAATGAATTAGACATTTAATGCTTCGGCAGAGAAAGTGTATTGAAGCATGCGGTTTTGTTTTTGAAAACATCCTGTAATCAGTAATTTTTCGTTTTACTTTGTTGTGTACATTATTAATAATACATTAAATTTCTTGTAGTTATTTTTTGGGAGCTTTTGTAAAAAAATCAACTATTAAAATCGTTTCAGCATCAAGTTTTTTCTTGTAGAAGTAAAAATTAATTTACATAGTTCTTGGAATTAGTTGATATAAACTTATGTGCTGCATTTATATACAGGGTTATCTTATGCTAATGACCACAAACGTTGGATACATTTTGTAAGCCGGCCCTGGAAATTGAATAAAATGATTATTATAAAAATGGAAATATTTAATACTTATTTTGAGCAAATTTTTTAGATTAAATGTTTCTTATTTAAAATTTATAAAATAACTTCACATACTTTGCCAGCTTTAAAATTTTATTAAATTTGATTGTTTTATTAAAAACGGAATCATTGTGTGGGGAAAATGTGAGCTACATCAGTTGTGTTACCCATCTGTGTACTTTCAGGGAACCATCAAAGGTTTAGCAAAATCCGTATACAGGGTGCGTAAAAAACTAGAATCTAATCCGCCTAATTTTGATAGGTCGATCCTGGATTATTTAAACTTTCATCGCGTGTGATAACTAGGTAGGAATAGCATAACTTCACACCAAAATATGAAATCAATCAATCATTTCTAAATGCTCATTTTATGTTCTTATATATATATATATATATATATATATATATATATATATATATATATATATATATATATATATAGGTTGTCCCCAAAATGTGTGGGCATCACTTAACCACAGATTCCTGGTTCTAAAATAAGACGATTTAACAAAACTTACCTATATGCGATTAAGTTTCGTTTAGTTAGTATTCTTCAAAGTTCTTTCAAAAAAAATATTTTATCCATAACGACAGAACGCTAAGATCGATTTGGATACTGTGCGGTATTGTACACCTTACAGATGTATGTCATCTTTTAAGATGATATTATTTATTATCAGTGGACCATTAGTGTACGCAACACGGGTAACCTGGCATAAACCAGACAAAAATGTTTTAATATTAAGGCGAATAACTTTCAAAAAAATGGTTTCATTACATGGTAATTTTTTTGTTAGTTTTTAATTGATGATATCTGGTAAGGTTTAGACACAAAAAAATAAAATCTGAGGGACCGCGCACTGCATTTCTTAACCCTTGAGCAAGTCGCATGGGTAATAATAACACTATTGTTCGCGTGGATGACAATGGTCATCCATCAATTATTTTTGAGTTTATCAATTTATTTCTATTACAATACGTAATTTAATGAATTACACACATTTATTAAATAATCTTGAAGTCTCCATTTCAAAATTATTTCTGAAAAGGGCAAATAAAGTATTTACAATATATTTATGATACAATAGCACCATGTTATGATTAGATACAACAAATAATTTATTCAAAGATGGCAGAATCTTCAGTTTAATTTCAAACTAAAAAATGTCTCACAGTTCTTTTCTATAAAATAAAAATGGAAATAACGTAAAATTATAAATTACTTGTGAAATATTTTAGAGATATATATATATATATATATATATATATATATATATATATATATATATATATATATATATATATATATATATATATATATATATATATATATATATATATATATATATATATATATATATATATATATATATATATATATATGTTCATTTGTGTGAAAAGCTTCCTAAATTTATAACTTTGTGTTCACCAAAACATAAATTAGTAGACATTACTTAATTGAATCAAATACTAATAATATACTAAAACTAGTGTAAACAAACATTTTCAATAAAAGAGTACATATTTTTACAGTAATAGTCGCGTGGATGACAATTGTCACAAACTTGAATTTATTGCCTTATTATTGCACCACTTACAATGTTGCAGGTTAAAATATTACTTCACACACAAATGTAATCTAGCAGTCTGGTATTCTAGTAAATAAATGGCTATATAATATTTATTAGTGACAAGTAAGTGTACTTTTAATCACAGTACTTATTGTTTATCAATTGTAAAGTTTCTCACATTGTTGTTGTTGTTAGCTAGTGAATTTTAATAGTTAATATTCTTCGTTATTTCCGTAATAATGGCTGTAAACTACACTTACACTAACCAAGTGGATATGTTGATGGTTTTAGGATATTGCGACAGAAAAAATGGACGCATAAGTGCTAGAGTATACAACGAAAGGTTTCCAAGTCGATCCCAATCAAAATTAAACTAAGACTTACGAGAAAATTTGTACCGATCGCAGCTGATCGTTGACGTACAATCAAGTAAGAAATAAAATAGTAAAAGAAAATTCAGACGTAAGTAGTCGATGCTTAGCATTGCAAGCAGGCATTTCAAAGAATGTTGCTCATAGAGTTTTTAAAGAACAATTGCTATATCCTTACCATGTAGAAAGCATCCAAGCGCTTTTACCAGCTGATACCATCGCGCGTCCTGAGTTTTGTAGGTTCATTCAAGAAGGAAGACCTGAAGATGTCAATTTTCATAGCAAACTTCTCTTCACTGATGAGGCGTGATTCACAGGGAGGGGTATGACAAAATTGCACAACGAACATGTGTATGCAAATGAAAATCCACATGTCATCAAGCAACGCCACTTTCAACATGAGTTTAGAATGAATGTATAGGCAGGGATAATCGGCAGTTTCGCCATAGGCCCTGTCATTTTACCAAATCATTTAAATGGAGAGAATAAGTTTGACTTCCTTATAAATACCTTACCCGATTTGTTGGAACACTTTCCGTTAGATCTTAAACGCGACATTGGGTTTCTACACAAAACACTACACTGAACGTTCAGAATCATCTTCATGTACAGTTTCCGAACAAATGGATAGTCAGAAGAGCAGATGCTCCTGCAAAATGGGCACCTCGTTCACCAAATTTAAATATTTGCGGTTCTTTTATGTAGGGAGCTCTAAAGAGCAAAGTGTATTCTCGTCCTATAAACACACAGAACAAACTTTGGGCCAGAATACAGAACGCTTCACAGTACATTAAGAATGATGCAGAAATGTTACGAGTACAGTTCAATTTTTTGCGTCGAATCAAACTTTGTATCCAGGAAGACGGTGGTCACATTGAGCATTTACTGTAGATCTAATAAAGTACATATTTATCACTAATAAATATCATAACAAACTGCCTATCGTCATTTATTTCTTAGAATACCAGACTGCTAGATTACATTTGTTGTAAGAAATGCAGTGCGAGGTCCCTCAGATTTTATTTTTTTTTGTGTCTAAACCTTAACAGATATCATCAATTAGAAAGTAACAAAAAAATTACTATTGAATGTCTGTTTCTGAAACTATTTTGAAAGTTATTAGCCTTAACATTAAAAAGTTTTTGACCGGTTTATGCCTGGTTACCCGCGTTTCGTACACTAATGGTCCACTGATAATAGCTAATATCTACATCTGTAAGGAGTACAGTACCGAATATTATCCAAATCGATCCAAGCCTTCTGCCGTTATGGTTGAAATAACTTTTGCTTGAAAGAACATTGAAGAAGAATATAGCTAAACGAAAAGTACTTGTATATAGGTAAGTTTAGCTAAATAGTCTTATTTTCGAACCAGGAATCTGTGGCTAAGTGATGTCCACGCGTTTTAAGGACACCCTGTGTATATATATATATATATATATATATATATATATATATATATATATATATATATATACATACATGGTATAAACGGGAAGAAATGTTGGACATCACAGTTGACGAGCTGATTATTAACATCGGAAACTATTCTAAAAGCTCAAATGTAGATAGTGACTCCGATTAGAAGCTTTACACTTTGAGAACCATATTTCTACAACCTACAATTAGTAATTAGTAATGTGTTAATTTCATATTTAATACAATTTATATTAGTAATTTAAGTTATGTAAGTACAATATGTATTTTGGTAAAATATTAATTCGCACATTTCTTATAGAATTTATGTGCCACATTAAATGTCATCTTCGTACGAATTACATTTTGTTGAAAATTGCATTATTTGTGCTAGGGCACACAACAAATCAATCAAAATAAATAATTGTATTATGGAATTCTGCAGCTTTAAATGCTGCCATCTCGGTGTATATTTTTTAATAGAATTTATTATAATGAAAATACATTTGACTCATGTTTTTCATATTACACCATGTGATTGTAGATGATGACGTAGCGGTAAACTCTCCTGGCGAGGATAATATATCTTAATTTATTACAATCATGAAATTACAGCATGTAACAAGCACTTTGGGTATATCTGAGAAGACGGGGAGAAATATCAAGTCTCGAGGTGCATCTAACCCTGTTTTACAAGTCCGGCTAAAAATCTACCACGTAAGAAAACAAAATCTGACGATCTACCTGAGACATCCAAAATTGGCGTAAGTTATACGTTATACAAGTATGTATGCATGTATGTAATAGTACATCACAAGCCTTTCCACATGTTTGACATACTAATTTATTTATGGAAAAACACGTCGCAGATGCAAGTTTGAATGCAGAAATCTAGCAATCCAGTCGCCAGGATTCAAATTCAAAAAAGACGCTAACCGTAGAGCTTTATTGAAAAAAGTTACATCGTAAAAATGCAAATTAAATTTCTTAAACAATACATTAAAGAGATCAATTCACCTAATCGTCGGCAAGTATACTATCTTAATTAAAATCATTATGGACTAATTGTGTGCAACATACTGAAGAAACAATAAATCAGTGGAACAAAGTTTAAATGACAGAAAAATAAAAAAATCAAGAATTATAAAAACAAATAAGACTTACAAGTATAAGTAACAAATTCAAACATAAAGCAAGTTTCACGCCCAAAATGGCAGCGGTAACTATTAAGTAACGCCGCTTTTTCTAGAGGTATTGGGTGCGTAGCGCATGTAACCATAACGAGCTCAGTGAAAGAATACCATTTACCCAAAGATAAAGGCGCCAATAGTTTTGGTTCGATAAGTCCATAAAATTCGAAACATGCAGGTTAGGGTGCAATAATCCAATAGATTGCTGAAAGAGAACATAGTTACACAGATATTTGGCAAGAAGGAAACAGTGGTACTCTTGGGAAGGCAAATAAAGGAATAACAATATCCAACATTCCCCTTCAGCAATGAATAATTGATACTTACTTTTGTGTAAACCAGGTTTTATGTAGGGGAGAGTGGGGCAAGTTGACGACGTTAAGGAAAAAAAATGGTTAAATTAAAACGCAAATATTTTTTGAATCCAAACTGTATTATAAAGAACACCACACATGTTGCCAATTTAACTAAAAATTTAAATGAAATTCGCAATTTCACAATTTGGTGCATTTTTTCGTCTTGCCCCACCGATGGGGCATGATGACGTACATATAGGGGCAAGATAACGATTATCGGCAGAAGTCACATATAAATGCCACCATGCCTCGCAACAGGCACACTGAATCCAGTCCTCTGTTGGGGGTTCAATATAGCTCTCCTCACAAGCCCGACAAAAAATTTCTTTGTTTGTTTCCTTATTAGCTTCAGATTGTCCCAAATACATTTTTCTTTACTATCTCGCACTTTCTTTTCTTCAGATTAACTTTTCCGCTTCTTTGCCGTTCTTTTTCTTCAACCTCTTCCTTATTTGGAGTAGAGGTTATTACTGACGCCTTCTGTTTCCTCCTTTTGGTTTGATTTAGAGGGCGATTATATTTTGGAAGTGGTCTAATTTGAACGAGGGCTTTATGATCTTCCGCTATTTGTTTTGAAGTTGAAGGTTGATGGAGTTCTTGGTGTAATTGCTGTCCAGATGGGCCTGCTACAGCGCAGTCCGGCAATGCATTATTGTCGGGTTTATTTATCAGAGGTTCATCATCACTGGAGGAGTCTTCCTCAGCAGTTGTTGGATAAGCGGTATTTTGATTTTCAGCGATATTTGGACGTTCACTTACTGGGGTTGGCGCAAAGTCTGTCTCATCAAACACATCCAGGTTATATGGTTCAATCCTGCACTTCAAGAAACTTTTAACAGCAGTTCCAATGGTTGCAGCTTTTAAATATGATTGTCCAAAAAGTTTCCCTACGTCTTTATCTGTTATTGTTTTTCCAGGGTTATTTACAAGAAAATTGTCACAAGCTTGGCTGTAATAAGTCTTTAAAGGAGCAAAAAATCCCACGTCCAAAGGTTGCATACGGTGCGTCGTATGTGGAGGTAACCCCAACATAATTATTCCACTATCTCTACATAGGTTGATCGCTTCTAAAGAACAGTGGGAAGAATGGTTGTCTACAATCAGCAAAATGGGCACTTCTTTGGAAGGATGGGTAAATTTTATAAAATGTCGAAGATACTGCACAAAACTTTCACTGTTCATCCATCCACTTTGCTGTGCAATGCCATTACTATTTGGGGGACATCCATTCAACAGTTCTGATCGCATCCTTACCCTCGGAAAAATAAAGAAAGGAGGAACATAGGATCCTTGGGCGTTCATTGCACAAACAACTGTAGTATTTTTCCCCGCTCACCACTAGCAACCTTCGCTACCCTTCTGCATCCAGTAGGAGACATAACTTTTGGTTGCTTATTGGCTACAGTCGACAAACCCGATTCATCAGCGTTGAAGATACGGTCAGAAGTAAAATTATATTTAACTTTGAGTTCTCGCAGTAGGTTAAAAAATCTCGCTACTTCTACTTTGTTAAACCCCATTAAGCGCCCTAACGATGTCGACTCCGGTGTCCTTAAACTAATCTTCCGTCTTTTCATAAATGAAATTAACCAGTCTTTTCCAGCTGCTTTGGCGGCCTTATTAAATTGCCTTCTCAAATGTTTGTCGAATTTAATATTTAGCCCACTTCGTGTCTAAATTCTTAATTGTCTATACGCTTAATTGGATTAGTGTTGTTAACAAACCACACATGTTTTCATCGGCGTTAATAATTATTTAATTATTATTCTGCTCTGCGAATTCAAATTCTAGTTTTCTGCATCCCTTGGAAGTTAAACCAAATGCTCTATTATTTAAATCGTTTAAATAGTTGGCGAATTCTTCTTCTTGCAGATCGGAAAATGTATATTTAAATCTACCTCCACTTTCTGGTAGTTTTTCGTTTCGGCGGTGTTTTTTAACGTATCTCTGAAGCGTAGGCTCTGGTATTTCGAAAAGTAAACTGGCATTATTAATGGTCTGACGTTCATGTTCAACGGCATGAATTGCAGCAATTAAACTATCTTCCGACCATGATCGACGATCTGTTTTCCTCTTGTAATTTCTTACCATCTGAAACAAAATATTAAGGTATAATACGCCATTGGGGCGTAAATAAAATAGACAACAAAACCAATTATTCTTACCTTTGTTGTTGAAGCAAACGCTTATTTTCAACACACAAAATATTATACACATGTGCAAATAAAACTGTTTAAAGGTTACAATTAATGCAAAACTAAAGTTACCGCCATCTACGCGTCTAAGGTATAACTACAGTATAGGTAGATTGTCGTAAACTGTATAGTTTATAAAAAAGTGTTTTTGGTTTTTGTAAAAACTAAATTCGTCGTCTTGCCCCGTACGTCATCTTGCCCCACTCTACCATATAATTAAACGCAATTTCCTTACACCACTTTGCGTAAGCATAAATCTTTTTTTTTTCTAACCTTATGATAGGTTTTTCATTTTATAAACTTGAATTATGGTCTAATAAACATTAAAATATTAGACTCCTTCTCGATTAAGCCAGTTTTGGCCATATTAATAAGGTAATATTTTAATCCTGTGAACTACATAATCAAATCGATTTTTTAAATTAATAAGCATAACTCTTAGTTCTCGCTTTAACAATCTTGTTTGTTTTTTATTTTATAACGGAGCCCTGTTTCCTAGTTTTCCAAACAGTTTCTTGGAAAAAGCACCATCTATAGGTATCTTGATGTTGTGTAGACATAATTATCGATACAGGCCTGCTTATTGATTTGATTAGTTGAAGAAATTATTCAGCTAGTTTTGTATCTATGTTGTAAAATACGGTTATCTTGTGTCAGCATAGGGATTAAATAAACATTATTTACGTTGTTAACCTTCCTACTATCCTCTACTGAATGTTACATCCGTTGTCTATGGGTCCACGCGGATCCGGTGCTTAATATTATTCATATTACAAGCTATTATTACTACGGAATATTTCTATAAATTTAGGAAATATATAATTCAACAATGAAATAAGTAAAACAACTATGCTACGCGTATATAAATCTATTTTGTTTACATAACATTGCATGTGATCATTTAGAATAAATATTATTATTCAAGAAAACTTTTGCAAAATGTATTTACATGATCAGGACAAAGAAAACCATTACATGCTTGACATTTTGTACGGGATTTTCTGTCTTTTTCCATCCACAGTCCTTACATCGACCACGTTTTAAAGTTTCTTCGGTATCTCCACTTGTGCCAGCTACCGTATGCAAGCTTGTTTTAATTTTTCGTGGAATGTTACTGGTCGTTCGAACATTTCGACACTTTTGCGTTAAATTATTTTCCAATTTCTTGAGAAAGAGGCGTCTTTTATATAATTTATTTGCATTATATTGGGGATTTATATGCATGTACACTACATATGCATTAATTGCTGCCAAATCTAGAATATTATAAAACAAACAAATAGGCCACCTTCTAGTTCCCCTTTTGCATGTACAAGCTGATGCTAATTTATCGGTAGTATCCACACCTCCTTTTGTTTTGTTGTAATCCATGACTATGTCTGGCTTCTTGTGCTCCTGAGAAGACACCTTCTCGTCAAGATGCATTGAAGACAAGAGTAAGACGGCTTTAGCTCTTTTGGTAGTATATGAAACCAAGGTCATATTTTTTTTAATCCAAAAAGAGATGAACAGATTTTTCTGTCCTTATTCGGTTGAAACTCAATAGGGATGAATGTCTTATTTTTTCGTAATGTGCCAACCAGTGTTAACTTACGTTTTAGTAATTCGGCGGCTAAATGATTATCTGTAAAAAAATTGTCGGTCGTGATGTTTCAACCAGAATTTTCAATATCTTTTACAAGTCGCAAAACTACATTTCTGCCCTGATTTGTTTCTCGAGGTTGGTTTTCCGCTTTCCCTGTATACACTTCAGCACAATACACATAAGCAGTTTTGACATCAGACAAAAACCATAATTTGATTCCATATTCCACGTGGTTTTGTTGGAATGTATTGTTTGAATGGGCATCTACCTCGAAATGGTACTAACTGTTCGTCGACAATAAGATTTTCGTATGGTACGAACATCTTTGGAAGCTGGCCCACAAATAAATCAAAAAAGCTTCTAATCGGTGCTAACTTGTCATATCGCCGACGAACAGACCTATCTTCTTTATTATCAAATCTCAAAAAGCGACTTATGTTACAAAACCTCTTGAGAGACATTGTAGCTCTGAATATAGGCCTACCATCAGAATCATTCCAAAGTTCCTGTAGAGATTCTCCATCTCCTTTATGTACACCAGCCAGAAGTAATAAACCTTCAGTAGAAACGTATAGGTGTATCTTATGTCATCATTTTACAATTTTGTACTTACCTATAATAGCATCTAACTCTTCCAGTGAAATTTCTTTTATTTTTACCCCTTTTTTAGAACATACACGGCTACGTTCCCTATTGGTTTCTAATAAAAGTAAATTGATCATTTGGTCGGTAAGAAATAATCTCATTGTCGATACTGGTGTGTCATCAGTGCGTTGGATAGCATATCTTGTGGGACCTGGTGTCGTATTTAGTACATTGACAGACCTAGAAAGTGCCAGAAATTAAAAGCTTTAGTAATTTTATACTAAATCAGTAGAAAATCATTTCTTATGTATATCCATTTATCTAACACGCGACTGCAGCGGTAGACTTTTGTACCAAACAGTTCCATCGCGTTCAGTATATTGCAAATCTTCGGTAGTCACATTATCTGTTTCCATTTCATTTTCCGAAACTTCGTCTTCAACAGTGTCCGCCGTAAATACGTTATCTTATTCTTCAGATATTTCTCCTTCAACAACAAATTCTTCATCACTATCATTAAGTTCCAAATTTCTCATATCATCATCACTTTCAATATTCTCTTCTAAAAGTTTTAGTAATTCGTCATCTGTAAGTCCTTTTCTGTACGTCATTTTATGTGCAAAATCTTATATCTGTATTACACTTATAAATTATAAATACACTTTGTTTATTTCACAATAACACTATATAATCCACAACATCACTTATTGAAATTAGTCAGACACAATTCACAACATCACCGGCTACTGATTGAAGACATAACATCCGTTAACGGAAATAACGCATGCAACAATGCGTCTCGTCAAGTCTCGTAAATCTAATAGGTCGTGGTAAGAACACATGATGGGTACAAGCGTACCCAGAAACAATGAATGTGTTTCTCTTAATTTAAACAACTGTCATATTATTTTTTTAGAAATAAAACCGCTAATATGTGTATAAATATTAACTTGAGTATAACATAGAAACATTACATTATAACATCAGTTATAACAATTATACAATAATTTAAATCTGGCAAATGGGTCCAGGCGTGCCCATAAACAGTAGGAATGTTAAAATTAGAAAAAGTAATCGGCGAAAAAAAGCGCCATTTTGTGAAGTATCAACAAAACGGTGCTCCAGCTTACACAGTAAGATTAGTTGATTATTTAAACATTATTTAAGATTAAAGAGATCGCACGAAATACATCCGTTTGTTGATCAGCAATTAATTAATTATTAAAAGTACAATGTTGCAACAACTGTTTCGAGAATTATTTTTAAATTTAAATTATTATCTGCACATGAATGAAAGGTTGTAATGATCCTCAAAACCCTGACTATAAATTATCCTATCCTAGTAAATGATTTCTAGTAAAACTTATTTTCTATTTTCTTCCACAACTGTTCTATCATTGTTAATAAATGTTATTAGTTGTCCACTTCTTTCCCACTCCATCCAATTTAGCTTTAAATACCAGACTCCCTACCAGAGAGAGATTCATCCATCATTCATTCAATCTCCCTCACACTCGACACTTCATTCCCTAACCTTGTTCCTTCGCCCACTTTATCAAAACCCAATACGTAGTAACTACCAGAAAAGGATTAGAGTTAGAAACTGTAACACCGCGTGTACATACAAAGAAACCCAAGCTGACAAGTTGTCCAGTCACTTGTACCGATGTCTTCGTCCGAGGAGGAGGCATTTTTTCTATATGTGCTTAGAAAAAAGAAAAAAACCTTACATAGACGGTTTATTGTGCATCCATATAATAACAGCAATGTACACAGAAGCCAGTGGCATGCCTTACAAGAATTGGAAGAATATCCAGAAAAGTTTTTCAACTATTACAGGATGAGCAAGGCTAGCTATGATATGTTGCTGGATTTAGTGACCCCTATACTGCTGAAAAAAGTTACTAACTACAGAACCCCAATTGATGTAGGCGAAAGATTAACAATCACATTAAGGTAAGTTCAATGAAATGTATTTATTTGTTGTTAAAGTTATACAATATTTCACTCAAAAGACAATATGTCATTTACATTAAATTACACCGAATGCATTGGACAAGGTATTGTAAACAAAATCTTGGTTCTCCTGGGCAGGAGTTCCCGGAGAAGTAATATCAGCCAGCATACTGGGTGATCGTGAGGATTGCAGTGATGAGCCTGAATATATACTTTGTTTTTGCATACCACCAGGACTATTGTCTAGAACTTCATCAATCAAACTAAAAATTCTCCTTTTGAAAGTTCGTTTCTGCCGTGTATTCATTTCTTTCATATCTTTTTTAAGACTCAACAGAAAATGTTCGTCTGATTGATCTTCATTGTCAGCTACCGGAACCAAGTTGTCTTCAGCAGGCTTTATTGTTTTTGCTTTAAAATAATTGGTCATAGCTTCATCTAAAGGTGTAGTCGGCTTTCTTTTGCCCAACAGTTTCTTCCGGAACTGTGATATGCTGATATTAGCAGGTCCAGGTACCTTCGGCACTGCCTCTTGTGGTAATTCAGTAGCTTCTGTCGCGTCATCATCCACTTCACCAGCAATTGCATTAATACTGTTATCAGCTTCTTCTTGTTCTACAACACTATGTTGTTGGTCATCAGTTTCAGGAGGAGGTAGGTTGCTTCCAACGTTTTTAGGATTACCTTTTAAAATAGCCACAAGATATTGCAGAACATCAGACAAGTAATAGTCCTTTTTTGAAGAACCTGCAGCTCCTGACATTGGTTTTGCGAAAAGATGTCTTCTAAATACCGTCCTGATATTTTTCCATTTTTCCTTGCATTGCTTCACTGGAAAAAAAGAAAAACAAACTGTAACAGCATATAGGCATAGAATAAACAAACTAAAAGGGAAACGCTTTATGGAAAATGTGTGTTGACTTTTATTTGAAACAAAAAATAATGTTTGTAAACGAAAACTTTTTAATTGTGGTATCTTTTTTAAATAAATATAAAAAATTAAAAAAATTTATAAAAACACTTTTTCTTATTCTTGTTAAATGTTGTAAATGTTTCAGATTTTTGGCAGAGGGATGTAGCTATCACCACCTGGCTTACAACTTCTTTAGAGGTGTATCTACAATAGCAGCAATCATTCCTGAAACATGTGAAGCTATCTGGTCTGTATTACAACCTCTTTTCATGCCAGTACCCGACAGAAATCAATGGGAAACCATAGCTGAAAGATATGAAGAGTTATGGAATCTGCCAAACTGCCTAGGGTCAATAGACGGCAAGCACATTTGTATCAGATCCTTTGATCATTCTGGTTCCAATTACTACAATTATATGAATTTTTTTTCAACTGTGTTGAAGGCTTGCGCAGACGCTGATGGAACATTTATAAGTATTGATGTAGGATACCCCGGAAGAAATAACGATGCAGGAGTTTTCCACTCTTCGACATTGGGTAAATGGGTAAAACAAAATAGCCTAGACTTCCCTCCTCCAAGAGTTCTTCCAAATGATGCCAGTAACGAACCTGTATCATTCTTTTTCTGTGCTGATGAAGCATTTCCACTTTTCCAAAATCTCATGCGACCTTACCCACGACGTGTTTTAAACAATACAAAAAGAGTGTTCAATTACAGGCTGTCAAAAGGACGTAAAAGTGTAGAGTGTGCGTTTGGTATGATGAGCATGAAGTTTAGAGTGTTGGAAAAACCACTTCAGTGCAAACCTGGTAACTTAAAAAATATTGTTCAAGCTGTATGTGTGCTGCACAACTTCATCAAAGCAAGAGACGGAATAGCAAGCTTTCCTGAACTATTTGAGTACACTAAGCCATGCCTAACATGTGTCGACGACTTCCGCCACTCAAGAAAGCAGAACTACATAGTAAGGGACAAAATCGCACGTTATTTCGTCGAATCGAACCCAATACCGAACCAGTGGGACTATGCGATCTAAGCTCCAGTGAACACTATTATTACAAGTTGAAACGTGGCAATCGATACCCACGTATCGGCCAGTACAAGATTTTGTTTAATCTTAGATTAATATTTCAATATTTTTCCTGTATTTCAGATGCAAAGCTTAATAAAGAACTGTAATAAAATATTTTATAGAACTAAACAAATTGGTTAACTTTGTTATCTTACCTGTTAGTTTAAACTCATCTGCCACAGCTTGCCAAGCTTTGTCTGTCACTACTCTGTTACTGTATGACTTGTTGTTATGGTCATATAAACAATTAAACTGTTCAATGAACTGTGCGAATTTAATATTTTCTTGTTGTTCACCAGCTATATTTATGTACGGTCTGCACTTCACAAGAGCAACTGCGCAACTGGCGACCCGAGTTTACAGCATGTCGTGACTTGAGTTGCCTGCGTTGCTCAGTCACGTGCCCGTTGAATCACCGTCGCATCACAGTCGCTTTGGTATACACAGGCCCATTAAACTGCGTGTGTTAATCATAGGCAACTCAAGTTTCCGTTGCGTTGTCGTTGTGTTGCTGTCACCGGTTGCTTTTGGTATCTACTCGGCCTTATAGGAGAACACCGTGTGACGTCGGTCAGCGACTTTTAAGCTAGGCGTTCGAGCACTGTTATGGGAATAACAATAACCAGTATATAAATTATCACTGCGTTAATGTAAAAGCAACTTAGTAATAATTAATTAATATAAAGAAGAAGCAATATTTATCTTAACTAAATGTAGCAGTTCCGTAATTCATATGTTATTGTGGTAAACAGAGGTATGCTGTTTTCAAACGAAAATGACACAATAAAGCAAACCATTATTATTATTAAGGACATACGTAAGTATATTACAAACAACAACGCAGATTAATAATAAATGTTATTTAACCGTAATAATTAAAAATGTACATTTTTAAAAATTAAGTAGTTCATTATTCAATTTCAATTTATCTGCTTAGCAGCAACGCAAAAGATACTAAAAATGAATTTTTGAATTTCGTTTGGTTTGAATTACTACTGCTTTTTAATTTGTATTAGACTGGAATTACAATTGACATTTGTAATGTTGTGACTTCTGAATTACAAATTTGAATTGAAATGTCAGAACTCGTTTAAATTCCCGATGTTTCTCTACTATTTGTTTAGCTAAGAAGTTATTTAACAATTTTTCTTAGTTTGCGTTGCACTTTGTCGGTAATTAAATCACCACTTCTTTTTCGGCTAATCATGCTAACCTTCTTTTTATGATTTAAATATTTCATTCGAATATCTTATTTCTGGGTTTTTAGGAAAATTATGGTAAGACACATTTTGTCCGCCTTTTCTTGTTTTTTAAACTGTTGTTTTATGTAGCAACAGTACAGCGACACCCTGTCATTATTTGTTTGATTTTAACAATATAATTTTAATTTCACGAAAATAATGTAATAACTAATATAACAAATACTCTCTGCAACTGCGAACGGCATGCACTCACAGGCTTTCACTATACACCGGTCGCTCAAACAGTCGCTGAGTGACGTAGGCTTTCCCCCTGCTCGCTTGTAACGTAACGCCAATAATCCGGGTTATGGGGCAACCGTGGTGAAAGCCTATTTAGTAAAGTTATAAATTTACTTTTAAATTTACAGTTTACTATAAATTACAAACTTATTAAAATATTACACGAAAAGAAATAAGTGCTTTACGGTGAACAAAAAATACTACGTACAATTTCAGTTTTAAATATGTGTCATACAAGGCTCATTATTGGTTACAAGATGTAAATGGATCTGTTTAATTCATTTATACAATGAGGAACGACACATCTGTGGTAAATCAGGACGACTTCTTTTAAAATTTTATCCAATGTTGGAAGTTCATTGTTGTGAAAGAAGTTGTGTATTGTTTGTCGAACAGATTTCTTAGTTACAGAACTTGTAGAATGGGTAACAGCTCCGGTGTCCCTATATTCTTTCATTGTGCGGTAAACGGTAGATTTTGCTACTCCTAAAAGGTATTTTTTAAAAAGGATAATTTAGGTTAAATTTCCTCTTGCCTGCTGTATCTGCAATTTTCTTGACAATGGTGGTTATTTTCATTTGATGAGTATCAGACAAAATTTGATTATACGTGTTTTAAGATGCACTGCTTCTCCGGCACCAATAAATGACCCAAATTCAAGCGTGTACGTTTTTTTACAAGAAATACGAACTGATTTGTCTAGTTGAAATTTAGGTAAACGGACGTAAAACACAAAAAAGGCAAGAATGGAATATAAAAACGTAAAAAGGTAAACAACACAAGTGCACCTGACAGTTAAAACTGTCAATTTAGAAATTTCCCTAGTGTAAACAAGGCAACATGTGAGCCAATTGAAAGTAACCTTTTTTGCGGGAATTATTTGAAACGCTCCTCCTAGTTAAAAAATGAAATATAGTAACTCTAACTCACCAATAGAGCGAGTACATTGTACGTTATTAGATAAGATAATAATATTAAAACTGCAAGATAAAAATGCAGACTTAAAAACTCTTATAATACAGAACGAAAACTTAAACACTCACGAAATTGATTTAGAAAAATCGATTCATGAAAAATACAACCAGAAGAGAAAAGATGACATTTTACCCTTCTATAAATTACTGTATAACAAACGGTTAGAAAAAAAAACATTAGAAAAAGAATACCCTATCATTAACGAACCCGTTGCATATTTCACTAGACAAAGAATTAGAAAAATAGATCCATACTATGACAATGTAGATATAACCTCCGTAGAACATAACAAGATTACAGGGATTAGAGGAGACTCTAAAAGACAAGCCAATGTACATACAAGAAAGTTACGACGTATTAAGAACATTTTTTTATTACAGGACCACCCTGATCAATAGGGTGGATCGAAAAAAATACTTTTTTTTACAGCTATACAGCGGAAAAGTTACCTCTAGGGTAATTAATAACCATGTAATTTTTTACGTTGTTTGGATTTATTATGAATAAGGTGCTATAGATCTTTTTTCATAGTACCTGACATGAATAGTACATTAAAAAAAATTCAAGTGGTTTTTTTATGGTTAACCATTTGCACATTGCGCCTAAAATGTTGCTAAAATGTGTTTTTCTCCACCATTCTCAAATAACACGTAACTTCTCAATACGAAATAGTATGTCTAATCTTAGTGTAGCCGTACCAACCCTAAGTCTAAAAACAACGTGTAGCGCATATACGTGCGCTTTCAATACAGTGACTGAAGAAATTTTTGTTGTTAACTGTACCGGACTGTACCGTTAGCTAGATGCCGCCTTCCAGGCCCCAGGCCAGGGGCTCGAGCTTCAGTCGTAGCGGAATTTCAGTGCGAGTAGGATCTCTTGCGTACCGCAGAAGTTTACTATCTTTAGTTTAGTTTCTTTTAAAGTAGTGTTAAGTGTAGTTATTTATAATTCATGTGGATTATTGGTGCGTGAACTTGTGAGTGTGGACGGTTTTGAAGAATTCATGTCTTTGTCCAAGAGACTTGTATTTGATTGCCCTATGTTTGGAACTCCAAAAGAATTCTCATTCAATAGACTACCTAATTATGAGGACGTGGTCCGTTGCTGCGAACAGGAACGATTCAACCTCTCCATGAAGTGTAATAGGACCAATGCAAGTTTTTCAGAGGTATCCCAGACTGTGGCAGTTACAGAATATAGAATTATTCATCTTATTAAACCATATCATGATAAGTATTATAAAATAAAAAAGTCCTACCATCGTGATTTACTTAAGGAGTCTTATGAAAAGAAACTTGCAAATGTCCCATGTCCTTGGTTTGTAACTGTTCTAAAACACATGATTTATGTACATGTGATATATCCATACAATGTACTTGTGAAAAATCTAAAAAAATACCTTCTTTGGAATTAAGATTCCTTTATCTTTAGAGAAATTATAGATTAGGTAGAATTGCAGGCTTATATTCCAAAGAAACATAAAAAAATTGATTTCCCAACAAGTAATTTATCTAAAACAGATTAGATTGGATCTTTACCATCTACATCTGCAAGTTTGACAGTTGAACAATCTTCCTCGTTCTCAAGTGCTGAGAGTTCACACAATTCGGACCAAGATTTTCAATCCGAAACAGAAAAAAAGCAATGGCAAATGAGAATAAATTTAAAATCAACTGCTTTGATCAGTGCTAGATTTGGTTTATCTGACAGAGCCACGGCAGCTTTAGCTTCCAGCGTGCTAAAAGGTGTAGGTGTGATTGACAAATCGAACACACATATGACAATAGATAGAAATAAAATGAGAAGAGACAAGAATCAGAGGTTTACTCTTCAAAATGAATTCCAAAATTAAATACACGGCATATACTTTGATGGTAGAAAGGATGTTGAACAAATGCATGGGATGAAGTTTCGAAAGTCAAAAAAATCAGAACATTAAGTCATTGTACAAGAGCCTAGTTCAAAATACGTAGGTCATGTGTCTCCTGCTAGTGGTTCATTAAAAGATATTGCGTCGAGTATAATGGCTCATTTTACATCAAATAACATTTCTATGGAATTACTAGAGATAATAGGATGTGATGGTACTGTTGTGAATACCGGGTGGAAGGGTGGTGTCATACACCAGATTGATATTACAATGGGAAAGCCGTCGCAATGGAGCATTTGCCTATTGCACTTTAATGAGCTTCCATTTAGACATTTGTTTCAAAAAGCAGATGGTATAACGTCAGTGGACATATTGGCCAAAAGTTAGCTGCTTGTCAAAAATTATCCGTAGTTTTGTTTGAGAAGATAGATAGCGTCATTCCTGAAATTGACCGCTCAAAACTTAGTAAGGATCAACAATACTTCCATGATGTTTAAAAGTGATCATGGCAGGTGCTTGTGCTGGAGATCTATCCTGGACCACTATTCAAGAAGGACCAAAACAGATGTTTGAATATATTGAAATAACGCGTTATTTGGACAGAGAGTTGCTGAATGTCATTGATCCTGCGTAATGCTTTTTTCGCACATCCCGAGTCATTACCACTTATGACAGCTCTTGATGACAGAAAACATATAATAGAGCTTGCCCTTAGGAGAATTTTGAAAGCGCGAAATAACAGCAATAAGGGAAAAACTGTTCGAAATTTTGTTACACCAAAATTAAATTTCAAAGCTAAAGATTATTGGGAAATGATTGATTAGATCTCCTGCAAGGTAAGTCTCCTCCCCTCCTGAGGTTCGTCACCGAAGAAGAAATAATTAGATGTGGGGAAAAGCCCTTGTCACACACAGGTAAAAAAATTTCTTCAAAACTAACCAGAGATTTTTAAGATTTGAATTAGAATGTCAGTGAAAAAACATTATGTAGAAATTGTGAGTTTATTTCAGTTACCATACTATGCTAACCGTCTTTTATGTTGTGGGTATGTATTTCAGGCAGTGGAGTGATGTACAAATTTTGTTACGGAAGCGTCACAAAAGGTGTGTGCAGCGGAGAATCGTGACGGCTACATTAGAACAGTGATCCAATCAAGATCGCAGATGCCGAAACTCAATACAAAATGTGAATTTAAAACTAAACCAGAGTAATCGCCACTTTGACAATTCAATCTCATAGTCACTAATTTTTATATGTTTTCATTACCATAAAATACAATAGTCTTTTTATGAAGTGGCTTTATTTCTTATTACCTTGATTTCAATTTCATGCCAATTTAAGGTTTTTTTCGAATAATGAAGACACAATGCGCAAATGGTTATCAACAAAATAACGATTTGTAATTTATTTAGAAACTTTTCAAGTCAGCAACTGTCTATAGCATCTCATATAAAATATACCTTAACAACGTAAAAAATTGGTCAAAAAATCAAGAATTTTGCAATAACAGCATATCTTTGACGGCAATGCGCGAATGGAAGGCATTTTTTTTCGTACCCCAATTTTTACATGGAGATTAACTACCATAGAAGTAACTTTTCCTCGGTATAGCGATCGAAACAAAATTTTTTTTCAATCCACCCTACTGATCAACCAGATCCTGGGCCTTCACCTTTAACAATTCAACAGTAATGGCTACTTTAAAGAACAGTTAGGTGTAACCAAAACCCTAAACCACTATCACAAATTTTATTTTTATTTTAATATAATTGAGATAGACGTAAGTTCTCGCAAAATCTTTACTCTAATCATTTTAGAAACTAAGGTAAATGCAAATACTATTTCTGAGAAACAGATTAGTCTATTAAAAGAAAATTGACAAATAGCAGAAGATCTCTTGTTAAAGTTCAAAAACCACGTTCTGAATGCATTTTTTTTTAATTTGGCGTCAACCGTAAGGTTATTTTTCGTTTATTATTTTTAACTGTGTTTAATCATATTTGTCACATCTTATCCAATAAACTGGTTTTATTTAAAAAGGTAGCAATCTTTCCAATTCTATCCTTGTCTGGACTTAGGTCAGTCCTCACTTCGTTGGTAAAGTTTAACCGCTACCTCATTTTAAGGAGTACTGGGCACGTCTCAAATATATGTGGTACAGTAAGACTACAAGCAGAAATACAATATCTGCAGATTGGTGGATTCTCTCGTTTCAGTATGTACCCATGAGTAGCTCCGGTGTGACCTATTCTTAATCTGGTAAGTATGACACCATGCCTTCTTGTAACGTGAGGGTACGGTTTTCTGTCCCTGGGGGTGGGAATATGTATTTTTAGTAGCCTATTTTGCGACGATCATTGTTCTGCCCATGTATCCCAAATCTTGTTTTTTTAATTCCATCTCGTTTACTTCAGTTATGCGACATATTTGCAGTTCTTGCAATTCTTTTTTGATTGTATATCTTAGCGGCTTGTTGAGATTACTTGATCATTAAATATTATTTGGTTGTTAAAATGGTTAGGATTGTTTACTATTTTAATGGCGTACTTTATTAGTTGCCACACTCGTATCTTTTCTAGTGGTAGCACACCAGACTCTACCTGTGGACTACTGGTAGGGCTAGTTCGAAAAGCGCCGATTGTACGTCTTACACACAGGTTTTGTACTACGTCTAGCGGTTGTAAATTAGACCGTGATGCTGATCCGTAAGCGACTGCTCCATATTCAATGATGGACAGAATTAAACATCTGTGGTATTTCGCTGGCGGTTTCCCATTTTATACTAGAGAGGTATTTTTTTTATTTTTTTGTTATTTTTAAATGTTTTCGTACTTTTGTCACAGTAGCTTGTGTGTGCAGCTTCCATCTTAACGCGGAATTAAACAACACACCTAAGAATTTGAACTTTTCCGCACTGTTTCATGAATAGATTTGGCTGATGGTGCGGTGTCCTTCTCCTGCAGAAACGCATACACACAGTTTTAGGTGTTGAAACACGGAAGCCCGCAGATGTTGCTTCTTGCAATATGGTGTTGGTGCATTTTTGCATTATGTGATACGAAATTTTGCGACGTTGTAAATATTGCAATCTTCACTGCTATAACAAATAAAATAACGCTTAATGGGGAGTCTTGTAGGATCCCGTACTCTAGTGGGTGGATTTCAGACATGTTGCTCTTTTACTTAAAACTTTCTGTTTGTCAGGAAAGATTCAATAAAACATGTCATCTTTCTCCTAATGCCCCATTTATACACCGTTTGCAATATCCCATGCCTCCACACCAGGTCGTATGCCTTCTTTAAATCAAAAAATACGGCAGTAGTGTGGTGATACGTTGCGAATCCTTCTTGTGCAAGGTGGAATATGTTTTCGTTTGTAGAGTAAGATTTGCGAAATCCCGATTGAAGTTTATTTGAAAAATTACGATTTTCTAAATATTGCACTAGTCTATTGTTTACATTTTCCCAATAACTTTCCTATGCAACTAATCAGAGAGATAGGTCGGTGGCTGCTCGTTTCTAATTGGTTCTTTCCCGTCTTTGGGATGGAAATGAGAGGTTTTCCAGTTGCCTGGGAGTACTCCTTCTGACCAAATTGTGTTGTATAGGTAGAGAGTACGTCTTCATACCCCAGCAATGGTAGGTTCTTAATCATTCTGTGTGGAATGTTATCTACTCCTGGGGATGTTTATTTTACCTTTCTGAAGGATTGCTGTGGTTCGGCTATTGCCCAAGATTTGTAGCAGGAGCTTTTCCTGTTTTCGCTAAAATCAATGGCTTTCTCCTTGTTGGGTTTTAAGTCTTTTGAACACTTGGCTATAGTTCTCGGAGGAGCTAGTAGTTTCATAGTATAGGGCCAGTTTTTCTGCTACTTTGCAGGGTTCCGTGATCAACGTTTCCTGTTCTTCCAGTGTTACGATTTAATAAACGTTTTAGGTACAGCTATCAACTACATAACAGGAAATCCGGACAATAATGATTTAATCGAAAAATTAATAAACAGGTAGACTCATTATTTAAAAATCAGAAATAAGCACTAAAACAAATAAACCAATACGCATCGTTCGCCAGCCATGTAACTAAAAGATATTCCGATGACCTGAAAGTAATTGAGTATAACATCGATTCCTCATTATACGCAATAACAAATTTGAGCAACACTTTCGAAATTCTGTTGAATGTATAATACGATGACCTTTTATATACAAAATTATTAAACATCCTGCAAAAAATTGAACGTACTGTAACTTTAGCTTTTTCAGGAATCACTAGTTTAGAGATAATTTCTTACCAAGACTTATTGAAAATAATACACCATTTACGACTACTTTATAGCAAATCAGAGTTACCTAAGCTAGACAATTTACATAACTTTAAGATCCCAGAATTTTCAAAATTTCAAATTGTTTCCATGAATGATGTCATTGCATGTACACTGTCTAATATATTGGTCTATTACCAGCCTTCAAGTATAATTTACAAAGTGTCGACGGTGAAATATGGACAAACGAAAAATGACAATCTATAGAAACTCCAACTTTGTGCCTAGAAAAACTTTAATTAAGTGGGTGTCTTA
The DNA here is from genome assembly GCA_036346205.1 of Vesta saturnalis. NCBI lineage: Eukaryota > Metazoa > Arthropoda > Insecta > Coleoptera > Lampyridae > Vesta > Vesta saturnalis. Next base: position 1,727,780 of record JARFJB010002287.1, on the reverse strand, counting down.
TAAGTAACGTTAATAAGTGTATCCATGCTAATGTGAATAACAATTTCAAATTGTATCTCCAGCTGAAAAATGGAAACGTACTAGTATCTACCAAAAATAATCTTCAGTTAGTCAAAGAATGTAGTGGGAAAATAGAATACTTTATGATAATCAATCATGTATTGTTGTCCACTGACAATGTAAAATCGTTACAGGAAAACCTTTTATAATACCCATAGCAACTTTAGTTTCACAGAAAATGTAGTATTAAGCGACTATGTATCAAACAAAATTGTAGACTTAAAGCAAAAACATTTAGTAGTAAACTTGTCAACAACATCTATTTTATTTCTTATTATAATTACTCTTTGTATTGTAGTATTTATATTTAGAAATGATGTACTTCAGGTTGTAAATAATAAAGAAGTGGGTTATCGCATACCTGTTGAGCAAATTAGAAACGACTTTTTAAAGAACGAACACGTTCTTTGCTAAGGGAGAAGGAACTATATCGTTACCTAGAAATAAGATTAAAACTTAGGAACTATTGTTTAGTATTGCATCATCTACTATTACTAAGAACCTAATCACTTGATTATTCTATTTTAATGTCTTTTGCTTGTTTAGAAGATAAATATTTTAAAAGACGATGTCAATATTGAAATCCTCAGACTTCATATTAACGTCTAAGTTAGTGATTTCTCATATAAATTTTTCACATCCATTGTGAATTAATATAATAACATACTAAACTTATATCTACATTTCAGGGGTCTAATTTTCGTAATAACAATAAATTGCGAGAAAAACTATCGGCCAAATATCTAAGCGATAAATGAGATTCCCGTTTTACCCTTTTAATTCAAAAATTAATTTTATGTATATATTTACAATGGCCTTTAACATCCGTTAAGTCAATTGCATCTAAGAAACGTGCAGTATCCCCTTCGAGTGCTGATTTTAAATAATGAAATTTTTGAATTGATGGTTATGATTCATCTTTATTAATTAACAAATTAAGGATATTATAAAATCGCATCCAATAGTCATGTTTATCATCAAATTCTAATCTAATATTGGTTAATTAACAGCCAGTCGAGAATTGTTTGTGATATTCTCCTTAGGCTAACTTGTAATTTGGAAATTCAAATTCTACCTGGCATTGCCCCTCATTGTCATCTGAGTCATCAAAGCACCCAATATTGTATTGTACTCACCTTAGTGTGGCCTATCCGTAAGCGGTTTAGTATTACACTTTCTTTTCTAATTATTTGTAGTACTTTTATACGTTCATCTGCTGTTGGTTGATGTAATTTTAATGTTCTATTTTCTATTGTCCAGACGCTTTGACATTTACTTTCTGTTTTGGTGATTCTGTTGTCGTTGATATGCGTCTAGTTTATATATACTTTTGAAGCGTACTTGAAGAGTAACCACATTCTCCGGTAACGTAATGGTAGCATTTCAGTTTCTACATGTTGGCTAGTGGTAGGCCTGGTTGGAAACGCTCCAACCGCGTATCTTAATGCTAAATTCTGTATGGCATTTAGTTTACTGAGACGTGATTTTCGTGGTGACATATATGAGATACAGCCGTAATCATGCTTTAAGGGTATCAGGGTTTTGTACATGTGTAGTAGTATCTCTCTATCTGCACCCCTTTTGCAGTTTGCTAAACATCTTATGATGTTTAATACTTTCCCAGGTTTGATTTCTAGTTCTTTAATGTGATTCATCCACGATAACGTGTAAGGTCCTTTCTTACAATTTTATATTTGCCCGGGCTAACTGCAATCGGTCTTTGTATTTAACTAAAGAGGGGGGGGTTCGTTGGTAACTTTAATCTTTAGCTTTACACTGTCCACATAAAATAATTAAACAGAGAATGGTTTAAAATAATATATTTCCTATAACTACAAATCTAAGATATATGCTTATTCTATCTCAACTTAACCTAAACGTAATACTAACCAAACCACTGGACGTCCTGCTGGTGACGGCGGCGTCCTTCCTTCCGTGCGTCCACTTATTCTTGTCGACGTCGTTTCTGTAAAGTAGATTTTAATGCTCCCTAGTTATACTCAAAATGACCGTAATATGTAAATGATTAAATATCGTTATGTTTAAATAATTATTTATTCTGAATACGGCCCTGTCTATAAAAGAAAAGAATTTATAAACAAACTACTGGTTATTCAAAACGAGGGTTGCGCGAATGTAGGTCACTAGTGAAAATCGATATCCCGAGTTCATATATGGTGCGCAGGACTGCGGTATCGGTGGCTGCGCGCGGCTCTTTACCTTTAGTAACCTCTGGAAGACGGACAAGCGCGTATGCTTCGTGGAGTAATTTTACTTCGCGATGTATTATGTTGGAAAATATGACTTCTTCAGAGGTTTATCTTTGCATTAAATTTAGACTAGACGGATTATACACGTTTGGTTGTATAAGTAATATTATTCAAGCGTTATCTACTGGGTGGATATTTTATGGTGTTGATTTCTTTTATGCAAATAAAAGAAATCTCCCGTAGATACAAACGACGTTACCTATTTGTACACGTACAAATACGTATTGATTAAAGGCGGTTTTTATTTACACTGACGGAATAAGCTGGTGGAAAACAATTAATTGATTGCTTCCTTGAAATTCGTATAAATAAACGCGTGGGTATCGGGGTACGGTTTTCTTCTACTACCGGTCTTTGACGGATACTCTACGTTTAATGCGTTGGTGATTATAGGCACTTCGGTCTTTCTCCAGCGAGCTAGTGAATTCAGGTGTTTAGAATGTAAGTGAGCGTAAATGAGGAAAGCTGCAGGTCTATACAGTCCTACTGAGCTCTCGTCGTCAGGTATATGTTAGCGTGATGGGTGTAATACTCCCGACTACCACGTGGCGTTTTCCTTTGCCCGTAGCGGTCTGGGGTTTGTGTGCGTTGGCGAATACTCCCGACTACCACGTGGCGTTTTCTTTGCCCGTAGCGGTCTGGGTGTTTCTGGTGTGTGTTGGCGTTTATGATTTCCCAACTACCACGTGGCGTTTTCTTCGCCCGTAGCGGTCTGGGGGTGTGTGTGCTGGTGTTTATGTTTTGTGTTCTGAATTACTCTACAGACTTACGTGTCGTTAATCACCAAGATCGAGGATAGCTATTTACAAAAGATTCGCGGTGCGCGTTCGCAGATACAGGGAGCTAAACTCGCGGTGGCGATTACTAGGTTTGCGGCGATTTACTTTTCAAACAACCGTCACGTGCAGGTTCTCTGGAATCGGAGTTAGTCAAATGGACTAACTAATACAGGAGCTGGTGAAACCAACTAAATAATTCTCGGCGGCGGAGCACGTTCAAGTGGCGCGACGGAACTCTTCTACTACGGCGGCTAATCGGTTACGGTTACGGTTATACTTCTCGGCGGCGGGATGCGTTTACGTAGCGCGTATTGATTACTTAACTTAAGTAGTAATACCTCTTTTCCTTCCAGGTGCGCGGCGCGGTTTTTATAGAGGACTCTCCGTAGGCGGTGATGGCTTCTGTTTGGGGGGAATCCTATTTGTAATTGGCGGAGATTACTCTGACGTATAAAACTTTCGATGTTTTATGAAATCCACGTTGGAGTGGGAACAAATTAATTATTATTGTGCAATCAAACGAAATAATGAGCAATATATGTAAGTGACTGAGTAATACGGAATACTAAGAAATATTAGATTAAGTTTTGCAGGTGTTTGAATACTAAGCAAGCTTGCATCATTTCTTTTACGAGGGCGGATTATTAAGTAAATAATTAATTAATTAAAAAATTTTAAGTAATGACTTGCGGTTCGTTACAACGTTACTCCAAAAATCTAAATGTTTGCACATATTCAATTTTATGGTCATTTAGAATCAAGTGAGGTTCGTGGTGTGGAATCTTGAGTTTGCAAAAATGCATACAAACGGTTTTGTGGCTGATATTTTGAAGCCATTGATTTCAGCTGGTTTTAGTATTGAATTTATTGCGCTTTGAAGTATGCTGTTTGATGTTTGTCCTTTTTTGCATGAGAGGTATATTGCGATGTCATCTATGTATATGCTGCGCCCAATAAATTGGTGTAGGTTTCGGGCAATGCTGTTTATAGTGATGTTAAAAAGTGTGCCTTGAGGTATTCCGTTTCCGAAAACGTGTTTGCATGACATTGTATTTTCTATTCTTACTTGAAAGCACCTGTTTTAATGTATTTTTTGTAATACCGCGTATCACCAGACCGTGTTGTATGCTTGTATCTAGATCAAAGAAAATTTTTGTGAGGTGTTCTCTTTTTTGGATGCTTTGTGTTAGCATCACTAGGTTATCGTTTGCTGACATGTCCTTTCTGGAGCCAGTTTGGTGTTATACTATCCAGTTGTCCTTTTTTATAAGTTTAACTAGCCTCTTATTGATGTTTTTTTTCAAGAAGCTCTCCTGAACAGCATGATAGTGATATCGCGCGATAACTTTTAAGGGATCTTTATTTTTTTTTTAATTGTAATCATTATAGCGAGTTTGCAGACATTAGGATATTGCTTTCCTTCCCATATTCTGTTATAAATTAATAACGAATCTTCAAAGTTTTGATTAGGAAGTTTTTTGATAATATCATTTAGTATTGTGTCCAGAAGCTGTATTTTTTAAATTTTGGATTTCGCTTCTTAATTCATACATGAAGATCGGAGCGTTATACGGTTTATTGTCGAGTTTATCAAAATTTAAAGGTATTTCCTTTCAATTTTGGTGGCTTTGAAGTTTAGGATATAACTTTGAGTACTGCTTATTTTTGCGTATTGTGCAACGGGCGTAAACATGAACCTATTCCTTTTGTTTGTTTACTCTCGGCACAAAAGATAAATTTTAGGGTTCTTTTACTATTTGTAATAGGTTCAAATCTTTCAATAGAAATTCGTATTGTTTCCGTGAGAACTCAAAATGTCTACCTTTTAATTTTTTAAATAGCTTGCTATCAAGTTTATGTCTGCGTAAATGAAAACTAGTTCCTTAATAATTTCCTTTTTTATCTGGTTGCTCCGGATAGCTTACCTATTAAACGAAATGATTATGGTTACCAATTATCAAAAATACCTTCAAATTGATTTTCTTAAATGTATATGTAATTTGTAACTTTCCTTAAGATTACTTCATTTAGCATTAAACCTTTAAAGGTTTATACTGGTCCGTAATAAAATTAATTCAAACGTCACGGTTATTTAATTCAACTAAACTCAAAAGTGCACGAATACTTTGTTTACTATGATAAAAAAAAACAATCCCTTATACTAACCCCTACTGATTATTATTCTTTTTCAAATTTCTTATCCTCTAACATGTGCTAACATGCGTATATCAACTGTGGAAGAAGATTGATTAATTCTGTGTTGATTGAGGATACCGAAGAGTGGATTACTTCGCTGATATGCTGCTTGCTCTGGAGCCGTATTGTTTACCAAATATCTTCACAGGAAATCTGTCGCTAATTCTGCACAATTTTAGTCCATTCTTCGTCAATTTACACGATTACCATCATCTGATTATACTTATAAGTTCTAATTTTCACAACAAAAAGCACGCAATAACAAAGGTAATTCCGCAATGTGGCCCGTCTGGCTTCACAATCTTTAGGTTAATATGTTGTATTTAATTTAACCCGTAATCTTTATGGCTATTGTTATTCAGTTACTAATTTATTACACTGATTCGATTATTTTAATTTATATCATTCGCTCAATACTCAACTATAATCGTTGGCGACATTCAATATGTACAAACACGTTATTTTAAATTATTGCGTCACCTTTCCTTTTACCTCCGATTTAACAATATTCACACTCTTTTTCCTTTTAACCTTTTAGCAAGGACACTATACTTTTTACTTTCCTGTTACAAACTAACTAACTTTTACTTTATTTTCTAATTTTATAGGGCAACGTAACTGTATTACTTTGTCACTCCCTGTTTTCTCTTTAACGTCAAATCAACTCTACTCTCAAAGTCTCCAACAACCAGTGAAAACTACAATTCATTCAAAGCGCATCTTCCCCTTCCTTCTACAAAACATTTATGCATCCGTACTTTGCCGCGAACTTAAAATGTTTTTTAATTAGGTACGTACACAACATATTGAAGTAAATTGAAGATCCCCATGTCAATATTAAATACATTTATAATTAAACAACAATTATTTTTTATTCTATAGACCACCTTATAACTATAAAATATGATTTAACATAGCGCGAAATTTGAAAATTCTGACACCCGTTACGAATGGCAGGCGAAATTTTTGGCTATTTCAAATGATTCTATTACGATGTTATTATTTTCTTGCAGTTTCGGTTGAGTCCAACAGTTCTTTTTGCCGGAAATGGCACGGATTTTCTTCCAAACCATTTTAGGCGGTGTGTCGGTTTTTAATTCAAATACATACTTTTCCAGGATTTCTTTTCGGTGGGTCCGATTAGTTGGTGTGCTATAGCTCTGTGTGTTTTAAATTGTATTACATTTTGCATTGTCGGATGTGGTTGCATCTTCTCAATGTTACTTTTCTGTTTTTTATGGCTCAGCAATTTCTGTGTTTCACCAAACAACTGGCGTCCTATTAATTTGAGTTTGTCGTTACGTTATAGTAAGCTTCGCAGCATCCGCAATACTTTTGTACTAATTCGTTAACATCTGATTGTCTGCTTAAAGGTGTGATTCTTTCCCTAAACATGTCCTATTTGGCGTTGTTTAAATTCTATGCTACAGGTCGTTAAATTATAGTATTATTGCATGGTAAGCCTATTAGGATAGGAAAATAGTCGCTGCTGTGCAAGTCCTTTATATGATTCCATGTGACACTAGGTACTACGAGCGCTGTATATAACCTTAGATCTATAGACGTAAATTCACGAGACTTTCCATTGAAAAACGTTGGTCTGGTGTCATTAAGTATAACTATTTCCTTTTGGTCTAACACGTTTTCTGTTTCTCGCCCTTTCAGGTCGCGTTTGTTTGATCACCATAGTGGGCTGCGCGAGTTAAAATCTCCCACAAGCAGGTACGGTTGAGGAAGTTCGCGGGTTACCCAATTTTTGTTGAGGGTGGTAGATGTTGCACACTGTTAATTGGATAGGGCAACTGATAAGTACCACGACAGTTTCTACACCAGCTTTATTTTCTAAACGTTTAAATATATAATCTTGTTTTAAGAAAATTGCTACACCACCTTGAGCTCGCTCAGTGTTAAGTATATATTTTCGTAGACATAGGTACTGAGGTAGGTTAAATGTATCGGTGACTCTAAAATGTGTCTCTTGTAGACAGATTATTGATGGTGTGTACGTTTTAATTAATAATCATACTAGCCATTGCAATACTACTTTTCTTATAGAATGTACACAAATCAATAGATTAATATGTGATGTAGAATGGACTAACAAGCAATAAATAAATAAGCAAATAAGTAAATATAAATTTTTTTGGCACGACTACTTTGGTCATTTGACATTTCACTCTTCATGCTAAGGTTTACTCGTTTTTTATTCTTATAGTAGTTTGGCCACTTCTGCGTCTTTCAGAAAGGTAATTAATTTATGTATGTTTTCTTGGTTATCTTTAAATATTTGTTCTATACTGCGAACCATGCTTAGTCTTTGACGTATCTCATTATATTTTGGGCATCGCAATAACGTGTGATTTATTGTTAGGTCCGCATTGCAAAGCTCACAGTCATTACGTCTTCTTCTGCCCAGAAGGTGTATGTGGATTAGGTTAGTATGTCCCATATGGACCTACTACGACTGTTAGGTTAGTCTCTGTTTTCCATGGTTTTATTTCTTTCTTAATTTTTTGCAAGTGTGCTTGTGTTGTATATCATTCTTGTAGCCAAATGTCGTTCATAATTGTTTTAATTACTTTCTTGCATTGTTTTATGGTTTCTTTGTTACTATCCGTCGGTATTGTTTGAAATATTTCGTTAAGACTATGTTTTTATATTATTTCTAATTCTCTCACTATAGCTGGTCGTGGTTTTTCCTTGAATTTCTGACAAGTTTCGTTTTCTAGAAGTCTATTGTTTATATGTTCATGTACCGTCAGTATCTTGCTGTAGTAATTCAGTATCATCTGCTGCCTTCGTATTTTTAGTGGAGGTATTCGATAGGCGCCTATGCAAAACCTCGCGCCATAAGCGTGTAGGCTGTCTAGGGTGATGGTCTTGCGGACGAGTATATTATTGACCCATAATCCATTATTGATATTACGAACGCCTTATACAATGCTATCATTGTTTTACGATCTGATCCCCAGTTTATGTTTGAAAGGCAGCGTATTAGATTTAATATTTTCTTGTATTTTGTTAGTAATGTGCTTATATGTTTTTTATAATATAACTTATCATCCAAAATTACACCCAACAGTTTTATACTTTTGACAAATGGTATTTGTCTGTTGTACACGTATAGGTTTGGTTCAGTTTGACGTAATCGTAGACGACTAAACTTAATGCCTTTGGTTTTTTCTTTCGAGAAGTTAAATCCGGTTGTTTTCGAGAACCCGGTTATGTTCTTTATTGCTTCTTGCAGTTGTTCGGTTATTTCATCATCATCGGCATAGATGCATTTTCCAATGGAGTCTGGGATAACTGACAGAAGATGGTTTATTCCTATTAGGAATAGGGTGACACTTAGAACCGATCCATGTGGGATGCCGTTTTGTAACATATATAGCTTAGAGTGTGTGTCATCTACCCTTACTCTAAAAGTCCTGTTGGATAGAAAGCTTTGAATAGGTAACTTTCCTCTTATGTTTCAAACATGGAGTTGGTACATGATGTTGAATTTACAGATGGTATCGTATGCTTTTTCTAAGTCGAAAGACACTGCTACGCTCTTTCTCTAAAACCTTCCATTATGTAGTTTTCAATGTATACTAACTGGTCTGTGGTAGAATGATATTTTCTAAATCCAGTTTGGTGTGGGCATATTAAAATATTCGTTTCTAAGTACTTTGTTAGTCTCTTATTGACCATTGACTCCATCATTTTACTGTTGTTGCTTGTAAGTGATATTGGTCTGTAGTTATTTGAGTTTGTGGCGTCTTTTTTTGCTTTTACTATCGGTATTCCAACGGATTCTCTCCACTGATTAGGGTAGGTGCTTGTAGTATATATTCTATTATATAATTGTACTAAAAGGTTCTTTGCAGACGTAGGCAGATGTTGTAACATGGAGTATGTTATATTGTCCGGTCACAGTGCCTTACCTTTTTTATATTTTAAGGCTTTCTCCACAGTTCTTCGAGTACGAAGGGTGCGTTATAATCGAACTTTTATACGCTGTTAAAATCTAAGTCTATTTACTCGTCTTGGTTTATTCTTGAGAGGTCCTCGCTGAAGCATTGTGAGCTGCTTACGTTTTCGAAATGAGCACCAAGTATTTCTGCTTTCTCTTTCGGATCACGTATATTTGCACCGTCGACTATTTGAAGTCCGACATATGTGGGTTCTCTAATTATGCTTTTCGCTTTCCTCCAGACTTCTGTTGGATGTGTTCTTATGTTTATAGTATTAATGTATGTTTTCCAAGAAAGTTGTTTGCTATTTAAGATGACGTTTCTCATTGTTGGCCTAGCTTGTTTGTATTCTACTAAATTAGAGGTGGTTGGTGCATTCTTAAAAATATTAAATGCCATTCTTTTGTTTTTAACAGCATTGCTGACTTCTTGTATCCACCATGGTACGCTTGTGTTTCTAGTTTTTCCGGACAAAAGTGGGATATTTTCTTTTGCGGTTTTAATTATATTTTCTGTCAAATACAGGACAAAAGTATTGGTCTCCCTTTTTCCCATCGTCTTGGTCTTTTCTTTAAGGTAGATCTGGCTTCGTGGAGCGTTGTTTCATCAATGGAGGCAATACTCGATTCCGTTAACGTATATATAGTGTTTCCCGCTTTCCTCTTAGTTCCACGGGACTCTTTGTCTATTGCCTCGGTGTGGAGGGGGATATTGGTATTGGTGCAGGCATATTGTTGCTTACACTCTGATTTTCGTTTTGTTTATTTGTCTTTTGATTTATATTTTGCGTCGCTGCACATTTCTCTTCGCTCTCTTTTAGTACCGCAAATGTGTTTTTAGTAAGGGTATCAGTGCAGAAACTCACTCTGTTATATTTGTATTTTTTGTAGCTGTGGCTGTTACATTAGTATACTAAGGTCCGTTAGATTGTAGACCTAGTACTTCTTCGCGTGCTTCATTATATGTTAGGCTGTTTTTAGTTTTTACTTGTATTTTGACTTCTTCTACATATCTTGGGCACTCTTTGGATCTTGCCGAGTGATCACCTTTACAATTCACGCACTGGATGGGTTTATCACAAGGTCTTCCGGTATGTAATTGCTTTCCACATACACACACTTGTACGTTTTTATAGTTTAGTGCAGAATGTCCAAATAATTGGCACCTGTAACACCTTAAAGGTGTAGGTATATACAACCGGACATTTAGTTTGTAAAATGGCACTTTTACAATTGTTGGCAGCTTTTGATTACAAAAGGTAAGTATTAGTCTTGCCGTATTTAGAATTTGATTCTCTTTCTTAATTGTAATGCGTTTGACGTCTATTACTTTTTGATCCTTTAATTTTTCGAGAATTCCCTCTGTTGTGCAGTTTTACAGATCTCTACACTTTATAACACTCTAACAATGTTCAATGCATTATGCGGTACAACGGCTAAAGGGCATGTTTTCAAAATTCTCTAGTTGTAGTAAACGTTTGGCTTGTTTTTGTGATTTCGTGTCTATCAGTAACCCTATCTTTATTTTCTTACAATAGTTTAGGTCACCTACTAGTTCATATAAGGTTTTTGCTATGAAAAATGGGTTTTCTTTCTCAAATGAGCTTGAATCAGTCCATTAAACTTTCTTGGAGGGTTTTTCATCGTTGTCCCTCAACACCACCCATTTCGGTGGATGGGTCCTCTAAAAGTGTATTTTTGTCTGCCATACAGTACCCACGAGAAGGGCTGAAATATATTTCCACTGTGGCAGTGCACCTTACCACAGTAAGCTTAATTACAACCGGAGGGCGGTAGGTATCCGGAGGGCACCGTTCAAGACCAAGTCTCGTATAGCCATTCATATCTCGGCACGGTTCGCATTACACCTTACATTCGCCTTTGTTGATGGGGTAAGGTCCCGAAGACCAATATGACTAAGATACACCCGGCTTACGATATTGAGCTTCACCACTGCTGGCATATTATTATTACTATTACTAGTTTTTGTTTTGTTTTATTTTTTTTTTTTAGGGCGTCAACTGCTCTGGTCATTAGCCCTATTTCTACGAGTGCTGTATTTCGCACATTGTTCGTTTGATACCAAAACCCACTTTAGTCGTTTTGAGCAGGTAAGTAGCACATTTATTTTTCACTTTTTTTTATATCCTCAGGAAGTAATTCGACATTTTTAGGTACCTTAGCACTTTTTATACCCTTCGAAGATGTAACGCATTCCTCAATTCTTTGGAGTACATGGGATATTCCACGCTGAATGGCTTGGGCTGGGCATTTACATATTATATGTTTCACAGATATTATATTATTGCAAAAGTCACATGTTGTGGGATTCTTTCCTTTTAAAAGGTAGGAATTCGTAATAGCCGTATGGCCAATCCTTAATCGATGAAACCGGACGGCACCCGGCCGTGGCAGTTGTAGAGCAGTTGATATAAAGGTGACCCTAGGTTTAAAAAGGCTAAGGTGATTATTAATAGTTTGCCATTGCTGTTGCTATGTTTCCTTCATACGATGTTTTATATACAGCGTGTTCAGCGAGGAACGGGACAGTGCAATATCTCGAGAGCGGATGAAGATTTTTAGATTATGAAAATATTTTTGTAAATATCTTCCAAGGGCGCACATTTGTTGGCACAAAGATTTGAATCAACGCTCACCACCGCCAGGTGGTGCTATCTCACTTCAATTTTTTAAATGCAATGCCCTATTTTTTATTTCATTTTTTTTGGATTCTATGACATATTTGTGATGACTTTAAGACTCTTACCAACCTATCTTTTGTAGTTTCTGAGAAAAAAATAATCCTTGGAATTTTAGCACAAAAACGTAATTTCAGGAAGTGCTCATAACATTTCAGTGATACAGACAAAATAACAAATTCTATACCAAATGAAAGATAAACGATTGTTCTTCCACAAAAATAATGCAGATAACGCCGAAATAATGCGATACGTTTACACTAAATTGTAAGGGGGGCCAACTTATCACAGTCGTTGATTAAGAATCATGTGAAACATTTATCATGCCATGAAAACAAACGCGTAATGAAGTGTCTGTCAAGTTTCTGTCAGTTTACAGTATCAGTTTTGAAAATCGTCTGTGCATCTTCAAATTCCATAATTACATTTAAAGAGTGTAGTGATGAAACACCTTGTAGAGATGTAGAGGAGTTACAAAACAAAATTAGAATTGCTTGTGCAAACATACCACGAGAAACTTTAAGAGCGGCAACTAGTGTTATATTAATTAGGCGTTATCAAACGTGTGTAGAAAATGATGGAGAAACATTTGAACATTTAATTTAATTTGTATGCTTTCAATTAATAAAATTCCAAAAATTATTTTTTTCTCAGAAACTATAAAAGATAGGTTGGTAGGAGTCTTAATAAAAGTCATCACAAATATGACATAGAATCCAAAAATTAAATAAAAAATAGGGCATTGCATTTAAAAAATTGAAGTGAGATAGCGCCACCTGGCGGTGATGGGCGTTGATTCAAATATTTGTGCCAACAAATGTGCGCCCTTCGAAGATATTTACAAAAATATTTTCATAATTTAAAAATCTTCATCCGCTCTCGAGAAATCGCAGTGTCCCATTCCTCGCTGAACACGCGGTATAGCTTCTGGTCGCTCAATTTAATTTCAGGAACATCTATTTTATTTGCTAACGCTGCGTTTCTCGCTGCTTCATCCGCCATTTCATTTCCTGAAATTCCTACGTGCCCCGGTAACCATGTGAACGTCACCGCAGTTCTTCTATCTTCCAGCACCTTCACTATTTCTTGGCACATTTTAGTTAGGATATCGGTCGAGCTACGATCGCGACGGCTCATCAGGGCAGTTTTTGAAACGGTGACTATAACTATCGATTTTATTTTGTGACCCATTTCACAATATCCTAGCGCTTGTCAGATAGCGTACTGTTCTGCGATGAAAATAGACGCTGTTGCTGGTAGAGGCCAGGAATATGATTTTTGACTTATTGGCATACCACATCCAACACCGTTCTCTGTTCGCCATCCATCTGTATAGATTATCTTTTCTTCTTATTATTATTATTAATATTATTAGTATTATTATTATTACTATTATTATTATTATTTCTGTTTCTTTCTCTGTTTTTTCACAGGTTACTCATACATACAGCTTTTGTAACGCAGGTATGTATAAGCTATGTGTACAGTATTCTATACATTTATGTTTTCTTAGGTTGCCAGGTGTTCGGCAGTTGGTCGAGATGCTGAGAATCTTCTAGAACCCTCCTTACAATTCGGCAGGTGCTAAGGAAAACAGCTTTTTGCATCGGTATGTATAACGATTTGTGTAGTTTTAATTTTTCTAAATCGTGCTGCAATTTTTTGGGTATTTCTCCAGTACAGTAAATTATTGGAATTATTTTCACATGATCCATTTTTCATATCTTTTTGATTTCGACCGCTAATGGTAAGTATTTATCTATTTTTTTGGTGTAGCTTCTGGGTATATTATTACATAATGGTATTGCAACGTGTATTATGTACGTTATTCTATCACGTTTTAGTGTCAGTACGATATCGGGTATGTTACATCCAATCCTTTTGTCAGTAAATATCTTTCTGTTTCGGTACAGTCTGACAGTGTCATCTTCACATATAGATGGTGGCTCGTATTTATAGTACGGTTCGTCATCCTTATAATACATATAGCTTTTCCTGATATTTTTATGTATAATATTTGCTACCTTATTATGCCTTTCAAGATATTGTTTATGGGCAAGTACAGGGCAGCCTGAAATTATATGGTCGACCGTTTCTTCATACCCGTCACACATACGGCAGTTGATGTTAGATAACGTTTCCTTTAGAATTCGTTTTTTGTAGCGTCGTGTTGCTACAACTTGATCTTGTATCGTCGCTATGAATCCTTCAGTTTCATTAAATAGTGCTCCAGTTTTTAGCCAAATTTGCGACGATTTGGTATTAATGTGTTCTTGATCTATATTTGCTATATATTTTCCATGCCATGCGACGGTTTCGACTTTCACTTATTTTTGGTTTCTTGTGTAGTCGGGCTAGAGATCTGTAGTTGTTTATCGGCTAGTCGTAGTGGTGTTATTCCGTTATCTACTTGGATTAGTGCTTTATAGTACTTCGAGGATTCAGACTTATTATAAAAGTAGTCATGAAGATTTTTAAATTGGTTGTTGTGCCGAAAGTGTACACTAGGGATTCTTCTCCCACCTTGGTTAGTGAGAAGGTGGAAACGCTCAACAGCACTGATAACCCGGTTTTCAGTAAAGACCGTAGTCTCATGACATAAGTTCTTTGTAGTTGTTCTTTACATGTTTTTTGATCTATGCCTTGTGCTTGTGAGTATCCGAGGTATATATATTTTTCGCATTCACCCATTCCTTCTATCTTGCCTTGCTTAGCTACGTCGTATCCCCCGCTTTGTTACCATTTTCCCATTATCATAGTACTGACTTTGCACTTTTCTAAGCCTAAAGTCATTCTGATATCTGTACTGAAACCACCCACACATTCTATCTTTTTGTTTAAATGTTGTTGTTTAGTCGCAAATAATTTGAGATCATCCATATACCATAGATGCGTATAAGTACGTTCACCAATCGGGTATCCTGTGTTTAGTTTATTTAGTTGTGATGTGAATGAGAGAACCATAAGGGGCTTAAAGCGTCGCCTTGGAATATGCCCCGTCTGATATTTATTTCTCCTGCGTCAATACTTTGTTCTCTACTATTCACAGTTAATTGCGTATTCCACCCTTGCATTACATAAGCTGCAAATTTCACAATGTGTTCTTCTATTTTATACAGCTTTAATGATTCCAGCAACCAAGAATGCGGTACACTGTCGTACGCCTATTTGTAATCTATGTAGGCTGTATGAAGATCGTGTTTATTATTATTATATATATATATATATATATATATATATATATATATATATATATATATATATATATATATATATATATACAAAAATGTATTTTATACTCATTAATAGGTATTGGATAACGAATTGGAATGTGGATGGGATGTATGTATTGAAATTAATAATATCCACAAATTCAATGTTGGTATCATACCTTACTTACAATTGTTTCATATGGAAAGATACATAGATTTTTTTGTGATCACGTATATAGACGTGTAATTATGTTGCCAACTTACCTTCTTCGAATTGCTACATTCATATCCCTCATTTTATTCACAAGTTAATCCATCAATCGAGCTATGAAATCACATTCGTATGCACGCAACATGTCTAACCTTTGGAAGCTTTTCTTACACTTGTTAAGTACCACACGGGAATTTAAAAGGGTTAATCACAAAAAAAAGTAGTTTCTATTATCAAAATAAAACATAATACTTTCACATACAAGTTGTGAACAAAAATATTAAATTATTATTTGACACTAGCAGTAGTTTGAAATGGTACTGAACGTTTCAAATTAAGAATACGAAGTGTGTTTATAAAGTTGTCATTAATTTGAAAATGAACTTCAAGCTTCAACACTCATTGTTGTTACTAATTGTTTTTTAAAATACCAAAAAATGTTGTAAAGTAAAAGATCATGTGTGCAATAAAAGGTTTACATAATGAATTTGGTTTTGTATTTAAATCTCGCTACTACAATTTCTGAAATCCTCCAATAAAAAGCAGTAAACTGTGAGTTAAATCCGTTACATTAAAGGAATATATAATACTAAGTGCGATATTTATTATGGAAATTTATGTTTTAAATACGTTTAAAAACCTTTTTACGTTCCTTTTGTTTTTATGTTAAAAAAAAGTTTTAAACTCTGTATGGGACGATACCTAATGTATTACAGTAATAAATGTACAACCTGCTTTGGGAATTTTAATTAATGCTTTGAAAATGGTATAAAAGTCAGAAATATTAGAAAGGTGTCACTGTGTAAAATGATAAACGAGCATAATTAATCACATACAATTGGGGTCATTCGTAACTTCTAAATTAGTAGTAAATGTTTTCTATCTGTATTTTATATTATTTTATGATTGCTTTAATATACGTCATGTTAATATGCATCTAATGAATTACTTATTGTAAATATATTATACATACTAAAATTTGTATTAGAGAATACCTAAACCTCAAATGACAAAAGAGCAACTTTCATAAAATCCATAGCAATGTTTGTGTGAATCAAAATCCGCATAATCATAATATGCGCTTACGGTGCGGAAACAAGTTAATTAAGCTTCATACTCGTATATTAAGATTTGAACTAAACATGAAACTACGTGTTTTACATGTTACATCAGTAGCTCGAGAAGTAAGAAATCTTAATTCATTTAAAAAATAAGACACAAATCTGCTAAAAAAGTTGACAAAGTGACTTTTATTCCTTCATAATGTAGAAGGAGTTTCATACATGTGGGACGAACTTTAAGAGTTGATTGGCATCTAAAAATATAAATAAATAGATATAGCCCTATAAATATATGTCCAATGAGGATTGAAAATGTTGATTTTGTTTTATTCTTCCGGCTACATTTACATTTTCTTTTACCAAGCAGGCTAAGAAAACGAAGTTTTAGATTACTGTTTGAGATGACATTTACTGGCATGGAACAAAAGTATGTAATTTTATTAAAAAATGTGTCTTAAGTAAGTTTCGACATTAAAGCAGTGACAGTTACGATGTAACAACCTTTTTTTTGTGGTTGTATAAAAAAAATACGTTAATCTAAAATCATTAATTTATTTGGCATAATATTAGAAAAGTTTTAATTATTATTATGTAGAATTGAAAACTGGCAACTTAAATTGCATTTTCTAGAACAAATCTTTTGGGTGTAATATTACATAAATAGTTTTAGTTCCCTTTCTTAAAAAATTGGATTTATATTATTGTATTCGCGCAAGCGTGAATATTAAATATACTTGAGTTATTCGTAAAGCTTTTGTAATTGAGTTAATGCTGACTGTTAACAGCAATAAGAATGATTTTACTTAATTTTTATATAGTGTGCCATCATATTTTGATGGTAAGTTTGTTTTCTCATTATATTTTAGCTAAAGCCTTTGCTTTTTAGGCACATTATTTTTTCCACATTACCACATTATTTTTTCCACATTACCATTATTTTTCCACATTACCACATTATTTTTTTTTGTTAATTACTCACTTTTAAGTACGCCTCTTTTTATTCATTAAACTTGTATTCGTAATAATCTTTAATGGGAAGAATACAATACGTATTGGATTGAAAATTTCTACAAACACATAGTTAATCGAGTTATTACAAGACTCGCAAGGATGTTGTGAAACGCTATCTTACTAGTTGACATTTCCGTATCCAAAATGAACACTGGAACCATTATACAGAGGTATTTATATAGTAGTGAATTTTTTAGTTTTTAAGCTAGCTTTAAAACCTTTTTCTTCCTCTCCTTATTATCCATAAATTTGGTAATAAACTTTATTGCATATTGTTATTTTTTGTTATTATTAGAAAGCATTTAATGTTCATTAAATAGGTTTTGTTATTCCTGTCAAAGATAACATGGTGCCCGAGAATTCATTTAATTATATTTTATAATTTTTTTTTACATTGCATTTTTAGTAATTAAAGAAATGAAAATAACTAAACAGGTGAGAAACAAGACGCATTTCAGGTAGGTTAATCAAGAGCTAAATTAGAACCCTCCCTATCTCAATCTACTGATGAGCCAGCGGCACATTATCAATTAAATTGTGCTTATTATTACAATTTAATTTTTTATTATACTTTGGCTTAAGTTAAAGCATTGTTACAAGTGGCGCCCGAGCAGGGACTTGAAATTTATTACTTGACTTTGATTTTTATTGCTTGAAATTTATTGTTTTTATTCATTTGTGTTAATGTTACACTGGGGCTCGGAAAAGGGACCTGAATTGCGTTTCTAATGTTAGTTGTTTTCATTTTGGTTTGTTTATGTAAAGTTGACATAATTTTAAGAGTGTTACGGTTTATTGTTTTACGCTTGGTCTTTTATGTGTTTTATAAGGAATTTATTGAGTGTGTTATATAATATGTTACGATGTCAACTGTTAATTATTTAATTGATGTTATATATTGATGAGTTATTTAGTAGAATTAACATTTGTTTATTTGTAAATGGAACGGAAAGGTTGATAGGTGAGAGACGTAATTAAATTGATAAATTCATTTGATTACATTTTATGTAATCTTAATTATTTAAAAAATGCATTACAATGATACTTTACAACGATTTATAGATTCAATTTTAGGTCATGATTTATTCCATTCAGTTTTGTTTATTGAAAAACTTCTTAACATTCAATTGTTAATACATTTATTTAAATTTTGAAACGCTTGAATTACATTACTTTTGATAGTGAATTTTTATATTTAACGATCAATTGTTGACTATATGTAACGATTCATTAGAATTTATTGAATCCATTTAATGAAAACTTTGAAATGAATAATGAATTACCAATTTAGATTATTTTATTTTCATGTCACATATTGACAATATTAATACTTCAGTTAGTATTCCTGCTTAAGATTTTTTCCAAATTAATTGGAAATTTACAAATTTTTAAGAGTTCCGTTCATTTAAAAAATTTTATGGTAGTAGTTTAGATGGGAAAGTTTAACATATTTTTGTGTTATTTGTGTGTAAATTCCATTTTTTATTTTTCTTAGATTGTACTAGATTGTACTTCTTCTATGTTGAATTGTTTTTAATTTAAATCGTAACGCTGTTCATGAGTCTACGAAATTTTCACCTTCCTTTTTGGCGTTTGGTCGGACAGTTCCTATTTCTGGAGATTTTTATGGTCGACTAAAGGATTTCAAAGAGGATGATTTATTTATTACTAACCGTGAACAATTAGTTCAAGATTTAAATGAACTTTCACCCATTTTTAAACATGTTAAACAAAATTTACATGCAGCTTACGAAAGAAATTCAAAATCTTACAATTTGCGACGTCGTCCGTTGAAATTAAATGTTGGCGATTTAGTTTGGAAAAGAATTTTACTTTATCTGATGCGACTAAAATTATAGTCAAAAGTTAGCTCCAAAATTTATTGAAGCGAAAGTTATTGAAGTGGTAGGTCCAACTACGTACCGATTGGCCACCTATTGATAATAAACCCTTAGGTGTTTTTCATGTTAAGGATTTAAAACCTCATTAGTTCTTATTTTTTTCGAATCTTTTTAATTATTTTTTATTCTAGTATTTTTACATTCTGGTTTTCTTATTTATATTTTTAATTATTTTGATAATTTTTCAAAATAATTTTATTTTGCTTATTTCGCACATTATTTTATTTTATATTGTTGTGGCTTTGCAAACCACTTAATTATTTTTTACATTTGTTAGCATGATTTTGCTACATTTGTTTAGCACGATGGTTGATATTTAGATCCCATTGTGTGATTGATTTTAGCATGATGTTTGATATTTAGATCACATCGTGCGTTTATTTTGACTTTGTGGGACATTAGTTCTCAGGCAGATTATCTTTCTTTATTGGATTTTCTATTTGCTATTGTTACAATAGTAAAATTGAAGATAACTATTTTGAGTTTACCTCTGATCGTTAATTTGACGTGTAAAACTCATAACCATGGATAAGAAAACTAGTAATGCTTCTATACATTTTATTTTTGATTAATTTAATTATTTTATTTTTCCTGATTTGTGTAGTGTTACTATTCTTGGACGGTGCTTGAGGACTTCGGTTCGCCTCGTGTCAACCTCGATTAGTTCACTTCCTGATTATGACGTTTTGGTAGTTTTAGGAGGGGGTTGTTGTGTTCGTAAGAGTGCATCACCTTTCTCTTTGCTATCTCACCTAGATTTCGATTTATTTATAAAATGTGCGTGTTAGTTAGGGTATGTTGAGTCTTGGACGATGACTGTGGAACAACATGAAACCTGAATCTCGTGAAGGGTAGAGTGGCCTCTCTTGTTCTCCACGACGAAGCATCCTGAGCTAATTTGCCATGAAAATAGTCGTATCTTGGGTTTACCGATTTTGACTCACTTATCGAACGTGACAGTGGTAGTTGTGTTATGTACCTAGGAGGCTTGGTTTGAGACCACCGGGGTAGGGTAATTGAACCGCTCTCTCTCGACCTCAAATCTCGCGATTATTTATTGTTAGTCCGCAAGGATTTTTCTTTAATACTTATACTCTCGAGTAGAGTGGCGTTTAGCCTTGATTTTTGTGAAGTTGCACGATGACCGTTTCCGGGTTCTCTGCCCACTGTCCCTTCAGGTCATGGTAGGTTACGGTTTCCGTTCGTTTTTTACCTTAGAATCAAATTTTTTTACCGGATACTCATTTTGCTCTTCTGATGGTGGTTTGCTTCACTAACCCCACCAGTTAAAGTTTTTTGACTTTATTTAAGGTTTCGGGTCCTTGATTCTCGACTAGTGGCGTGTGCGGGTGGTAGCGCGTCATTAGCTTTTATGGTGTTGCGAGGGGTCTTTCCTGACCAACGTCACCACATTTTCCGTACTTCTTCGTACATTTTCTTGTTATTTTTAAATATTGCTTATATTTTAATTAGCTTAACATTTTGTATGCTTTTAATTTTAATAATTCATTTATTAGATTAGTGTTTGGAATCTCCGCTTTGGTGATCTCCGAGTCCAAATTTTAAGAGGGGGTGTGTAACAACCTTTTTTTGTGGTTGTATAAAAAAATACGTTAATCTAAAATCATTAATTTATTTGGCATAATATTAGAAAAGTTTTAATTATTATTATGTAGAATTGAAAACTGGCAACTTAAATTGCATTTTCTAGAACAAATCTTTTGGGTGTAATATTACATAAATAGTTTTAGTTCCCTTTCTTAAAAAATTGGATTTATATTATTGTATTCGCGCAAGCGTGAATATTAAATATACTTGAGTTATTCGTAAAGCTTTTGTAATTGAGTTAATGCTGACTGTTAACAGCAATAAGAATGATTTTTACTTAATTTTTTATATAGTGTGCCATCATATTTTGATGGTAAGTTTGTTTTTTCTCATTATATTTTAGCTAAAGCCTTTGCTTTTTAGGCACATTATTTTTTTTCCACATTACCACATTATTTTTTTTCCACATTACCACATTATTTTTTTCCACATTACCACATTATTTTTTTGTTAATTACTCACTTTTAAGTACGCCTCTTTTTATTCATTGAACTTGTATTCGTAATAATCTTTAATGGGAAGAATACAATACGTATTGGATTGAAAATTTCTACAAACACATAGTTAATCGAGTTATTACAAGACTCGCAAGGATGTTGTGAAACGCTATCTTACTAGTTGACATTTCCGTATCCAAAATGAACACTGGAACCATTATACAGAGGTATTTATATAGTAGTGAATTTTTTAGTTTTAAGCTTAGCTTTAAAACCTTTTTCTTTCTCTCCTTATTATCCATAAATTTGGTAATAAACTTTATTGCATATTGTTATTTTTTGTTATTATTAGAAAGCATTTAATGTTCATTAAATAGGTTTTGTTATTCCTGTCAAAGATAACATGGTGCCCGAGAATTCATTTAATTATATTTTATAATTTTTTTTACATTGCATTTTAGTAATTAAAGAAATGAAAATAACTAAACAGGTGAGAAACAAGACGCATTTCAGGTAGGTTAATCAAGAGCTAAATTAGAACCCTCCCTATCTCAATCTACTGATGAGCCAGCGGCACATTATCAATTAAATTGTGCTTATTATTACAATTTAATTTTTTATTATACTTTGGCTTAAGTTAAAGCATTGCTACAACGAAAACTGTCAATAAGTAACTTTTGTATAAAATATAAGACAAAAATTGTACAGGGCTGTCCTAACTTTTTACTAAATCAAATGATTCCAAGTCCACCACTGGTTACGTGGGATACTTCATTATATCACATTATATGGAAACTAGTATGGAGGTATTATGCAGCAAATTTGGTTTAGTTCTCTCAATGTACTCGGAAGCGTTCCAACATTCTGTACTTCGGAAACAAAACAGCTTTGGACATATGTTTATACGAACCTTCTTCACAGTTTTACGATGCTCTATCACCTTTTGAAGTACGTCCAACACAACACGACACACCCCGTATACTGAAATCACATTATAAAATAAGGTTGCAACAATGAGTAGAAAATATCCGCTGTGCTACAGCATATGACTTTCCGATATACAAAGTGGGAAGTGGTATTTAAAAGAAATGAAATAATAATTTTTTTAGGATAACTATAATTTTTGTAATACTTTCATACCGAAAAAAGCAAGATTGAAAATACAAAAACAATAATTAATATAAAATGTACAGGGTGAGCTTTTTCGATGGTTTTAAATTGACAGTACCCTTATCATGCAAAATCGGTAAAAACGTTCTTCAGACGCTTTTTTAATTAGAATCCGTTGCTCATATCAGATCAATTTTATCGTCTATAATTTAAAAGTTATAACATAAAGTTGTATTTTTTTAAATACAAATCGTAGTTGGCCATGGCACTGTTGAAAATCATTTTTTATTGTTTTTCAAAAATATAAGTTTTAATGTAATTTAATTTAATAATAATAGTTTTATTCCTGTTTGATTTTTTTCAACGTAGTAGACGAAACAGTAGACTCTGAGGATTAAATACATTTAATTATTAGGATATGAAAATATCCAATGAACAAACATAATGAATAAATAGTGATCTACAAATATTTTTCAACTTGTGCACCGTTCTTTTCGACACATAATTAGCACAATTGTTGCATTTAGGGCGTTTAAAAGATGTATTGGAGTTACATGACAAAAACCAAAATCGATGTTTTGACGTAATTTATCAGTGTTCCATCATGTTCTTTTATAAATAATATGCTTCAAAAAGCCCCTGGAAAATAATTTAAAACAGTAAGATCTGGTGATCGGGCCGGCCAACGAATCGCTCTTGAAGTTCCCATCCACCGGTTAGGAAACTTTAAGATAAATAATCTGTTAGCGCTCGAGAATTATGGGCAGGAGCGCCATTTTGCTGAAACATTATATTATTGTTTTGGTGCTGCTGCAATGAAAGATTATCTAAAAATATAGTAGTAAAATATTTCAACCCAAATTTCCCCTACCTTCTTCGTGTACCTGTTACATAATTATTAATATCAGACCAGTAACGTGCATTGTGGATGTTAAAAATTCTATTACTGCTAATATGGGCCTCGTCCGACCACATAATGGATTGGATCAAATTTTCAACAGTTCTGCATTGTTGTAAATACCACTGACAGAACGTAATTTGTATCCCTTTCGTTAAGAAAATGCTCCTTTGAGAATTGATAATGGTGTTTTCTTAAAATTCTTATAGCCCATGTTTGGGAAACCCCGACATCAACAATTTCCCTACATGAAGTTGTTGGCTCAGCTTCCACCCGACCCAGCACCGCCGTTGGATCCTGTTCAGCATTTCCCTTAAAGTATTATTTTGGCGGTGGTTTTTGAAAAGATCCGTGATCAATTAAATTTTGTTTCAAACTGAAACATTACATTAAATATTCTTCATGTATACGCACCGTTTACATATCCTTGAGTCCGATTGTTTTTCACGGTAGGTTTGCAAGTATAATTCAACAGCTAAACGGGCATTGCCATTCGATAAGATAACTTTTAGGCTAGGACGTAAACTTGCGAAGTAAAATAAATTTGACGTTTTTAATTTATGGTCGGTTTATATGGCGCGGCTTACTATTGATATTGTTTCATGTACATAGTCCAGATGCAATATATTATACGTTAAATGTAAATAAAACCATTAATACTCAATTGAACCACATTAAACCATATATTTTTGAAAAAAAAGAAAAATGCTTTTCAACAGTGGCCAACTACGATTTGTATTTTAAAAAATACAACTTTATGTCATAACTTTTAAATTATAGACGATAAAATTAATCTGATAGGAGAAACGGATTCTAATTTAAAAAATTCATGAAGAACGTTTTTTACCGATTTATATCTGTATAAATAAGAGTGTTATTCAAAGTTTACGAAAACCCTAAACTTTCATTTTTGTCCCATGATTCGAAAACGTTTAGACGTATCAAATTTTGCTTTTGGATATGAGTTTATCTTTAAAAAAGAGTCCTGGATACCGACATCAGATTTTCTCTATCTTGTATAATAAGGGTACTTTCCACTTAAAAGCATCGAAAAAGACTTACCCGGTACATCTAAATCTTCATGTCAAATAGAAATTAAATTGCAAAACTTGCAGTCTTGCACGATCGCGCGTACGCACATACCCATACTCACACGCACACACAAGCACGCATGGACGGGCGCAGATGTACACACACACACACACACACACACACACACACACACACACACACACACACACACACATACACACACACACACCCATACACACACAAAACCACGCACGCACCACGACACATAGCACCACGACGACGCACACACACACCACCACACGACCAGCACACACCACGCACCACACGCACACGCACCACACACACACACACACACACCACACACCACCACCACACACCACACACCACACACACACACACACACACACACACACCACACACCACACACACACACACACACACCACACACACACACACACACACACACACACACACACACACACAGACACATAGTCACACCACACACCACCACTACGCAGACACACACACACATACACAACACACACCACCACACGCACACATGGCACCAGCACGCACGCATGCACACACACACACACGACACACACAGCACGACACTACGCACGCACCTACGTGTCTATCCACGCACAAAAACACGCATATGCACAGGAAAACGCAGACGCACAACACAAACGCGTACACACACGCGCGCGCGCACACACTCATGCTGACACTTACATTCACACTCACACTCACACTCATACTGATGCTCACACTCACACTCACGGTCACGCCTGCGCTCACGCTTCCACCTATGCTCACGCACACACAACCTCTCAAACACTAAATATTCTACTAATTCATTTAAATCACTTGTTCACATTTGTATGGGAACCGTGCTACACTTACTCAATTTTAATCTGGAATCTCGCGCAAATAGCTATTTCTAGTTTTAAATAAGACAGATTGCACTCCTCTTCTGAGCCGTTCGGTATTTAGGAAAAAGGACTTCCTTTTGCGTCGCTAAGAACGAACACATATCTTAATTGCGTGAGGGAATCATGACAAAGGGGGTTTCTGTAAAATTAATTACGTTACAAGGTTTGCTGATTTTGCCCTTTTTAATTGATGGTGACAAGAAGGATTATTTTGGTGTTAATGTATGTAATTTGACAACCAATACAGTAAATTCCAATGTAAAGCTTTTTTGGAGTTTTCTCTATTTCTGCCAACACTCAATAACTTCGATCTTGAACTTTAGCTTACTCTACTTAGCAACCGTAACTACTCTTACGTTAGATTTATAGCCTTGTTACATCGATTGAGGACTGAAATAGTGCATGTGTTAGAATATGTATGGTAGTTCTAAGCGGAATTATTACCTTACCTAATGCAGCGGACTTATTCTCGATCCTGTGAAGTCTTAGCTCCGATCTGCTACCAGATCAGAGTGATATTAAGCCTATAGCTTGATCAATTTAATGTGAAACTTTTTCAGATTTGAACACCGCCTTTAATTTTCTAAAAAAGATATACGAATATCGAGTCTATACATTATTTAGTTTTGTGAACAGAGCGATGACTGATTTGTCGCTTCTGCTGTACTGTGGTAAAAATAAGAACTGCTTTTTTTGTTTAATATTTAGCTTAGTTTTGACATGTGATGGGATTTAAAACACAACATGCCAAAAGTTATACTGTTATATAAGAACGCGGGGTGGAGATTCCCCCACCAAATGCAAAGAAGCGCGCAAAGTATTCGCGCTAACCGGCATGCCTGCATGTCTGGATAGGATCGAAAGAACCTATGCGTTGCATTGATAGTCGTGTTTGTTTCGTTAACGTTTGTGTGCGCTTCGTTCGTGAAGCTGCGTGTTAAAGGGTTGGACTGGACTTCGTTTATTGACTTCGTCAGCAACATTATTATTCATTCTTTTCGATTTGATACTGTAACGTACTATCCAGATGTAAAAGTGTACAGATTTATGTGAGTTTTGGTTCTCTGTATATCATTAACTGTTAAGGGTGTGCTAGACATTGGACTAGTTACTCCAAAATATAAGGCCCATTTCCGAAATACGCGTAATTCTTTTATTTGTTTTTGTGCTGATGTGAAATGTTGTAACACGGAATGAAAGGTGTTTGTTTTTCCATAGGGAGGGGAGAATGATCCATGGCCTTGAAGCAGTGAAAGTTCACGTTTCTTTTAGGAAAAGCTACACTAAGAGAGTTTCAACGATCTTCTCTCAGCTGCCCAATCGGACGTTTTGGGAACTTTATTGAGGAGCAGTGTACCTGACTTTATTGTCAAGGAATGTTGTCTCTCCTCTAGAGATAAAATTAATCTATATACGGTCAAGGAACATCCAGAGCGAAAATATCGTGAATGTTAAGCAGAAACCACTAAAAAATAGCCTATGTCCGTTCTCTTTGTGACGAAAGAAGCGACGAATAAAGTAAAATTGTGAAATTTCAAATTAACGCAGAAGTTTGCGCAGTGGCAACTGATGACCAATACCGTAGAAACTCTAATACGTGGTTTGGTAGTCATTTTGAGCCAGGAAAACTGTAGAACAGGAGAGCTATAGGAGAAGATGTACAAATTCAGTTCAGACCCTGCTGCAACTTACAGCTACAAGTATTTGCTTGTGTAGCATTACGGTGACACAGCTGTCATATCACCAAGCAAAAAAAACTTCGGAGCATGGTGTTGTTCCGGCCCATCGCGTCGGTGAGTGATCAATACGTGGTACGTCAATAGAAAGGAGAAGAAACACACAGTCTTTACATTAAAACCAGGATAATCCAGAGGACGGAATTGCAACCGCTTCTAATACATCGTTAGTAATTTTGTGGATAATCTGCCTCTACGCAGATATTTGAATTCGCGGTATTAAATGAATGGTGCTGGAGCACATAGTTCTCATGAAATAGCTGAATAGTTGGAAATAAGTGGATGGGACGAAGTGGTCCATTGCGTTGGCCTCCATGATCACCCGATCTTACCCCTGCTAATTTTTATCTGTAGGGAAAAATTAAAACTCGAGTTTATTGTACACCAGTGCATACACGACTAGATTTATTAAATCGTTTGAATATCGCTTTTCAAGAAATTAATCCCGCTGCAATAAGACCGCGAACCGATATCATTTTGAACAACATTTAGGCTACCAAAAATATTTGTTTTTCTGTTGTAATTGACAGCTGTTTATATAATACAAGTTGTGTTATTATTTATTTGTTTATTTGTTTGTTTACCAAAGCAAACTTGACTGATTAAAAAGTAAAATTTGTAACAAATTTTCAAAAATGATTAATAGCACAAAAACAAACAGAATGCTTATGCAAATCGATGCAGAATTAAATTCAGTATAAAAATATCTATTTGCATACAGGATGTTCTATTTGAAGAAGTAAAGTAGTGAACGTTTGAAAATGTGGAATAAAATGTTGAGCAAACTGAAGATAATTACGCATATTTATTGATACGAGTATATTCGGAAAGAGTAGTGTCTATATTATAAACTAGTAAAATTACGTAGGTTAGACTTTACTCGGTTTGTAAATGCATAATTTTAAATATCAGGCGGCAAATTCAAACTAAAAAAAAAACTCATTTTAATTAAAAACTATAAAAGCTAGGTATAGGGATGTTTAATAAAATGTCTACAAGAAAAAATATAGCATTTCATTCGAAATAAGAAAATAAGTGAATACCTCCGATATAACCGAAAGTGACAAATGTTTGAAAACATTTTTAAAAGAAGGATAATCGCGAATAATTGAGGAATGAAAATGTTTAGAATTCTAATGTGAGTAGTTTTCGTCTAATAGGTCATCCTTAATGAAGCACCCGGTGTATATTACAATTATATTACAAAAATGTTGTTGAGCGCAACTCTGTGTTTATTTCAAATTTTTTGCCTGAAGTACACACCCACTTGGAGATTAACGTATATGATACATAAAATAGTTTCCATCACTTTAATGACGAAGTAAGGCCTGTTTCTTTATAACTATTGAAAATTATTTTTTGTGCCTTCATTTTGTAATAGGGCATACGCAGACCGCAAATGCGTCCGGAAACTATGCGTTTTCCGGAAAAAATAATACTAAATTACAGTTGGTATTCGTTGTAGTGGCTCGATATAATCGACGTTCGACATAACACACAGCCTAATCGCGTTACCGTGTACGTGTGCGCATCCGTTATTATGTCCGTATTAGTTCCTTATAAACTACAAATTACATTGATAAATTATTATAAAGTCAACAAACTGGTAAGTTAACTACAAAACTCGAGTAATGAATAATTTCGCAATTGTATTTTTTAGGTTAAGTATATTGGTTACTGTCAGTTGTCGGAATTACCAACTTAATTTCAACAAGTATGAAATTTTAAAAAGTACAACAATTTTGTCTATTGATTTTATTTACAATTGTTGACGTCGGCACAAAAAAGTCTTGTGTATCACTCCGCCATAAAATGGTTTGCGAGTACTCAATAAATATGCGTAAGTTTACTCGTACTCGCAAACAACCATTTTCTGGCTATTGTTTGGTTACTTGTAAAACAGTCACTAGTATGCTGTAACACTTTTCGTAAGAATTGAAACACTCCACTTTAAACTATAAGAGATTGCTTCAGATAATACTTACATTAGCGCTTAATAAGATTGTAGAAAGGAATATTTAGAATCAGATATAGACCGAGGAAGAGTTTAAAAAAAAACATTAAATTATGTTTAATAAATTAAAAGCGTTTATTGTGGCACTTTCCCCCTCTACTCATATAGAGGGTGTTCTGAATTTCATTTTCAATCTACTTAATCCTCAATTACAGAACACTATATTGTATGACATTTAAAAGTTGTTAAATTGTTGACTTTAGTAAACTTAATTAAAGTTTAATTTCTTTTAAAATATCATCTCATATAACAAATTTGTCCTTCAAGTTAAACTTCAAGTGATTTTAGGAAATGGATTCGATTAATGTTACATGCAAAATAATGTTTACTGTTGATAACGTAACTTCAATCATCTACGTTGTGGTTTGTGTGGTTTACGGAGCCCGTAATAATAATATGATGAGCTTATAAACGATATGTTTCTTCTTACATTTACAATCATTCTAATTCTAAGTACCTACTGACATACCAATGTTGCATGTATGATTAATATTTTTGTTGCAGAACAACAAAATGAAATTAACGGTATATTACGCTATGTAACAAGTTGTTTATGGAATCGTCATTCGTATTTAAAGGAACGTAACCAAATGTATTTATTGTATGGATATCAAAGTTGTTGCTCTAAGTCATACCAATTTGCATAACTTTTAATTTCTCTTAATTGCACTAGCGTTTTGGTTTCCCAGGGTTTTGCTAAAAGGTAACGGTTTAAAAGTAACGAAGTTAAATGATTTTAATTGTATAGACCTGACTAATTGGCTTGTTAAGCGGACCGAAGTAAAATTCAGAAATATCTTGTGTCGCTTGTTTACTCATTAAATAATAAATTAGTTTTAACATGTAAATTACTGATGTATCAAAACTACATAGATTTTTGTATAGGTTTTTTGTAGCCGTGGGAATAAGGAAACAAATAGTTAGAAATATAGTTCAGAGCAATTCTGAACGTGTGTTTATTAAATTATTACCAATATAAATTAAGGGCGTTAACGAAACCGTGCTTTATAAGATTTATACGTTTATACATTCATCGTGTCAAATTTTTAAATTAAAAACAAAATTGTTTTATGTAATTATATTCAATTAAGTTAGCAAAAGGTAGTAAAATTACTTTAATGCATTTTCTTTGCGTCTGTTTGGTTTATTTTGCTGATTACCTTGATTTTAAGATACTCGTCATTGTACAGTTTGCTTTCCCAACGCCTTTCAATTTTGACTAAAGAAGAACTTTCGAGGAGTTACATTAATGTTATTAAACATGTTAATGAGATTAAAATCTTAAACATTTAAAACAAATTTATTGATTGGCAAACTATAACTGATCATAAATTATTACAATTACAAACATATTGCACATTCGAATTACCTTGTTATACACTGTGCCCAAGATAAGGATTCTCACTATGGGGATCTCAGAAATGATAATAGATACAACTCTGGTTAAATGAGAAAAAGTTGTGTAATTAGGGGACCAATAAAATGACATAAAAAAATCGATGGTGTGATGTTTTGTTTTTGAGAGATTTGAAAAAAATTGAATTTTTGAAAATTATATTTTATTTTTTATGGCGTTATTATAAATGCTAGAGCTAAAATACAAACACTTCTTCATGGCAACTTGTTATGGGCTTTAATACGACATAGTCAGTTTTTCAATCGGACATTTCATATTTTATAGCCACCATCAACTTATTTTTTTAAATACGGTGCTGACATTTTGAAAACTGATTTTGAAAGATTTTTTTATTGTGCCTGCGCACTATATAAACTCTAGGATTTTCTTTCGCCCGATAGTGAGCATTTCTTCTGGTGAAAATTCCATTATTGGTCACCTGACTCTCATCCGAGCAAATGATTTTATATGGAAATTGCTCGTTATCCGCACATTGCCTGGTATACCATTCACTCTCTTCACCTCGCTGAATCCCCTGCTCGAAGTCCCTGACAAATTCTTAATTTAAATGGACGTATTTTTTCTTTTTGTAAAATAAAATGAGCAGTAGAATAGGTCACTCCAATTATATGTTCAATGTGTCGTGTACAAATTTCTGGATTTTTCGTAATAGCTAATAAGGCATCATTTGCTTTTTCTTCATTTCTGGATTTTTTACCGGAATTTTCAGGCTTTTTAAATGCACCATGTTCTCTTAAATTGACTGACAAGTTCCTGAATGTGGTTTTATGAAGTTGGTGTCCCTCTCGATATTTGATAAATACATGCGTTCCGCTTCTATGGAATTTTGTTGATATGGCATGTAACACGGTAGTATATCATATTTTGCTACATTTGAAAATTGGGCCATGCTTTTTTGATAATAACTACCACAAATTAACTAATTCAGAGTTAAATACTAGTACCAGCTAAATACAAAATTCTACACTACAAAACTATGACAGATACTGAATTACTTCAAAGTCGTCTATTTTAGCATTTTAGCATTGTTTTTAATGTTCATTTAAATAGGCAACTCTATTGCATAGTTAACAATATTTTATTTTAGTACTTTTCTTTATTTTATAAAATGTTAAACACAAAGGAAAGTTAACTAAATAAACTTTTTTGAAAATGCAGGTTTGCATTCAAAAATTTCGTAATGATGGTCTATAAAGGGTTCAAAACGCGACCAGACCATCAAATGTGATACATGGCTGAATTTTTAATAAAAAAAACTTTCAATATCAGTTTTTAAAATATCAGGAACGTATTTAAAAAAAAGTTGTTGATGGCTACAAAAATAGGAGAAGTCCGAGTGAAAAACTGACTATTCCATATTAAATCCCGTAACAAGTTGCCATGAAGAAGTGTTTGTATTTTTGCTGTAGTATTTATAATAACGCCAGAAAAAAAAATAAATATAAATTTCAAAAATTCAATTTTTTTCAAATATCTCAAAAACAAAAAAATCACATCATCGATTTTTTTGTGTCATTTTATTGATTGATTATTGATTATTGAATTACACAACTTTTTTCTCATTTAACCGGAGTTGTATCTATTACCATTTCTGAGATCTCCTTAATGAGAATCCTTATCTTGGACACAGTGTACATTAATTAAAGAAAGTACCCCTTATTTTATAGTTTCGTAATTTCTTTTTCAGGTTATGCCACTGAAAAGGGTTGAAGATAGTTCGTGGATGGCTTAAACCTTTTATTTAATAAGAAATGTGCCTAACTCCACTTTTTGGCAAAAATGGAATTTTGCTATCATCTGTTAGAATAACGCATAAGCCACCTTCTGACAAAGCTGAAGAGTGTCAATTTTACCGGTTAATTTTAAATAGAAATAATAAAAATTTGCCTACCTCCGTCTTCATAAATGTTAAAAAGAAATTTGCCCAACTCCACACTTTTATTTAAAAGAGTCGCACGAGTAATGGGTGGGAATGATATTTTGTGTTATTTTTATTAATAATAAGTTAAATTAAAAGTTGTATGTGTTAGATATGTATAACAGCAAATAAATAATATGGTAAATATGAAGGTATACCTTGGTTTATTTTAATACCTTAAACATGTTAACCAAATAATTGTACTGGAGTTAGGCATTTTGCGTATTAGTCGCAAATTGTCAATACGTGGAGAAATGGAGTTAGGCAATTTTATTTTATTTTTAAAGGAAATTATTCATTCATCTCAATTTAGCATTATACGTATATTCAGGAATTGCCCAACATGTCACTGTCTCGAGCGCAAAAAATACTGGCAAAAAGTAGTTTTAGAAGAAGGACCAGAACTAAATAATAGTGCTTCGGATAATGTTACTAGTGCCAACCAAAAAGAAAAAAACAGTTTGAAAATGAGAGGGACTTAATTTTTGTTGGCAATATTTACTTAGAATTTCATAACAATAATTATAATAATGGTGTCAACGAAACTTAAGCTGACAAGGAACCCTCAGGTAATAAGGCTTACTCCGAATTGTAGGAAAATGAGGAGAATGTGGAACAAGAAAAAGATCATTCAATGACAAAGAAAAGGAAGATAGACGGGATCAACTTAAAAACAAGAAGTACGAAGAAACTGCACAAAAAAGAATTTTCGGCGACACAATCCCAACCAGAGAGATCCTTACCACTCCTTACAACTACCGATTCGCACGTGAAAACCCAAAATAACATTCATGCAACCCCCCTCGCGATCCTAATACAACTGCTTGACTTCCCCAAGATTTCCTAGATAACACTCCATATGCCCTACGAATCCCCCCATCTATTCGATGGCGACCTCATAAGGTACCGACAAGCGAAATTGGATTAACCACACGCAGCACACTACACCCCGGCGATATTAATTATCTGTTTAATTTTTTCCTGAAGTAACTTTACTTCTCCGCATCCTGCCTTAATTCCGGATATTTATTCCGACCTAATTGGTATCAGAAGCCGTTATTTCTACCTGCTGACCCATACCGGGGTAAGTTGTGAATTTTTCGATCATATTCATCAGACCAGTTTTCCGTTAAAATATTTCTTTTCTGCTCTTGGTAGATTATTAATCGACCCCATCTGCAAAATGTCACCACATCTGTACACTAAACACTTACTCGGGAGCGCAAGCAAACATATCCTAAAACATAAAATCCTCCTCTTAGCTTTTAGTCGTATGCCTGAAAAGTTTTGAGAATTCCTAGGGAGATACCCCAAGGCGTACGCTTGTGTCGATATTTTCCTACATTTTCTTGTCTGAAAGGCGTACACCTGTTTAGTCTAGCTCCCCTCCAATTAACCAAAAGCGCGTATGTCCATTTGATTAATTAATGCTATCCTACAGCAATTACCAAACATATACCCGTCGGAGCTGGGAGACTAGTAAAGTCTGCAGACAGATAATCGCCTAATAATCTATACTATACTAAATATACTATACTAACCACTAAACCTGTGACCGTTAATACAACCTGTATTCCAGTAGTCAAATTAATACGGAACACCCTATGTTAGTATTCCGAATATTTAATAAAAAAAGCCGCTTCCAGAAGTGACAAATAAATTCCCTTAATTTAAACCAATTTCTATAAAGGAAAAATTCCGACT
The DNA here is from genome assembly GCA_036346205.1 of Vesta saturnalis. NCBI lineage: Eukaryota > Metazoa > Arthropoda > Insecta > Coleoptera > Lampyridae > Vesta > Vesta saturnalis. The sequence continues at coordinate 1,693,616 of JARFJB010002287.1, read as the reverse complement.
TGATTTTCAAAGGAGAATCCCGTCCCTATATATTTTCTCTGAAGCGAGAAACAAATCGCAAATTGAAAATAAAATTTAAAACTTTTATTGTACGTTTTAAAAGAAATTTAAAAGAAATTTTCACATTTCGTAAAACAATGGTGGAGAAAAACCACCAACTGTTTTGTATTTCGTTCACATCTTTATAGTTACGATCCCGTTATTTCATGTTCCATTTTCTTGCATAATTAAAATAATGATTGCAAGGACCAGCAGTCAAACCAAAGCTACGTAAATAAAAGTGACACTTTTATTTTATTTTAAAACAAAAATCGATAAAGCACATGTTGACCTAGTAAACTATATTTATTCCATAGCACTCAAAGCCATTGCCCACATAAATGTGTGTCAGTTCCCATTATATTCTTAAGGGAATAAATTTATATAAGTTCGCTTCGTACCTATACGTTAGATTGTTTAACTGTTAAGATAAATTCTTAGAATTCATATTAAAAATAAAATATTGATTTCTTTTCAGTTTAAATTAATACCGGATTTGCATAATACTTTAATTAGACAAATACACAAAAAGGATTATGTGAAAATTATTAAAAATCAGGTTATATATTTTGAATGACAAAATAAAATTAGAGTATCTTCTCACCCTGCTTCATCACTAATCATTCATTTCACAGAGAGTAAAACCAAGTCCGTAGGACCCAGCGTTAGCCGCGGAAGCCGCCTAACCCGAATGAACGAACTCGGATAGTAGATATCTGGATAACCCATCCTGGTGTTTCTTTTTGTTTAATTTGTTTTATTCTAGTTTGTTTTTTTGAGTTTAGATTTAGTTAAGATATGAAACAGTTTAAACATATTATTTAGAATTGTAATTATAGGTAATAAATAGTGTGTTTGTTAAGATCTGATTGTTGTCATACATTATTCCACGATTCACATACCCTTCTCTGCTATTAAGCAAATGGCTAATTAATTCCCGGATTAAATGTTGTTATTTGTTGTTTTATGGCAATTTTAAGGTGTTTGAGCCTAAATTTCAACAATCGTACGTATTTTATCGAACCCGCCCATTACCACTGAGTTACCTTGCAACCCGCTTACCTTGGTAAGCCTTCACGACGCCTAGTTCGGTTTGATCGTGTAACAGTTTGCATTTAGTTACATTGCCTGTTGCCATAAATCTTTTCACTGCGCACTGTTTCCATCCGGATATTGTCATGTGGCCGTGACGGCAAATAGGTGATAACTATTTGCCGTTTAGTTCGAAATTATAGATTATTTATTAGTACCCTACATCTGAAATGTAGTATAAATTCATGCCATTGAATTTAATAACGCATAAATATTTGGAAATATTTTAGAACGTAATGTTTTTTTGCTGTCTTTTACGTATTTAAGAGAATTCGAAATTACTTTACAAGTAGAAATCGCCTTTAGAATCCTGTTTCTTCTAAAATAAACATAAAGCGTCGGTTGCTTATCAAAGTAAGATGAGAATGTTGTGATTATTAGTGGAACCCTTCTACTAATGTATTATGAATTTAGTTGTAGCCGTCAGACTGTCGCCTTTTCTTTTCGATAAGATTTTTTGGTTTCAAACAAAGAGTTTGGATTCTATATACGTTATTTTAAGGTTCATTATAGTAGAGTTTCGTTATCATAGGCATCTCATATTACAGAGGTACCTTTTGGGGAGCATAGTTTCAATTTTTTTAAATTCAGCTCACGAATTCAATTCGTTTTTGGCGCAATTTAAAATTTAAAGTAGTAAATTGTTATGATTGGTTAAATTAAAATGTGAGGGGATAGAAGTTAAGATGGCGAAATCTGAATGATGCTTATGTCAGTCAAGTCCATGATGTAGGGGTAAACACATCTTTTTTTGTTTGCGGTTTTCACAATATATCGAACATTACCGTAGGAGAACTCTCCGCTTCCAGTTAAATGGGATAATATTGAGTTTCACCACATCCCCGGGTGTTTCATCGTTGTACTTCGTTTTGTCAATAGTGACATTATTTTCGGTCATAGAAGTAATTGTTGTTTTTTTGAAATGCTGAACCTTTGTTCTGATGACCTATGCATTTTCGTTATGCGGATTAATTTAACGAGTTTCACGTATATCGCGCAGCTCAAAGAAATAAAATACCAACCTGCTGTTTATAGAGCCGCTTTAATCAAGCGTAGATTAACGTTAAAGAACACTTTGTAAATACCGCAAAACTCGCCAGTATGGTTAAATATTTGTGTGCATTCACGATAAATCAGATGAAAATTGGCCACTTGCGTGATTTTGGTTGAATTAACTGTCGTAAATTTAGTTCGAGTAAGTTGTCGGTGAAATATTATTTGTAGAGCGTTACCGTAGAAATTCAGCTATCGATCCAGCTCCTGGTGGACCAGTTGCACGATCTAGTACATCTAGTCCAGATGAAGGAGAGTAGTCTGTTGTCATTGGTTTTAATTAAGATAAACTTTTATTTTTTTTTGCTCCTAGTGATAACAATAGTGTTTTTTTTGTGTTTGTGTGGATGATGAATTCGCTTGCTTTCGTGTAAATTATGGTATAAAAGCCATTCAGGCAATTTAGAAACAAGCGTATTCAATCACACGATTTATTTGTTAATATCTTGAATCTTTTATCTGAATAATGATGTGTATTGAAAGTTTATTTCACGAAGATTAGTCAAAATTTATGTTGGCATATCTCTATTATTTCCGTTGTATTGATTAAACCATAGTTATTGATAATATGGCCTTGCAAGCGCCAACTGAATTTGATTACCATTTTTAGGTTACTTGTTTTGAATTGCAAAATCTAGTGTGATTTTTTTTGTAACTGTACCAAAATTTAATATGTAAATGACATAATATACGACCATTGTTAACTTTATAATTGTTTTATCAATAATATGAATCTATTATGACTTCGTCCTCTGAACCTACGATTTTGCCGACGTAAAGTAATAAGTTGAAAAGTAGAAATGTTTGAGGTAAGTAATTTTACAGCAACAACATCCATTTATCGTTCACTTTTTATTGTAATCAATTTTCTTGAAGTTTTTAAAACAACCTTTTGAAGTTTCATTAAGCTTTAACATAATGACTAATAAGAATTTCCCGATTTGAGTGTTTGCTATTTTGATTTTGGTAGTAAGTCACTTTAAAAGAGATTCTAGATTATAAAGTAATATAATATTGAAGTATACCGATCAGCTGTTTGTTTTTGCACGCGATAGTTTTGCGAGTAGTCGCAATTTTTTTTTTTTTTGAAGAAATTCTTATAGGAATCGAGTTTCCGATGCCGTAGTACCTGGATTCGCCAACAGGTAAGCGGTTATTTGTTTGGGTACTATTTTTCACGAATTTAGGATTTAAAACCCTGATTTCGTCGTTTGTTAAATTTTAGGATTTTATAGATATTTGATCGTGTTTGTTTAGTTTTGTTGTGACGTATTTTCCGTTGTAAATTGGATAATGAATTACCGTTTTGATCAGTTGTTGTTGCAGATTTGAGTTAATGAATGAGTGGGGTATGAGTTTTATTTTCTCAATTTTACGGATTTTATATGAAGCTTACGATTTTATTGAGATTTAGGTGAAGTTTACGTTTATATTTTTGGAATAGAATTTTAGTAAAGATGAGGGTTTTACTCTTAGTGAACAATACGGTTTCCTGTAGACCATTATTAGATCTAGTTCATGACGATATCCCCATATAAATGTTTCTAATAGGTGGCGCGTTTTTGACATTTTTTCCGATTTTGACGTTTCGGAGCTGTGACGAGTGCCTTTTAACAGCATTACGTAAGATCCCCGCATACACCACTGAGCTATGCCGTTCGCGCAATTGCCTTTACGGGCCTGGCGCTCTAATGAGTGTTTGGCCTGTAGCAATATTCGGTAATAAATTGTACCGTACAATATTGACAATTATATTTGCACAAACCATTTTCTAGTGTATCTAGATAATTATTAGCCATTACCAAAAGGGTATCTAGCTCTACAGTGAAATGCATTCATGAACATTAAATGCACAAATCAGCATTATGTAATTTTGTTTTAAAAAATACAGTTGTTTATGAACACACGTAAAGTAATGAATAAAACCCAACAATAAACAAAACCCAATGAAATATATCAAGACATATACATGCAGCTGAATTTACAACTTTGCAGTAAATAAACAAAATTAGTATGATTAAAGGTTACATTATGAAATACCGCAAGCCGAATTAATAAATGGAAGTGGATATGTACCTTTAAAACCGACGGGAATTTGAATATGTTATGAAATAGTAACAAGCAGAACAACGAAAGTTTGACATTTGTGTTCAACATTTACAAATAATGATGGTCGTGCTTTTAAAACATTTTACATTTTTTTATATGCAGATCAAGTTACACACCAAAACAAAAATGAATATTCTGCAACTACCTAGTTTTTAAATTTTATACCTTTTTATAAAGAAAGACTATGCCATATTAATTAAAATTAAAGCATCCCTGTGTTAATGCATATTTTTTTTCACTTATAAACCAGGGTTTTATCTCCAGTTAATTACTCAAATTAATCGTTTTTTAAGAAGTATTATAATCCAATTTTATCTTAATTTACACTATATGCAAGTGCATATTTATTCTTATGCAAATTTTCAACTTAGATTCCATTGTGTGTGTGTGTGTGTTGGTAAACCGCAGAATTAATTAACTGATATACGGGAATAACTATTCTCGTTAGTAGCAACAGATTAGGATGGTTTATGTAAATTTTCTCAAAAGGTTATTTTAAAATGAGTTTAAATCTTATAATACGTCTGTGTAGATTGATTATTCCAACAAATCTAATTACAAATACTTAAATACACTTACAGTAGCATTTTTTCTTCTGTTTACAAAACTACGTTATCTGTACACAATATGTTAGAACCATTTAACCACACGTTTGGTGTATGAAGCAAACTTAGATTAGAAGCACTTGTTTTATGAGTTAATATAGCGATCATCTGGCCTGCCAGATTTCCTGATTAAACCAGTATTATGGTAAAATATTATCTATAAACTCATCAATAGATTATAAAACGCGACTTAAATTCCTTCTGTGATAAAATAACATATTTACCAAGTGGCTCGATAGTCTCGTATTTTGAAATTAAATGTGAACTCATGTTAACTTCAAATTAATATTAGAACTGTTTTTAATAAAAAACAATTAATAGTTAAAATAAAGTAATAAAAATTTAATGTTGATTTATTTATCTAATACATATTATTTTAAATGGTTTATACAATTCTATTATTTACCAAAAGCTTTATAATGTGCTGTAACGTTTCAAACATTCCGATATCCGATTAGCGCTTTTATTCAAGCACTATGGCCGAACATGCAACTTTCTCATTTTTACAAATGTTATATGACAAAGACGGAAAGAAATTTGTTGTGTTTTTCCCCGTAAGTGGTGTCGTAAAACCTACATTATACGTTAAACGTACGCTCAATTTTAGTACATACGTTAGAAGAAGACACAAACGTGCTTCGATATGTCTTTACATATTTCCGTGTGTCAACATTGGTTATCGGATGCGGAGTTAAGCGGAGGACTTAAAATGGGTGCTTGGAAAATTGCATCCTATTTTTGCCGAACAAACCGAAGTCATGGTGGTGTTTTAATTTTATTCAACTCCACTGCAAACTTAAATCTTTGTCCTCTTCCAAAATAACCCAATTATCTAAAGAAATGCATTGTGAACTATCAGCCATATACTGTGTCTCGTATAATGTAGCCTTAATTTCCCTATACAGATCGCCGTTAGGAGATTTTAATATATTTTGTGAAAATCTGGAAAGTATTTTGTATATATTAAAGACTTACTCGCAAGTGATAATATGTGAGTAGAAGGGGGACACCTTGGCCGCCATCTTGGATTTTGACGTCACAAGACCGCCCACGTGGGAGACTGGTTTTTCCACCCTTATTTTTACCCGCTTACGTGTAGGACGTGTTTTTTCACCCCTATTTTTGCACATCCACGTGTGAGACCGCATTTTCAACCCTAATTTTTACACACCCTCGTGTGAGACCGTATCCTTTCTTTTCGAAGGCCCTTTTTAACCCTAATTATTTTTATATACCCTCGTGTAGGACGTGTATTTTCACCCCTATTTTTTACACATCCACGTGTGAGACCGTGTTTTCAACCCTAATTATTTCTTACTCGCTTACGACCTTTTGACAGCTAGGACTTTTGCTAACGCGAGGACAGGGGTGGGGGCTGGTCTTGGCTTAGAACTGTATTTAGGGTTGGAGCTTAGGGTGGGGCTGGTCTAGGGTTAATCTTAGGGTTATTTGGTGGTATTAAGGACCTTCTGGCTATATTAAGAACAGTGCCCCTGGAGGTTAGGCATTTCTCCTAAGACGCCGCGCGGCGTCTTAGGAGAAAATACCTCGACCATAAAAGAGGCGTTTAGATTTATAAACATATCCCAGGGGCTATGTTAGAGTGTGGTTAGGTCAATACTTCAGACATCCCCGAAGATGTCCGATTCTACCCGAACGTTGACGAGCACGCTTGCGCACAAGACCAAAGGCTAGCTACGTTCTGGCGTCTCAGGAGAAAATACCTCGACCATAAAAGAGGCGTTTAGATTTATAAACATGCCCCCAGGGGCTATGTTAGAGTGTGGTTAGGTCAATACTTCAGACATCCCCGAAGATGTCCGATTCTACCCTAACATTGACGAGTACGCTTGCGCACAAGACCCAAGGCTAGCTGCGTTCTCGTTTCTCGTGTGTTTCGCTCTTTAAAGTGTAACTGTCATCGAGTGAGCATTACTATAATGTATTCTCCTGTTTATGAGCCAACATCAGCGGACATTAGAGATTTTACTGACTTGTTAATAAACTATTACAACATAACCGTCCAAGATAATGATGAAAGCGATGACGTGGTTGAGCTAGGTGTATCTCACATCCAAGATGATGGTTCACATAAGAGAAAGAAGAACGATGAGGTAGGGGGAAGGGCAAATCTCAAAATCATGATGATGATGATGAGGACGACTCACGGTTCAAGAAGAAGAAGAAAACCGATAAAGCATGTTATTAAATAATAATGATGTATTGTTGTTTATAATAATAATAATAATAATATATTTTCAAAACGTTAAGCTTTCCTTCGGTTTTGTTAATAAACCTGTTTTTTTCCTAGCGGTGCTCCACCGTCTTGATTCATGTTTGCAAGTTTACAAGTTTTTCGCTTTAGCGTGTTTTCGCTCTCTCGTGTGTGTGTGTGTGGTGTGTGTGTGTGTGTGTGTGTGTGTGTGTGTGTGCGCATACGTGCGTGCGTGCGAGCGTACGTACGGGCGTGCGAACGCGCGTACGTGTGAGCGTGGTACGTGCGAGCGTGCGTACGTTCGTGCGTACGTGCGAGCGTGCGTGCGTACGTACGAGCGTTCGCACGTGCGTGCGTACGTGCGAGCGTACGTGCGAGCTTGCGTGCGTGCGTGCGTGCGTGTTTTTTCGTTTGATCCTCGTGCTAAAGCAGTGCTAGTCGATTTTATGTAGTTGTAGGCCCTATTGTGTTGACTAAGAGCTATAATTGGAAGCGTTGCTTGCTATACCCTGGCCGTGGAGTTATGTTTAATTAGCTTTTTTTTGACAGATGTATTTATTTATGATAAGATCAGGCTTGCATGTAAAGTAATATAGAGGTGAAACTAACTAGCTAATGTGTTCTGCTGCTACACGTATCACAGTATTGAAGATTCTGTTTATGTATTAGAAAAACGTATTACAGCTTCGAAACAGAGTGCAGATAAAAATTGAAGAAAGTGAATACGGTACAACTTCGGCGAGCAGACTTAAAGGTTTTAAGTGTGTACAGCATTCCCAGAGCAGCGTTGAAACCATTTAATTTAGAGCTAACCTCGTGTCCGTGTAATAATGTCTGATAAACTATTAGGGTTATTAGCTTGCTTTATAGGTTACAATATAATCGTTCAAAGTACAGATGATGAGGAGATTGTATCTCAAAAAAAATCTCATTTGATCTTGTGAGATGTGTATAGCTTTTCTTAAGAAATACCTGCGAGGCTGTCTCATTCAAAAAATCTCATGCAAAAAAAACATCAATAATCGTTAGCAATGTAGCTGTATCCGCTATTATGTTTACTTAATGTATCACTAGTATAGCTTTTTTGATATCGAGAGAGAAGCAAGATTTCGAACGGTTGTAGTATTTCCAGAGCTCTATCGAAATCAATTAAATTTAAGAATAATCCCATCTCTATGTAATAATAGACGTAGTATAAAGTTACATATTTTAAGTATTTAATATGTAATCACTGTATAATGAGTTTTATTATTATGATGCAACATTAGTGGTATTAGACGTTTTAAAATATTTGTGTTTTTGAATGTAAATTTTTGTAAGTACAACATAATTATTAAATACGAATTCAGGTTTTTCTGTATTACTTTCTAAATAGTTAATGTCCGGTATGTAATCGAGTGTTTTATATTCAGCCATTCACAAAGCGTGTTTTAGTGAGGTACGTTGTATAAAAAATTCAGTTTAGCATATGACAGCGTTGAAGGAAAAACTTCTAAAGGTGAGCGTATTATTTTTAATCTATGTTTTTTTACCTGATATTGCTAACAAAAATGCCGATAAAGATTTTTAAAATGTATTATCATGCTTATAGGATAACGTCATAAGATCCGCTCTACAAAAATAGTAAGTACGCATTCGTGGATTTAAACTTATAGTTATTGTTAATTCACCTATATAATAATAATAAACCATTAAAACCTATTGCCTTTTATTTCCGTTATATCAACCTGATATTCTTAAAACATGTTAATTTTAATTTAACTCTATGTTATATATAAGTAATTATTACTTTTTAATGGGTTTTTACAGCTGTTAATGAACACGTTACAATGAAATAGTTTTGTGTGTATGTAATTAAACATGCAAAGAAATCAGATATGATGTTCCTAATGTATAGGTGGTGACTGTTTAGAGGATCTGCCTGTACATAAAGCATCATTCCATTAGGGTAGAAATTATTTATTATTTCACGTCATATTTAATTAAACTTGAATGTATTCAGTTTCAACTGTAATCTAATTTCCGCAAAACTGTAAGACATAATTTCGGTTGATTGGCTGAGATTGATCTGGTGATCGAGCGTGCTTTGTTTGAGATTGATTAATTAATTGAATTGTTTGTGTGTGGTGTGTGTGTGTGTGTGTGTGTGTGTGTGTGAGAAAGAGAGAGGGGGGAGGAAGAAACAAGATAGAGTAAGAGAGAGGTGTGCATTATCAGCTTCTGTTATAGAAAATGTGCATTAGTCTTTACGCCGCTAGATGGCACTAAAATCAATTTTTACTCAAAGGGGCCAGGGGGCGAAGGCCTGAGAACAAGTTGCGAAGCCCTACACGTGTCGCACAAGAACCTCCTTATTAGAAATACAACGTTTTAGGTAAAAGATCATCCAATAGCATGTGTCCATTTTAAAGCAATAGGGTCGATAATTTTAATAATAATATCTTATTAATTATGCAATTCCCAACATTGTATGCGTGTGCATTTGCCTAACCTCCAGGGGCACTGTTCTTAATATAGCCAGAAGGTCCTTAATACCACCAAATAACCCTAAGATTAACCCTAGACCAGCCCCACCCTAAGCTCCAACCCTAAATACAGTTCTAAGCCAAGACCAGCCCCCACCCCTGTCCTCGCGTTAGCAAAAGTCCTAGCTGTAGAAAGGTCCTTAATACAACCATAAGGTTTAATCCCAAAAGAAATCATAAAAATAAGGGTAATACGGTCATTCACGTAAGCGAGTAAAAAATAATTAGGGTTGAAAACACGGTCTCACACGTGGATGTGTAAAAAATAGGGGTGAAAATACACGTCCTACACGAGGGTATATAAAAATAATTAGGGTTAAAAAGGGCCTTCGAAAAGAAAGGATACGGTCTCACACGAGGGTGTGTAAAAATTAGGGTTGAAAATACGGTCTCACACGTGGATGTGCAAAAATAGGGGTGAAAAAACATGTCCTACACGTAAGCGGGTAAAAATAAGGGTGGAAAAACCGGTCCCCCACGTGGGCGGTCTTGTGACGTCAAAATCCAATATGGCGGCCAAGGTGTCCCCCTTCTACTTATGTGGTGATTTTAATGTGAAGTTCAACAGTTGTGAGTATAATGCCACCACTATTAGAGAGGAAGAAACTGTTTGGATAATTTTTTTATAAATTTCTCTATAAACAGCTTTACTTTCAAAAATGTAGACACGGGTTTATCAGATCACTTATGGCTTTATTTAACGCTCTTAATCATACGTCATGGAATACTCTAGATGATTGTAAATTAGATACTAATGAAAAGTTTGAAATATTTCACAAACAATTCACTAGTGCATTTCTAATGGCTTTCCCTGAACGTAAATTAGTAACCCGTCAATGTGACCATGGAATAATGTGGGTTAGTAAATAAATTCGAGCTCTTAGAGAGAAACTACAATTCTTAAATAATTTGTATAACACACACAAAACTGAAAATTTTAAACTATTGCGTAATACATTTCGTATTAAATATAAGAAAGCCATCAGATTTGCTAAAATTACAGCAAATGACAGTGTTATTTCACAAGCAGCAAATAATACCAAAGCTATGTGGCAAGAAATAAATTCACACAGGAATTCAAGTGGTATTTCTCCATCGGTTGATATAAGCTCGGACGATTTTAATTCTTTTTTTGTAAATATGGCAACTAAAATAGTTGAGGATTTACCAAAAACCCAATTCTGCGCTTTAGATGTGTGCAAGGTAAGCGTGAATTCAAACATTCGGTTTAACTTTCAAGAAATATCTCAGGCTGAAACAAGAGATATATTAATGAGTCTCAAAAATAGTAAAGCTAAAGACATCTACGGCATTTCCACTTATCTTGTTAAACAAAATATTAGCCTTTATGTTGCACCTTTAACAAAGTTAATAAATGACGCATTTAGATCTGGCTGTTTTTTTTTTACTTTTTACTAAAGGTTGCTTCCATTGGGCCCTTACTTAAGTCAGGGTATATAAACGAAATTGCCGATTATAGACCTATATCTATATTACCGACGTTTTCTAAGGTATTTGAAAAGGCGATGAGTAGGCAGATTTACAAATATTTTGAAGATAACCAGATTTTTTATTCTGACCAATATGGTTTTAGAAAACGTAAATGTACCTCGGATGCATTAATAAAATTTCTAAATACCACATTACACTGTTTTGAAAACGGTGCATACACAATCGCTATGTTCCTGGACTTAACCAAACCATTCGATTGTGTATCGCATAATATCTTGCTGCAAAAATTGAGAAGTATACATAATTTTAGCGAAAGCAGCGTTACACTAATCTCGTCATATATATTCAGCACATTTCTTTCAATGGAATTCTGTCAAACCGACTTTCTATAACTCGTGGTGTTCCCCAAGGATCCATTCTTGGTCCTCTATTGTTTCTGATTTATTTCAACGATTTTCCAGACTTTGTAAACATTTATGCTGATTGCATTCTCTACGCTGATGATACAACCCTTTCTGTAAATGAACAATCGTTAGATGAACTTATTTTAAAACAAAATAAAGTACAAACCTTAGCGTCACAGTGGTTCATACCAAACGAATTAAAATTAAATGAAACAAAATCAAAAAAACTTATTGCTTTCCCTACGTCCGCATTCACATGTAAACACTCAATCAGTAAAATTTTTAGGTATACAGATTGATCCACACTTAAACTTTAATGTTCATACAGAAATGATAAGTAGAAAGATTAGTAAACATATTTTCGTTCTAAGACGTTTGGCGGAAAATGTTTTAATAAACGCTTACTACTCTATAATACACTCTGTAGTAAGTTATGGCATAATGGTGTGGGGAAATTGTTCCTCAGCAAGCATAGTATTTGAACTGCAGAGACGTGCAGTAAGAATCATAAATGCACAGCGATATCAGGATGATTGTAAGATGTCTTTTGTTGACTTGAAAATTCTTACAGTGCCATCCCTGTTTGTATTGGAAAGTATATTGTAAGCAAAAGACAACTTACACTTATTTAAATCGCAATCTGGTATACATGACCATTATACACGATCGCAAAATAACATTAGAACCAAATACTGTAGGTTATCCAAAACGCAGAAGGGTCCTGTATACATTTCTCAAAATCTCTTTAATTGTCTTCTCATTCAAATCAAAACGCTAACTAGATCAAACTTAAAAAATAAATTAAAAGATTTTTTAACTATCAAAGCGTACTACTCAATTAAGGAATTCCTGTGTGATGATTTATCTATTCTAAATTGATTACCTTCCCACATATTATTTAATTTTAACGTGGATGTTTTTAAAAGTTGTTTAATGTTTAGTTGTGGTATTTATTTGTTTTTTTTTCTAAATTGTTTTGTATATGTTTTTTTTTATCGATATTGTGATATGACAAATGTAAGTGCTCTCACTTACGTTAAATTATGGTGCTGTGGCAATTTAGCATATAATTGGTATAATTGGTAATTTTCTTCAAGGTTGACGAAAAACAGAGCAATACACCTAGACATGCCAGAAGTCAAAATTAAAATCAAAATCAAAACGTATCATTATGCCTTTTTTTAATTATAAGATTCAAGAAACGTTCTGCATTATGCGTTTCATTGTTAATAACGATTGCAATTATTGACAAAGGTATCTTTTTGCTAGATTTAACTGGATTATTTTATTTGATGTCATGTCTATATTTGTGAACGCTTCTATCATTTTCAAATTGAAGTTTTACACTTACACCATAACTTGATTAAATTTTGTTAAATGTGTTTTTTGTCTGACATTTTTTATTGTTAACCTTCGCCGTTAGAGCGTGTTCAGATTTGTCATCTTTAAGACAGTTTAACAATATTTAATTTTTAATGACCTAGTTATACTTTACTAAAGTTTAATTCTATAGTTGGTTTTATACCTTTCTGAAACTGCAATATTAATAGCAGGCTGATGTTTATGTTCTAATTTTAACTTTGACAAAATTGTTTACTACATCTTTAACAATTTTAATAGATATTACTACTGACGAAGATAACTGTAAGTGTTATCGCAACGTTTAAATTGTATAATTTAAAATACACCATTAAAAAACCCAAAAAAGATAAGTATTTTATTATGTGTGATAATGGTGAAAGTTTACATTCTCATATTTCAGTCCTCTATGGGGAGGAAACTTATCGTTCTATCAGACAATTTGAAAAATTAAGGAAACGTAAAGCACAATTATTATCGTCACTCACTTTTTTATGACGTTATTGGATAACACCGATAGAAATCTTTTATGTTTCCATTTAGAAATTTCATCTATGTTGAATAGAGGAGAGTGGGATAAAATTGGTCCTATAACAAACGAAATACACCCACGTACCACACAAAATTAAAAAACACCGAACGCGTTTCGATAGCTACGCTATCATCATCAGCGCTCGACCGCTGTGTGGTACGTGGGTGTATTTTGTTTCTTGCAGATCCTGCCACAGTTCCAGTGTTCCACACTTTTCAAGTGATCCTATAACGTTTAAATCTATGGAAATAAATTTTGACACCTCATGTCAACTTCAAAAAGAAAAATTTAATAAATTATACAAACAACAAAATAATAGACTATCTATTGATTATAAAAAAAAACAGTTATAAACCTTTCTGATAATGTGGTTTCAGATTACGCTACTGAAGCGCTTTCTAAAGGAAGAAATTTTGCGATAACCCCAACCTTTTGAAGATATAATTTCCAATATCGAAAACCCCATTAAATCATTACCTTTTGATGCTGCTAATCAAGTTAGGTATAACACCGTTAACATATTACGTGAAATAAAACCTCCAAAGAGCAACTTATCCTTTCGCCAACGACGTGTTTTACTTGATCTTAAACGCAATGAAAATACAATAATATTAAAATCAGATAAAGGTAATGCAACTGTCATATTAAATATGAACGATTATAACATTAAAATAGACCAAATGTTGGAACAAGATATCGTGAAATACCAAAAGATGCAACAAAACAGTTTCTTTTAAAAACTTGTAACAACCCATTTGGAGTTGTATTAAATATACCTTAATTTAATGTCTTTCATTCATTCAGTTGTAAATATAAGAAAAATTTTAATTATTGAAATATAGGTATGTGGTAGGCAACTTAATTTGCATATCTTTTTAGGGGTTTATAATGCCTATCCTCTTAATGGTTTATACTACCTCTTTAAATGATTTTTTTGATCATTTTATTCGCGCATTACGTCATCGTGACTTAATTCTTTGCGCAAATCCTTTCGCGCACGACAAGATCGTCTAATTTCAAAGCCTCTATTTTTTCACTTCCTTATGACTGCTGTGAAACAGGAAGCTTTGTTTTGGTTTTCCACCTAAACTTTAGTGAAAAGTGCCATTAATTTGATGGTAAGATATCTTTTAACTCGTAATACTAAAAATTAAAACATTTGCTCTTTTCAGGCACTTTTTTACTGCACTTTTATTTTAGTTTAGTTTTTTTTACTGTTACTTTTATTTCGCTTTTACTTTTATTTTTACTTTGATTGTATTTTAAATACGCATTTAATTTTACTGTTGCGTACGCTTTCATTTTATGATTGCAATTTTTGCATTCAAAACTTCAAAATAATGCAATAAATATTGGTTTATTCAATTTCAAGAAGAAAATTTATGAGGATAATTCAATTTAATGGGTGTGGTTGACAACATAAAAGCATTGTTATTGCAATATAATGCGCAACAATACACAAGGGTTACGTGATCTTAGTTTGCATTTCTGCATTATTTTTTATAATACCAGGGATTCTCAAGAAGATGTATATTTAGTAACAGGTATTTAATGTTTAATGATTTTTTTAGTAATTTAAGGTTTTTACAATTATATTTTATTTAACTCTATCACTTTAAATATTTAATAAACATAGTTGTATATTTTTTATTGTTTTCATTTTGATAAAATTTTTAGTGTAAAACTCGGTTTAGTTATTCCGAGTATTATTTAAAAAAATAACTTGGCGTCGGAGATCGTTTTATTAGTGTTACATTGCAAGTTAGCTAGCAGATAAGTAGTAATTAAGCAAATCAAAAGAATGAACCTACCCACGTTAATCGATTTGTGTTTGGAGAACCTATTTCTTTATTACATTATTATATATTAAAACATTTTTACATTTTATACTGGCTCCATTACCACATTATTATAAACTAAAGGACTAATTAAATTATTATCTATTCCTGAAGAAATAAAAAGAAAACTAACTAACTCTGAATCTATTCCACCAAAACTATATGGTTTGCCAAAAATCCATAAACCTAATATTCCTTTAAGGCATATTGGTGCAATTGGTTCTCCTACATATGGTCTTACAAAACATCTCACATTTTTATTACAACCTAATATAGGTAAAACACCCCACTATATTAAAAATTATGCCAACTTTGTTGAAAAATGCATAGTTTCAAAATTGAAGAGGGTGATATAATGGTCAGTTTTGATGTTGTTTCACTTTTTATAAAAAGTGCCTCTAAAATAAACTATTGAATACATTAATCATCTTTTTCCAAAGGATAAAACCATTCTTTTTCATCACTGTCTTACTACAATTTATTTTCAGTAGAATCGTAAATTTTATGAACAGATTGATGGTGTAGCAATGGGTAGTCCCTTTAGTCCTCTTCTAGCTAATCTTTACATGGAAAAATTTGAAACATTTGCGTTACAAAATACACCTAAAATACCTTCAGTTTGGTATAGATATGTAGATGACACACTTGTTATTTGGAGATATGGTGAAGAGGCATGAGTTTTTGGTTTTTATAAATGATATACATCCTAGTATTCGGTTTACCATGGAAAAAGAAACTAATGGAAGTTTACCATTTCTTGACATATTAACACCTAAAAATAATAATTCACTATCTTCTAAGGTTTACAGAAAGCCGACACATACTGAGAGATACCTTCATAAATTATCCAAACACCATTCACGTCAAAAAATTGGTGTAATTAGATTTTTAGTAGATCGAGCAAAACAAATTTGTGACCCTGAATTTTTGAAGGATGAATATAAATATTTAACAAAATCCTTACAAGATAGTGGATATTCACTTACAGATATTAATAATGTTATTACACCTTCTAGACATAACCTTAAGGAAAAACCAAAATGTTGGTACTGCTTTTCTTCCTTTTATAGCTATCGTTACAGATAGAATTGAAAAGATCCTAATTAAATATGGAGTTAGGACTATTTTTAAACCTACAAGAAAAATTAAAGAACATTTAAGATCACCTAAAAATGTTTCAAACCCATTATCGTGGTCCGAAGTGTATAAGTTATCTTGTTCATGTGGAAAAGTATACATTGGAACCACCACACGTAGCTTTGATACAAGACGTAAAGAACATATGAGATTTTGTAGACTATGTCAACCAGAGAAGTCTACGGTGGCTGGCCATGCCTTGAATAGTCTAAATCATGACATTCAATTTGACAATATGGAAATATTGTCAATCCAAACTCATCAGTATGTTCGTTTACAACGTGAAGCTATTGAGACATATACACACCCTAACAATTTTAATAGCCAAGAAGGAAACCTCCGTTTAAATAGGTTTTTTCATCTTGTAATTAAAAAAAGGCGTAATGGTACGCCTTGATTTTGACTTTTGGTATGTCTAGGTTTTTTGCTGTGTTTTTCCTAGACCTTGAAGCAAATGCTTTACCAATTATATGTTAAATTACCACAGCACTGTAATTTAACATAAGTAGTTAAAAGTAAGGTTAAAATTAAAAAATTACAAAAAACGTTCTGCATTATGCTTTTCATAGTTAATAACACTTTCAATTATTGACAAGGATATCTCTTTGATGTCATATTTATATTTGTGAATGCTTCCATCAGTTTCAAATAGAAGTTTTTCACAATTTTACACTTACATCATAACTTGATTAAATTTTGTTAAATGTGTTTTTTGGTTGACATTTTTCATTATTAGCCTTCTCCGTTACAGGGTGTTCTGATTTGTCATCTTTAAGACAGTTTAACAATATTTAATTTTTAATGACCTAGTTATCCTTTACTAAAATTTAATTCTATTATTGGCTTTATACATTTCTCAAACTGCAATATTAATAGCAGGCTGATGTTTATGTTTTAATTTTTCAACTTTGACAAAATTGTTTTCAACATCTTTAACAATTTTAATAGATATTACTGCTGACGAAGATAACTGTAAGTGTTATCGAAACGGTTAGATTGCATAATTTAAAATACACCATTAAAAAACCCAAAAAAGGTAAGTATTTTATTATGTGTGATAATGGTGAAAGTTTACATTTTCACTTAAATTTTAAGTTATGATTTTTTTACGAATTAACAATTATTATTTTCAGTTATTTTTGTAATCTTTAACTATAATCCAAACTCAAAAACTGTAATTTAATTTTAAAATATTCAAAAATACTTTCATTATGACGATATAAACTTTCAAGTTAGTAAAAGTACCTAAATTAAATTTCTAGGGCAATTAAAATTTTTGGAATATATGGGTATACGATTTCCATTACAACTCTCTCTTTCTTTAAATTCATGAAACTAGTGATTAGGAATAGTATAAATTAAACGAGGAAAATAAATTTTCTTTAGTTATGTATACAAGGGCCACTATTTACATTTTGAGCCTTGGCAACACTGATTGCAGTTAGCGCCGTTTTACCTTTCCATAGAAACGTGTAACATTGTTGACAATAACATACTTCAAACTTTTTCTCAATAGCGTTATGAATGCCGTGCAAAAACTAATAATGCAGGATCGTCATGCGACATACTGTGAAATTGAGGGAACCCTAGGCCTTAGTTCCACCATAAAGGATTACATGATCATTTAGCCATGAAAAAGGTTTGTTTTCGTTGGATTCCACACAATTTGACGGAATCTTAAAAAGTCGCGTCGATTGGTGCACACAAATGCTCAATAGATACAATGGCAGTGCTTCAAAACGTATATAAGATCGTAACAGATATATGCATACTATCCGGAACGTAAACAGCAGTCGACTGTGTGGGTGTTTCAAGATGAACCAAATCCAACAACAGTTGTTCACGCTCGAAGCACAAATGGTCGCCTGTTTTTTCGAAAAAATGTGGCGACTGTGCCTTTAGAGGAACGTAGAACGTTTAATTCTGTATGATATACAACCATTTGTTTGCCGGAAGTATACAGTAATTTAAACACAACCAGTGGTTTTTTCATCGCATTTTTAAAAGTTCAAACATTTATGACCCACCCTCTTTAATATTTGATTATAATAGATTATCATTGTTAGCATAATTTACTGAATAGTAAATTTAAAGATGCTTCATTTTTCAATACACTGATTTCTTCGCTACTGTGACTTATATACACAATAATATTTCTTATTTTAAGCTATTAAGCTACTTCTACAATCGCACTTTTCTTTATTTACTCAAACTGGCAAACCAGAATAACTTGTAATGTTCAGCTAAGAAACTTCACTGTTGGTGTTGAATGCGTGCTCAATTCTCGGTACAAAGAATACTAAAAAATATCGATAGAGTGAGCACGAAGCAACTTCGTACACTAGATCGTAACGAAACGTAAATTTTGCATGAAAATTTTAAATGAAAAACAAATTTAAGTGCTTGAAATTTAACTACAGTGGTTTGATAATTATATTATCGCCTAATTAATTTCCATCTAATTAAACAATATGGCTTCAAAAAGGAAATCAAAAACGTATTAACCAAAAATATTTAATATCTGTTCAAATATAGTTTAGTTCACTTGCCAATCCACAATTTACTGCTTGTGAACTGTAGCACCTTTTACTTTAGCGTACTACGCATGCGTAGCGTGCGATAACATATTTGTGATAAATGTGACAAGCAGCTTTTTTTATCTTGCTAAGTGATAAATCTCTGATATTTAATTACTCACAAACCTCAGATCTGACCAAAGGATTGGCCGTCTAGTGGTAGGTACGAAAAAAAATTAAACTGCTCAAATTAAAATTAGCGAGCTTTGTGCAATGATGGTTAAACCCGTTAATGTACTATTTTGGGAAACAACCATCAATAAAACCCACTCTATTCATAAATGATTTTTATTACGTTACATAGGCAAATTATTTGCGCGAGTTTTCATTTATATAAAAACACCTACTTACACTTGAATATGTTTCCTATAGTTAAACACTTTACCAACAACACGATGAGTTAAGATACGCGGTTTAAAACTCGGCGCCGCGGCGATTAATTATAGATTAATTTTTGGAAAAACTTACATTAAAACCTACACAAAAAGAAACGAACAAATTAGTGTTTTAGTTTTGCTAAAAGGTACAAGACAAAATCTTGATAGACCGAACGGTTTACAACGGGAGTTTATAATTAAAACAATAAAAGCAATCCGGCTCGATCGTAATTTCAACAGCAACTGCGTTACCCTCTGATTTCAAACTAGCTTCATCTACTCCCGAAAAACCACCCCCGTTTTTCAAAAGTAATAAAAAAACGAAATATTATTGCGTTGGAATAGTTTCATATTAATTATTGAACGACATCTTAATTTTAAAAATATGCATTCGTCCGTAACAAGCGCTACATTTGGGTCTCAAGTTTGAACAAGAACGTCTTTGATTTCAGTGTGTACCGACGTAATTAATTATTAAACTAGTGACATTTTTGCATCAAGAATGTGCGAATAAGAATTTCCAATGATTCGTTACGCCCTGTCAGTAAAGCAATTTTTAAGTGTATACCTGCTAGTTAAACCCCATGTGTTCTTCAACCCTTAGCCAAATATCAGTTACATACATGCCCACATTTCTTACATAAAAATACATAAAATAAATTATACCGAAAACATTAGCAAATTACGACGTATTATCAAAATATTAAAAATCCACTAATTATCTTTTCTATCGCGGAAACAATGGCAATTTGACAAACGTTTACTACAATAATAAAATTTTTGCGGTCCACTACCTACAAACCTTCATATCAGATAAAGGTTAAAAGACATCTAGATGTACATTTAAAATAAAATTCCCGCGGCTATAAAATATCGATCATACAGTTTATTTAATTAATTTTGAGACCTATTTTGCTCTTTGTTAAGAAATTTTAAAAATAAAAGTTATGCAAAATTAAATTTTCTTTAAAAAACTCATGGCCAATCTCGGTGAAATTTGTCAAACGTCGTAAAATGAGTTATACTGTGGATACCCAACAGGTGAAGTTAATTAACTTCCATTACATTTTGTCCAATATAAGCAGCAACCGGGTTACATCTAGAGAAGTATAAAACCGGGAAATTAAAATCAACATAAATTGTAATGTCACTTTGTCAGGACTAAATTACAAAGAGTTGTGGTTTTAATATTGGCACTTTAATACACAACAGTAGCTCCAAATTATTTATTACAATCAAGTAGGAGTCGCAAATGAAATTGAACTATACGCACGTTTTAGTACAGACAGGTTATGTATAGTTTTGTATACGTAATTTTAAGTTTTGTATACCATTGTTTATATCATAGCTAATATAGCATAATGTATTGCACACTATAAATCAAGTTTTGTAAACGCTTCTTTAAGACCTAAACAAATACACAAAATCGTATACTCTAACTTGACGTAAAAAAATGTATTTTTTTTAGATAAAACATGTTATTCTTAAATAAAGAGTTACGTATAGTTTTGTATAGCATAAATAAAGTTTTGTATAATTAAAATTACAAAAAAAAATTATTTAAAAATTTGGATCCATGTACAGGTGGATGATATTATTATATTATATTATATTATTTTGACCCCAATTTCTAGCTGATTGAAAAAGCGACCCAGTATACAATTTTCATATTTATTACTTGAGGAATTGGTCAAAAAAGTGTTAAAGTGATTTTTACTCTTATTTTTAACATATAGGAGTTTCGTATAAGTAAAAAAATTGTGTAGGTCACATAATATAGTTTTGAATAACATTTTTTGTCATTAGATTTTGTTATTGTTTTTTCTTGACGTTGGTAAAGTGTCAATCAAACCAATCAATTAAACTACGTAAATAATAATAATTTAATTAATATTAACATCGGAAATTACAAAAAGTTTTTAAGCTGTTAGAAATTGTAATATTTTGTTATTATTTTATATGTAGACAAGTTGAAAATTTGAACTTGTGTATTTTGTGTTTGTGTAACTTATTTATGGAGCATATCAACTTCATTGTAATTTTGTTTTTTTTTTGTTTAATTTGTAAATAATTTGTGTTCAATATTTTTAAGGTCCTTATTGTAGGTTAATTAGTCTATTTAAAACGTTCTCAATTTTTATTTTTATTTTTCATCAAATTTTAATTGCCGTCAGTATTTGAGTTTCTTATTAACAAGAAGTAGTATATATCTTATTGAATGATAAATATAGCTATGTTATTGGCACGTTTTTTTTAATATCGCGTTTAGCTACGCCTTAGTTTAATTAACAAACAAACTCGATTTCCATTTTATTTGCATCTTTTGCTACTGTTTTGTCTGTGCATGTATATAAATTCAAAATTCGTTATAGGTTGCGATTAAAATAATTCAATATCGCCTTATTTTATTATAACTTATTTATGATCTCAGTAATTATTCTTGTTCTAACATGAATAGTTCGTATAGTCGTGTTAATATCATGTATATAGTGGACTCTTCATATTAAATCGCCGATGGATATATAGCCGCGGGGGCGGGAGGGCGCGGTCGACGCGGCGGCGGAAATTTGTCCACGCACGAATTTACAAGAAGCGTAAGCGTTCTAACCCGTTTAGTCTTGTTAAAACATGCATTACTTGAAATCGTCTATGATTGAACAAACATATTATTTGCTTCATTCTCCTTCAGCAAGCAGTACTGCACTAGTGTAAAATTTATGTACCTTGTATTTTTAAAATATTTGTGAGTGAATGTGAATTTAAGAATATCATGAACATTAAAGATTAAAGGTAAGCTATTTTGCATTTAAAATAAACATACATACATAACAATAAGCATTTCCCAATAGGGGTAGCGATCATGTTTGCAAAATCTAGAAAAAAAGTAATAAAAGCGAAATTATTCGAAAATGTTACTTCATACTTTCCTATAATTAAAGCAAAACTAAAGCAAATAACGCAAACAAGACTTTTGGTAATAGAATAATTACATTTATAATTTATTGAATATTTTTATTTAGATGTCTCACGAAAGAAAGAAAAGAAACTCTCCGGGCATCAAAATTTAATTAATAAAAAAAGATGCCAAGAAGAACAAGAGAAAAATACTTCAAGATTAACACAGTATTTTACGAAACAAACGACCAGAACTGACCAAGATTATCCGCCAGATTCAATTCAGGAATCAGTACCCGGTTGCAGTATAGATGAATTAAAAATACAAAGTCAGCCAGGACCAACTCCCAGTGAAGATAATCAAATCGTTGAAGAAATTACCCCTGTTTTTGTATCTGGGGACTATACTGAAGAGACAGGTACAGATACAATAAATAAATGTGCATTTGATGACCCAGGGCTTTGGCCGGAACCAGTATCTCACATATCTAGGCAAGCTATTATAAAAACGGGTCCTAAAGAAATAAAAAACTTTAATTTTCCGCGCGATTTGTTGGGTCGAAAATTTTCTGAAAGTTACTATAAGAGAAACTTAAAAAATGGTGAAGAATGTAATAGAAATTGGTTGATTTACTCAATTACGAAAAATAATGCGTATTGCTTTTGTTGTAAGCTTTTCGAACCTTCTCAGCAAAATAGATTTATTCAAGGATTTATTGACTGGCATCATATAGCAATGTACTTGAACCGCCATGAAAAAACTTCCACTCACTTTACTAACTACAAAAAATGGACCGAGTTGCTTCTATCGTTTAAAAATAAAACTACTGTTGATTATTTACAGCAAACAATATTAGACATTGAAAGTAAACGATGGTATGAAGTAATAAAGCGAATAATTTATGTAATTCAATTTTTATGTAAACAAAATTTAGCACTTCGAGGCAAAAGCAATAATCTTTACAATCGCAACAATGGTAATTTTTTAAAATGTATTGAAATGCTAGAAAAGTTTGATCCTATTATATCGGAACACACACGACGTATAAATAGCGATTCTGAATTTCACAAAACGCCAACATATCTAGGAGACAAAATCCAAAATGAAATACTTTGCTTAATGGCTTTTAATATTAAAAATCATATTATAAATTAATGTCGACAAAATAAATATTTTTCAATAATATTAGATTGCACTCCGGATGTTTCTCATATTGAGCAAATAAGTATAATAATTCGATTCTTTCATTTCAATTTAGCATTAGAATCGACTGAAATACATGAACATTTTTTAGCATTTTATCCAATTTTAGATGTTACAGGAGCTAGATTAACAACATTTCTTATTGATCTATTAAAAACATTAAATTTAGACATAAATAATATAAGAGGCCAAGGCTATGATAATGGCTCTAACATGCGCGGCAAAAATAGTGGCCTACAAAAAAGAATTTTAGATTTGAACCCGCGAGCTTTTTATGTTCCTTGTGCGAATCACAGCCTGAATCTAATTGTAAATGATGCCGCTAATATTAACCATGAAACAATAAATTTTTTTAATATAATACAAGAATTATACAAATTTTTCTCAGCGTCTACTAAGCGATGGAATATCTTAATCAAGCATGTTACTGATTTAACTTTAAAGTCCTTAGCCGAAACACGCTGGTCAAGCAGAATTGATGCCGTAAAGCCTCTCTATAAATATTTACCAGAAGTTTTTGATGCATTATTTGAAATTTGCAATGACCACACAAGAGTCGACGAACAATCTAAATACCAAGCAAAATGTCTGGGAGAAAAAATTTCTACATTTACATTTATTTGCTCCGTTAAAGTGTGGTATGATATTTTAAATCAAGTAAATTTTGTGAGTAAAATGCTTCAATCTCAAATTACAAGTTTGCAACTTGCTTTGGATGCATTAAACAAACTAAATACATTTTTAACTAATTATCGATCTGATGCTAGTTTTGCAGAAATTGTTGAAAGTTCCAAATTAATTGCAGAAAAGTTTGACATAGAAACTGAATTTCGTAGTGCGAGGCCGTTAAGACGACGTAAAAAATCTACTCAATTTGATTATGAACATAAAGATCAACCTATAGTAAATCCTGAAAATTCATTCAAAGTAAATTTTTATTTCTGTATAATAGATCAAACTTTAATTTCGTTACAAGACAGATTTTCTTTATTAAAAGAACATATGGATTCATTTCAATTTTTATATTCATTAGATAATTTACAAAATAAAGAATAGGTACCTATTATCTTGCTGCAAAAAATTACAAGCGAAATTAACTCATGAAAATCAGTCCGATATTGACGCAGATGATTTATGTGAAGAAATTTTACAATGTCAAGTATTTATTACGAATTCAAAAAAAGATATGTCCCAAATAATTCAGTGTATTTATTTAAATGATTTAGTAGGAGTTTTTCCAAATTTTATTGTAGCACTCCGTATTCTTTTATCATTACCTGTGTAAGTTGCGTCCGCGGAGCGGTCTTTTTCGAAATTAAAAATCATAAAAAGTTATTTACGCTCCACAATGGCGCAAAATAGATTATCAGATCTCGCAATAATTTCAATTGAGTCTGACATACTGGATAAACTTGATATTCATGATATTATCCAAACTTTTTCTTTGCTAAAAGCTAGGAAAGTAAAATTTATTTAATGACTTATTTACATTGTTTGTATTTAATTTACCGTATAATATGGATTATTTTTATATTATAAATATTATATTTTTCATTTATTATTCTTGTTTATCTGTTTTCTTGTGTTTGTAATTTTGTATTTTAAATAAAAAAGATTACACAGACTATTTCAATCTTTGTGTGTTTTTATTTCAATGCGTTAAGAATATAACAAAAACAGTCATTTAAATGTCCCTAAACATAAGCCTAAAAATTATAGTATTTCAAATTAATTATTCATTATTTTTTTATTCGTGTCGTATTACTTAAAAATGCTACTAGAGAATTAAAAATTAAAGTGTCCGAACCTATAGTTGTTGGGGCTCTTATCACCTAGGCTTGCAAAATATTTATAATATTAGTTTTTGATACAAATGTTTTTAATTAATGGGACGCCATCAGAAATATTGACACAGGCGCCGCATGCTCCTGGCGCGCCCCTGCTTCTATCTTGCACACATTCAGCTTTAGAATTTTTCAAGTTAAAATTATATGAATACTTGAAAATGGACATTATACAGTAATTTTAAGTTTTAAAAATTTTATTCATAAACACAAAAATTTTAAACAAAATGATTGTAACATTGAACATATTTTAACAGAACTGGACTTTACGCGTTTTGTTTTTTGAAAATTGTTTTGTTAACGTTCAGTGTCTAACTCTTGAATTAAAGTAGCCTAGATTGAAATTATGGCAAGATTTTCCAATCGTTCTTGTACCATAGTATAACGTAAACAGTTGTTTTGTATTCATAGCTTTAAAATAGGTGTTTCCCGGTTACTCCCGATGCATCGAAAACTTGCTTTCCCGCACTGCGGTGTTTTTTACTTTCAAACAGAAACTAGGCTAATTATGTTGTATGGTTAATGGCGGAATTGAAATGCTGCTGATATAACGGACGCGACAAGGCAATATTTTAATATAATTTCTTTGGAATCGCCCATTTTTCACAAATTTAACAAAAATAATTTTAAAGAGAATGGTGACTCAACGTTTGAATTTTTGTTGACATGTAACCATAACAACAATGTTACATTACAATGCCGGCTATGCTACCAATCCATTTAGAATAAAAAAAAACAAGCAATGTTAAATTATAAAAAAACTTTATACCTAACTTGTTTGGTATATATTTTCCTGAATTCGCACTAAATGCATTACCCCCTGCGGTCGTGCTGCAAATAAAGTGCTCATTCGAGAAAATTAACTTTCCGAACTAGTTAGGTAAATAACTATTAATGATTTTTAATTTGGAAAACGACCTTTCCGCATTGGCTATGGAAACTGACATTGTCAATAAAATTCGTAATGTGACAAAAATGTTTGGGTAAGAATGATGTAAATTATAGTGTAATTTTGGGCGCACTTTTCTCAAAATCTGCAAAAGATGAAATTATTGCATAAGTTCTATCCCATTTATATCAAATTCATTTCGATTTTTATCACTTAATATACCCTCAAGTTTTATACAAAACTCTAGCTGTTCCGATTCAGAGTGACTATTAAATTCCGAAATATTCCATAAAAATTGGAAAATTGCCGCATGGGCAGATAACAGTTCGCATCTATCTTTACAAGATGTTGTAGGAATATCTATCAAATTAAAAAATCAATGTACTACAAATTTTAATTCGTAATATTGTGTTGGTTTATCGTCACCTTCGTAACAAAATTGTTTTGTAAAACGCCTTCATCGTTAAATTCTGGATCGATATCTAATAAAATAGCGACTTTCCTAGCTTGTTCTAATAAATCATTCAAACTGTTATCTGAACGACAGTTTTTTAAAAAATCAATTAAATTACTTAAACTAACACGCACTTGCATAATATTAAAATTTTGAATTTGTAAAATTTTGGACACTGTATTAACTTTGCTTAATATATTAAACCGTAAAATCATCATGCATACAAATTCAATTTTTTTAATGTTTTAGTAAGTGCCATAGCTACATTCTTTACATCATTATCAAAATTTTGCGCAGAAGTAATTTCAAATCGTATATTTCGCCTAGTTGATATCTTAAAGGTGTTATAGCATCAGTTCGACTCGACCATCTGGTATGTGACAACGGCTTTAAAGCCAAATTTGATATATGTTTTTTCAAAATCGCCCATCCATGGGTAGAAGCAGACAAAAAGTTATAGTTTTGGAACTATAGAAAAAAATTTACAAATAATATATTTGATTTTTTGCGCCATCGTTTACAAGGTTCAAACTACGGTTACAACTGGGTACAAGGATTGATATTTAAAATTTTTTTGTGCATATATATATATATATATATATATATATATATATATATATATATATATATATATATATATGATTTGACAAATATAATTGTTATTAAATTTAATAAATATCCACTTGGGGATAGGGTTCAATTTGAATTTCGTAGGCAATTAGAAATAAAACATTTAAACTTTTTCATTATTGTTAAATTGAAATGTAAACGTGAAATCATAAAAATTTATTTCACACAAGAAAATACTCCTGTGTATAATTTATTAGTTCTTTACAATTATTTGTTTTAACATGTACCAGACTTCACATGATTCTTAATCAACGACTGTGATAGTTGGTCCCCCTTACAATTTAGTGTACAGCGTATCGCATTATTTCGGCGTTATCTGCATTATTCTTGTGGAAGAACAATCTTTTATCTTTCATTTGGTATAAAATTTGGTATTTTGTCTGTATCACTCAAATGTTATGAGCACTTCCTGAAATTACGTTTTTGTGCTAAAATTCCAAGGATTATTTTTTTCTTAGAAACTACAAAAGATAGGTTGGTAGGAGTCTTAATAAAAGTCATCACAAATAAGTCATAGAATCCAAAAATGAAATAAAAAATAGGGCATTGCATTTAAAAACTTGAAGTGAGATAGCGCCACCTGGCGGTGATGGGCGTTGATTCAAATCTTTGTGCCAACAAATGTGCGCCCTTGGAAGATATTTACAAAAATATTTTCATAATTTAAAAATCTTCATCCGCTCTTGAGATATTGCACTGTCCCATTCCTCGCTGAACACGCTGTATATATATATATATATATATATATATATATATATATATATATATATACAGGACATCAAAAGAATAATCAATGCAATCTATTTGGTTATGATAATGAAATGAACTCACATGTATTTTCGAAATTTCCAATTACATGGTCACCTTAAGCTTGTTCCATGTTAACCTTGGATGTAAACTTCATTGCATCTAACGATGATACTGCCTTTCTGTAGAAAATCGTACTGCTTAATTTCCATGTATTCATCCTGCTTCACTAACTTGTGGTAAATCTTCTTTGCAGTAAATACGTTGCACTTGGGTAACATGCTCATTTTCTTTTATAGTTGCACTTTTATTTTATTTGGATATTTAAGTATTTATTTAAATATTTATTAATTTTTCGAATTAATCTTATGACTTATTCTTTCATAAACTTTTATAATTGCTAACACTTTTATTTTAGATACCGACTTGAAATTAAAGTTATTTTATAACTTCAATTACTTTTGAGAAAGAAATAAACATCACATCCAAAATAACAGACGAATTTTATTAAAATAAAAAAATGCTCATCACCCGATGTTGAACAAAATTTCGAAATGAAACAAAACAATAGTGTCGAAAATTATAACCGGTAACCTTAGTTTTTAAAATTTTGTTATATGTTATATCAACTGTTTCTGAAATCTCAAACTCTACGTTGCTCGCGGTTCACTTCCGATAATGTTAACGAAAATTTTAACTTACATGTTTACAAATGCACTATTCGCACTATGACTTGTTAGCCACAAAAAAATAGAAGAGAAGAGAGTGAGAAATCAGGAGCAATTCCTTTAATACTTTCTCATAGCTACCGTAACTTTCAATTTTTTTTTACACTACATACAAAATATCTTGGCATTCGATTGGTCTAAACAAAAAAATAAATTCAACTAAAACATAAGTTATGCCCTAACTTTTTCAATTTAATTCGGATTTGCTTTTTAAATACATTTTTGAACTCCGGACAAAATTCCGCATAAATAGACACCTCACATACTATAATTCGCTTGGTGAATTTACATTTTGAAAATTTTATACCTAAATTTACTAATATCTAATAAATATTGTATTTTACAACTAAACTGATGACATATTCAGCTTCTAAATAAAAAACTGTATAAGAATACATTTATCTCTACCCATTTTACATAGTTTTCACAAAATTTCTATTTTAATCCCTTAATTTTATGTACTTAACCTAACTTTTCTAACTTTATGTTTAAACTACATATTTAAAGTTAATTTCTTTGTACAAATAAGGGAAACCTATTATTATATGCTTTTATAATTTATTCTGAACTTATTTTGCCCTAAATAAGCTATAAATTTGTAAACTTCTTAATTATTGTACTTAACCTAACTTTATATAATTTATTTTAAACTTGCGTTTTAAACGTTTATATCACTTGTAATATTTACCTAATATGTTCCTATATATGTCTCTAACACAATCACTGTTTAATCTGTACTTTATAGTTTCTAATTTTGTATTTTCACACTTTCATATTGTTATCATATTTTGTAAGTTTTGGTACACAAATTGTATTTATATGGTTGATATCACATTGCACATGTAATGTTCAAGTTCTTAATTATGTTTCTAAGGCACTTTATAGTCCAGTTATAGTTCGCAGAGTTTTTATGCATTGTACCAATTACTATACATGTTCTACACATTAGAATTATTGTACTTCATGTAATCAATATCTGTTATGTGTTTAATGGCTTAATTATATTGATTTATATGTGAAATTTCTTATTTATCCTTAACGAAATTTAACTTACACACTCATATGTATCGTGTTAACCTTTTTAACATGCTACTGCTATAGCTCAATGCTTTTTTGAATACAACATCATTTGCAAACCCCATAAAGCCTGTTTTGTTGTATAAAAACCATATTTTTATATTCGTGTGTTATATTTTCTCATAACAAAGTGTATAACTTCTTCAACTTTATTTGAACTTGCATACGATATAACATTTGAACTCGATGCAACTCTACCCCCTCTATTATACCTATTTATAACCATCGCAATATATATATATATATATATATATATATATATATATATATATATATACATATGGTAATATTTAGTGTAGTACAGTAGAAATTTTAGTTATCCCTAACTTCAGGAGTGTATAACAACGGATATTTTCCAAGTAGATGTTGCGTAAAGTTTTGTCAATAATAATACGTTAAATAAAATTTATAGTTCAAAAAGATAATGCATACCTCAGCAACTGTATACATATACATTGACAAAAAAATTTTCAGGGTACACTTATATGAACGTTTTCTTATTTTGAACAGTTTCTATCATGCAGTAAAATTTGGTTAGTGTATTCCGCTTCAAAGCTATTGACGCCTGCCAACCAGTTTTTTGTGGCACCTTTCTTATATTAAAAAGTAATATTTGTAGTTATCGTATGTTACGTTGGTTACGAAACACCTGTATAACTAGGTAAGGTAAGGCAATCGGCTTTTGCACAGATTTTCGTTTTTTGTTTAAAATCTTTTTACTCTTTCCCATGTTTAAAATGATTAAAATTTTAACCTTTCATATTTACCAGTTTAGGGACCAATTTCACCAACTTTAATTAAAGCTCCTATTGTGTTAACATTTTGGTTTCACTAATTATGTTCGGGTCATTATGACCCGGGAGACTATAGTTGTAGTTTTATTGTCGTTAAATTGATGTAACAGTAAATAATAGTAAGAAATAAGATGTATTATTTATTATTTATTGCATTTTATTACGTTGTTTTATTTTTATTACATATTATAAATGTTATGTATAGAACATCTGAAAAACGTAGTAGTTAGGTATATACATTTATTTGTTACACTCTTCACAGTAGTAATGTACATGAGCTTTACATAGGTATTTTGAGCAATTACAACATACCGTATAGTTTTTTTATCATTTGAAGGGGGATAAAAATTACATCTTTTACGCTTCGCTGTAGTTGGTTGTTCACTTACTTCATTACCGGTTGAAGAACGTGACTTTATAACCATTTGAGCTGCAGGAATACTGCGAGGGAGACGTTTTCTTTGTGTCAATAGTGGAGTGATCAAGGAATTGCCCGATTCTTCAAGAAATAGTCGCCGCTTTGTAAGTTTTCCAGCGTTCCGGGTTGGAGTTACTTAGCACCACAGATCATAAGCGTTGTAAGCTGAAACGTCCATGATATTGGAAAAGATAGTCATTGGCCATCGTTTAGTTTGCCGCCTGCATGTGTATCTTATTGCTAACTAGGCTAATGTGTCTACAGTACCTTTATTTTTGTTGTAATCTATAATCATAAACGGCTTTTTATCATCTTGGTTACACACTCCGTTATCGTGGTGCATGATGCTCATGAGCGTAACATTTTTATTCCGTTTCGGAATATAGACAACTATCGACTGTCCTTGGTAAAGTAAAATTGTGAAGAAAGAATTTCTTTCCTGTTGCAGATCAATGCGGCTCTCAGTTCGGTATTTGACAAAAATAATAGCAAAGAAGATGACGCAGGTTTACAGAGCTCAGAAGGAGTTAGCAGCGTAGACATCTCTTCAGAAAGTTCCGAACTTAATAAAGCGGGCTTTAACTCCTTATCGTTTACGATTACGCTTTCTCCTAAAGAATTGGTCAAAATATGTCCAATTGAGACACGTTATTTCACAAAGCAGAGGATACGGCGAGCTGAAAAACATATCATATCCTGTATGTTGTGTGCTATCGGATCGTCACGACACTGAATCGATTCGGTACTGGCTTGCTCTTTGGATGTGAGACGGGGTTACGGTACCAAAACATGTCGTCACTGACATGTCAGTTCCACTTATGCCGGAATGTTTACAAACTTTTGGTAACTTCTTGTCATTGCAAAGTTACTTAAGAGAATGTGCTAAAATACTAAATCCCGACACTGGCTCTTCCCTTCGTCCCCCATCATGTTACGTAAGAAACGACGTGGCTCATACAATAAAACTTTTTGCTAGCATGCCATCTTCAAAACTAACAAAAACTGTTCAAAGAACTTATCAATTCTATCTTGGAGCACTTGCACCATTAATACAGATACATTAATATTTTAAATCACATTTTTACGGTAGCACTAAATGAATCTGAAGGAGTAAAACGTAGAATCTGGGAAAACAACATCAACAGATTTTAGCAAATGCATTTGCAACAAATTATCGGATCAGGGTAAACTCCTGCGGAGAATTATATGGATTACGTCGACGTCGAGGATCTTAATGAAGTTAAGTCCATGTTTCACAGGCAGTTGTGTAAGGAAGTACTAGAAGATACACAGCTATTTGAAGAACTAAATTTTTACACATTGGAACAGCAAATTGAAGGCGAATTAATAGAAGAAATGACTGAAGGGTCGCGGGGTAATCAGCAATACCTTCCAACTCTTGTTCCGAATATAAAAAAACGAATCTATATGCTTCCTCTTTGGTCTGCCGTTATGTCAAATCATTATGACTATGGATAAAAACGGCCAGTAACGTACCCAGCGAGTCAGAATTTCATGTGGTAAAGAACGTGTCTTGTCAGCATTTCAAACTTGCTGCCAGAATTGACGATTTTTTAACTTTTTATATAAAAGTCTTATCGGATCAAATGAAAATTGAGATAGCGCAAAACTTAAAAGTTGAAAACAAAGAAAGTCTTCAAGTACAAGATGAAAACGCACCTATAAAAGACATGGAAGATTCAGTGATCTCTGATTCAGAATTATATACTGAGGAAGAAATGAAAGATTCTTTATTACCTCTTTTGAAAGATCAAAAATTTGAAATTGTATCTACTGCCGAAGAGGACCAATCGCGAAAAGTGCTTTGTGTTTGCTGTAATCAAACTTTGGCTTTTCAAAAGCAAATAAAATGCATGTTCTATCGCATTACGACCCATAGGATCGATGGGTATTCTATAGAAGTTGACCGTTATAGTTGACAGCGAGGCCGCCCTTGTACTAATTGTGCATTCTTGTCACTAGAGATGCCAGCACAATTACTTGAGCAAACATCAACTGGAAACTGTAGGGGTCTAATATTATGCAAAATCAAAAGCTTCGTATTTAGAGCGCAATTCTGAGTGCTTGAGCTTAGACGTTCCAAAAAAATCATCAAGTGTTCCCATTTTAACAATGATAAATGGGAACGATCTATCGATCAAATCTATTAAATCAGATAAAGACATTGTAACTTTAAGCAACACTTGTGCTTTTGACAGTTTACTGATAATACTTCCCTCAGCATATGTTGATAGCCCTAAATGTGAATTATTTGTGAAAGAAAATGCGGAAGTATGGCCGTTTGATGAGTAAATTCAGCTAATGTCTAAAAAACCATCACCATGAAGAACTGTCCTCTAAGAGCTGAAATATTGAATTTACATTTACCATCATACAGCGGATTAGCGTCAATCAAAGGAATCAACACGGAATGTCATGTACGTTTAATAACAAAAATAATAACAGAATTTTTCTATCGGTCCAAGTGTCATATGTATGCAATCACGAGAGGGTACCAAAATAGAAAATAGAAACCGAACCATTTGTAGGTTTAGGATTTTCCAAAGACGGAATCAACGTTTTAGAAGAAAGCATTAACAAATTTTTGACTCCGTCTGAGACTAATTGCTTAGAACCCTTGGATGAAAACTCTGCCTATTCATTTGTCGAAATAGAATTATCGCAATTCCCGGTGTGTGTTGGACAAAGAACTGTTCATAAAACGGTGTCTAACGCACACATTTTTATTGAGTTAGTAGAAGACAACGAGCGAAGGCTAGCTCAGTTGGGAACGCAATTTTCAATCTGCAGGAAGCCGTTGCATTTCGAGAAGCGCCATCTAGAAGACGAAGTGATATAAGCCACTACACGGCACATTGCCTGCGATGTAATGGCCTATGGGAGTTGTGCGACGATTTCAAAGACAAAAAGCTAGATTGTTCCCAAAAAATACTGATAAAATGTCATAGTTTAGTTTATACTGTATAAACACACTAAAATTTCTTCGTTTAAGAACTAACTTTTTTGTTTGCAATAAAAAATATTGGCATTATTGCGTTGTTTTTACAAAACTATACGTCACTGTATTTGTATTGTACAAACCTAAACACAACTTTATTGACGTAAACATAACTTTAAACCGTATAATTTGATCTATACAAAACCCTAGACTGTATTATTTGACCTTCACGAAACTCTAGACTGTGTTACTTGACCTTTACAAAACACTATACTGCATTATTTCACTTATACAAAACTCGAGACTGTATTATTTAACTTTCACAAAACTCTAGAATGTATTACTTGACCTTTACAAAACCCTAGGCTGCATTATTTCACCTATACAACACTCTAGACTGTATTGTTTGACCTTTACAAAACCCTACACTGTACTATTTAACCTATACAAAACTCTAAACCATACTGTATTATTTCACCTATACAAAAGTCTAGACTATGTTATTTGATCTTTACAAAACTCTAGACTGTATTATTTGACCTTTACAAAACTCTACACTGTCTTATTTAACCTATACAAAACTCTAAACTGTATTATTCGACTTTTACAAAACTCTAGACTGTATTACTTGCCTTTAAAAAACCCTATACTGCATTATTTCACCTACACAAAACTCTATACTGTATTGTTTGACCTTTACAAAACTCTACACTGTACTATTTAACTTATACAAAACTCTAAACTGTATTATTTGACTTTTACAAAACTATAGACTGTATTATTTCACCTATACAAAAGTCTAGACTATGTTATTTGACCTTTACAAAACTCTACACTGTTTTATTTAATCTATACAAGACTCCAAACTGTATTTTTCGACTTTTACAAAACTCTAGACTGTATTACTTGCCTTTAAAAACTCTATGCTGCATTATTTCACCTACACAAAACTCTATACTGTATTGTTTGACCTTTAGAAAACTATAGACTATTATTTGACCTTTACAAAACTCTACACTGTACTATTTAACCTACACAAAACTCTAAACTGTATTATTTGACTTTTACAAAACCATACTGTATTATTTCACCTATACAAAAGTCTAGACTATGTTATTTGATCTTTACAAAACTCTAGACTGTATTATTTGACCTTTACAAAACTCTACACTGTTTTATTTAACCTATACAAAACTCTAAACTGTATTATTAGTTTACATTTTCATATGTATTATTCGACTTTTACAAAACTCTAGACTGTATTACTTGCCTTTAAAAAACTCTATACTGCATTATTTCACCTACACAAAACTCTATACTGTATTGTTTGACCTTTACAAAACTCTACACTGTACTATTTAACTTATACAAAACTCTAAACTGTATTATTTGACTTTTACAAAACTATAGACTGTATTATTTCACCTATACAAAAGTCTAGACTATGTTATTTGACCTTTACAAAACTCTACACTGTTTTATTTAACCTATACAAGACTCCAAACTGTATTTTTCGACTTTTACAAAACTCTAGACTGTATTACTTGCCTTTAAAAACTCTATACTGCATTATTTCACCTACACAAAACTCTAGACTGTATTGTTTGACCTTTAGAAAACTCTAGAGTATTATTTGACATTTACAAAACTCTACACTGTACTATTTAACCTATACAAAACTCTAAACTGTATTATTTGACTTTTAGAACACTATAGACTGTATTATTTCACCTATACAAAAGTCTAGACCATGTTATTTCACCTTTACAAAACTCTAGACTGTATTATTTAACTTATACAAAACTCTATACTGTATTATTTGACCTTTACAAAATTCTACATTGTATTATTTAACCTATAACAAACTCTAAACGGTATTATTTGACTTTTACAAAACTCTAGACTGTACTATTTGCCTTTAAAAAACTCTAGACTGCATTATTTCACATACACAAAACTCTAGACTGTATTATTTCACCTATACACAAATCTAGATTATGTTATTTGACCTATACAAAATTCTAAACTGTATTATTTTACCTTTACAAAACTCTAGACTACATTATTTCACCCATATAAAACTATACTGTATTATTTGACCTTTACAAAACTGTCGGCAGTATTATTTAACTCATACATTCAGTTAACTGGATTATTTTATTTGATGTCATGTTTATATTTGTATGTTTATGTTTGTATTATTTGACCTTTACAAAACTCTAGACTGCATTATTTCACCTATACAAAACTTTAGACTGAATTATTTGAAGTGTATAACTCTAGGCTGTATTATTTCACCTATGCAAAACTCTAGACTGCATTATTTCACCTATGCAAAACTCTAGACTGTATTATTTGACCTATACAAAGCTCTATGTAACTATATTTGTGATATACAAAACTTAAGACAAGTTCTTTAGTTTATACGAAACTCTATATGTTAAAAATATGAGTCAAAATCACTTTAACACTTACACAAATTTGTGTATTACTTTTTTGACCAATTCCTCCACAAATAAATATGAAAGTTGTATACTGGGTTGCTTTTTCAATCAGCGACAAATAGGGATCAAATATAATCTACTGGTATATGGATCCAAATTCTTAAATTTTTTTTTGTAAGTTTAATTATACAAAACATTATTTATGCTAATACAAAACTTTACTAACTCTTTGTTTATGGATAACACCTTTTATCTAAAAAGAATACATTTTTTATACGTCAAGTTAGAATATACGATTGTGTATATTTGTTTGGTCCTTACAGAAACGTATACAACACTTTGTTTATAGTGTACAAAGCTATACAAAACTAAAAGAATTAAATACTTTATTCGAATTTCGGATTTTCTATTTGTATAAAAAAACTGTCAACGTTGAGTAGCCCCATTATGATATATTAGCTATGATATAAACAATGGTATACAAAACTTAAAATTACGTATACAAAGCTATATATAACCTATACAAAAATTAAGTAGAGTTCCATTTCATTCTAAGTCATGTGCTACTCCAACTTGATTGACCCGGTAGTACTTGTGTATATACGAAGTAAAAAGTGTTGTTTAAAGAAGGTACAAGAGACTGCAAATCATTATAGTAATGCATAGTTTGTCTTGGGAGTAGTCAGATTTAGAAATACAGGTGAACTTAGGTATAGACAAATATTCGTCATAATTTAAAGGCGGCGCTGCGTTCAATCTGATTGCGATTCTGTTGATTTCGAGTAATCCCGCACATGAGCTAAAAGTGGGTTCACTACGATATCCTTTAAGAAATCAATTTGGTAATTTTTTCCTCTTTTCTTTGGGCATGCCGAAGGTGTTTCATTTTGAATGTGTTGTTGTTTCTTGCAACTTCACCTTTTACTTGCTCCCATATCAGTTCAATAGGATTCAATTCGCAGTAATACGAAGACAATCGCAGGACTGTATAATTTTGTTCCTTTGTACTCCGGCACAACGGTTTGACAAGCTGCAGGAATCAAGCTCTTACCATGTCTTTTTCATACGCTATAGATTTGCTTGTGAACTGGGGTTGTAAGTCTGCTTTCTTCGCGGAAGGGTTTGGTATTTTCTTACCTTTCCGGCTGTGACAGGAAGCGCTGTCCCTTATAATCGCATATTGTTTTGTCTAGTTGGATCAAAATATCTGAAAACCAGTTTTAAAGCACCTCACTGGTCACTTCGTCGTGGTAGTCCTGTTTTTCTTGATCCGAAACACAACAAACCATCCTCGACGAAACCATCCTCATACCCTATGTGTAGGCTTTAAGACGACTTCTATTGGCCGATAGATCTTTCAATTTTGTTGTTAGTCCTTCGATGAATGGCTGATTTGGAATGAGAATTGTGAAGTCCCTCCATATTTACAGTATGGCCAACACTCACTCAAGTTTCATCTAGGAAATACAACTTCCTGCCTTCTTCTCGGTATTTTATAATTTCCCGTAATTAACGTCGCCTCCAGTTAATAATCTCGTCCTTTTTCCTAAGAGCATGAGCTTGTTCCGATTCTATAATGCCAAGCACAAAGTACATTACATGTAAAAAATGTTTACTGACCGAAGGGCAATTTTCTTTATCAACTTCCTCAAATGACATAAGTCTACACCTCGTACACCGCTGCTAAAATTTTATCCAGGGCTGGTGGTTTATTTGTTGAAAAAAATATTGAAGTCCCTGAGAACACTTTTAGATCCATCATCAATGTTGTCCAAAATTACTCTTGATCTGTAATATACTTTAGGTCCATGAAGTCCATATGTCTCTTTATATTCTTAAAGAATCTTGTAAACACTCTTAAACACACTTAAATAAATACGGGGCACAAGCCATTATTATTGAGAATTAAGAAAGTAGGCAGGCCATGGAAAACAAAAAATACAGCCTCAGTAAGAGCAACTCTGCTTGACATTTGCCGGTTTATTTGCAAATTTATCTTAAATAGCGATTAACAAACACTTCTGCATAATGATTTGTTGTGACTTTTAGAAATGTTTAAGTGCGTATGGCTGCGAAAAAGATTGGAATCAAAATTTGGCGATTAGGCCACTTCCTTTGTAACAATTTACAAATGGTACAATAAACTCTAATGTGGAATAACTACAGTTGATCACCACAAAGGAGCAGGCCCTCCCATTACCGCTGTGACAGAGGAAATTATTGCTGCTGTGACGAAGATTATGGAAGCAGATAACAGACCTAGTTACGCCGTAATAGAGGCCTAACTGGGGATTGGATCGTTATCTGTGGAAACAATAATACACGACCACATTTATCTGAAAAAAGTCGTAAGTTGTTTTGTACATCTTACAGACTTTCAAAACGCAGAACGTTAACAATTTGCCACGAAACTCTTACAATAGTGGACGCCAAATTTTGTCTAAAATTGTAACAGGCGATGACTGCCATTTTTCGACATGTCAACTCGACAAGAGCGCCGCGTATGGATCCATGAAGACGAGACCACACCAACAATAATCAGAAAGCAATGCAGAAAGTAACGTACGCTGTGTTCTTTAGAAGTGAGTGCTATTACGCTAGAGGACCAGACGGCTTGTACAGCTAAATGGTACGTCGAACACTGTTTGCCGGAAGTGTTTAATACAGTGCCAAAGAAAGGAATTAAGCTACATCACGATAATGCTTCTTCCTACACCACAGAGCTAACTTGGTAGTATTTTGCTGCAAACAAAATTAATTTAATCGAACACCCTCCCTACTCACAGAATCTGTCAATGTGCGACTTTTTGCTGTTTTTTTTTTGGGCTAAAAAAGAATTTATGAGGAGGAAGGTTTTTTCAGAGGAAGAGATCGATACTGCTGTTAGGTGTTATTTTAATAGTATTCCTAAATCTGCTTGGCTTGGAGGATGTAAACAGTGGTAGGAAAGAATGGGTAAGTGCATTATACTACAAGGCAACTACTCTGAACATATCTAAAATAAAATTTTCGAAAAGTAATACTGGTTCTTTTATTCTCAATAACATTGGCTTATCCCTCGTATGTACGTAAATAATAATAGTAAGTAGTAGGTACATAGATATCTACAAAAATGAAAATTACCTGCTACTTTGCAGTAAATTCTACGTTTTCTGTGGTAGAGTATTCTGGATTGTGTCGAGAGTAAGCCTTGAAGATATTGAAAATGCCGGTAATTTGTCTTTTTGGCGGAGAAATGGCAGCTCTCGCTTCATTCACGGTAATATTCACTGTCAAAGAACACAAAGCAATTTGAATCTAAAAACGCACGTAGCTTTGACGCATATCAAAGCTATTTTACAATCATTACATCGTTCAAACCCCAAAACGCAATGATAGATTATATATGTCAGTTCAGTTAGGTACACTAACTATAGCAATTGAAATCAAGTGATTACCTGTATTCCGGGTTTCAAGAGATCGAGCAATAACAAAATTACATTTTAATGATGTGGGAATATTTGGGAAGTATCTAACTATTTCTGTTCCTTAAACACAGTATAATAAGTTTAACGATCGTAGAAAAAATTTGATTGCATAACCTTCTATTATCTACATGATTGGAAGGTAAAAATGATTATTTGAATAAATAAAATTGATATAATAGTAACTTTATATAAACATCTCCAAGTTGGCTGACGTTTTACCCTAAATGAGAAAACAGAACAAAAATAGTGATCGTTCTATCATCATAAATAATTGCAAATAGCAAAAAACAGGGTACAATGGCTGCTAAAAGAATTACAAATTCATCAATAGATTGGGCAGCTTTGGCCGAAAAAGTACCCGAAAGTCAAAAGAATCTCTATCAACAATTTAAATCGAAGTCAGACTCATATTTAAGAAGGTAATTTTTGGAATTACGTTTTGTATAGTTAGCTTCACAAAAATAACATTTTCAGCGTTACTTCTTTACCAGAAAATCCTCCAAAAATCGACTGGGATAATTACAAAGCACGTATTCCAGTTCAAGGTATGGTCGATGATTTTAAACGTCAATATGAAGCTTTGAATATTCCATACCCACCTAATACTAAACAAGCTGAATTAGATGCTTTAGAGAAAGAAACTAAAGCAGACATCGCAAAGTTTAAGACCGAATCTGATGCTCGTTCTAAAGAGTTGCGTAAACTATAAGAAATGTATAAGTACTTGAATAGCTTGTTTTTAGGTACAAGAAACAGCTTGATCATCTTGCTTCATTAATTCCAATGGGCGAAATGACAATGGAAGATTTTAAGGATGCGTTTCCTGAGCTTGCTCTAGATCCAATCAATAATCCTACGTTCTATCCTCATGAAGCAGACGACATGCTTGATTATGTGGACAAGAACAAACCTCACCCAAAGTAAAATACAAATGCTAATTAGTACTTGTCTAAATTGTTACTTTTTTTATTTTCTTTGGTTAATTAAATCATGCACTAAAACGTACATTTTACTTTCTGATTTTAGGGACTACAGTACCTTCTTAAGTTCAAAATAGGTAATTGTTAAAGCATTGATTAATACTCAACTTATTAATCAATGGTTAAAGGGAATTGTCATTTTGAGTTTAATGCTACCAAAGTAACATTTACGACAGTACCAACTTAAACATTTTAATAAGTAACATTTTTAAGAGCTCAATCTCTGACTACTAATTGTCATTTAAAACTTTAAATGTTGCCGAACTATATTGTTGGAAGCATTCAACTTTTTGACGTGTATTGTTACGAAAATGATATTAATGTAAGTGCCAACTTAAACATCTTAGTAAGTAAAATTATTAACCTCAGTATCTGACTTTAGCAATTGTCAACCAAAAGTTTAAATGTCAAACTATATTTTTGGAAGCATTCAACTAATAAGTAAAATTATTATTTACCAATTGTCAATCAAAAACTTAAATGTTACCAACCTATATTTTTGAAAGCATTCGACTTTTTGACGTGCAATGTTACCAAAATAATATTAATGTAAGTACCAACTTATACATTTAAGTAGGTAACGTTATTAACTTAAATGTTTTTTTTGATGATTTTAACAGTTGTCATTCATAACTTTAAATGTTGCCAAATTAAATTTTTGGAAGTATTCAACGTTTTGATATGCAATGTTACCAAAATAATATTTATCAGCGTACCAATTAAAACATTTTAGTAGGTAGTAGGTAATGTTGGAATTTATCAATTATCATTATGAACTTTAAGTGTTGCCAAATTATATTTTTATTTACTGTCTTTTTGACATATAATACTACCAAAATAATATTTATGAAAGTGAAAATGTTATCAAAGTGTAAACGTTGCCAAATTATATTTTTGGAAGTATTCAACAATTGTAAAATGAAATGTCTCTTTGGTATACAATGTTACCAAAATAATATTTTATAAAAGCACAGTCTCATATGTAACATTATTAAATTAAGTGGTTGACCCTCAAAATGTATTCAGACCTTTAAGGATGAATAAATTAAGTTTTTCAAAATAATCGGCTGTTGTAAAATTAATTTTCTTTTTGACATACAATATTATCAAAGTAATATGTAGGGAAGTATCAACTTAAACAATTTGTAAATATGAAATT
This sequence comes from Vesta saturnalis, assembly GCA_036346205.1. NCBI lineage: Eukaryota > Metazoa > Arthropoda > Insecta > Coleoptera > Lampyridae > Vesta > Vesta saturnalis. The sequence continues at coordinate 1,651,614 of JARFJB010002287.1, read as the reverse complement.
ATTACATATAAAAATTGCCAACTTAAACTCTTGAAAATAGTCAGCTTAAATATTGAATATATTTCAACAAATTATGAATACTTTCAAATCAAAGAAATATTTATGAAAATAAGTAGTAACAAAATTAGGATTAAAATATATTAATCAAAAAAGAACAATAAGATGAACGAATGGTTATGATAAAATACAATAAAGGCAATAATAAGATATTGTAAAGCGTTTTTGAATCGAAATAAATTTAAATTTTTTGTGGGAATAAGGATTATGTTTAATTTACAATATATAAAATGTATAATTGATTAAAGAGCTCTATACTTAACAAAGCATAAAGTATAAAAAAATTTAGCGAACAAAGTTTTACTTCTCTATGATATATCCAAAGATCAATTACTTCCTTTACAATTACAATCTTGATTGATATCAAATATATTTAGTTGAAATATTCAATCTGAGGAAGATGCAGTATTGTCGAAACAATTACCATTTTAAACAGTATAGTGAATCTTTAAAAACACTTTTACTCATGTAGAGTACTTACCAAATGTCATGGTCCGCGAATTGCGCACTGCCGAGAATGAGAAAGGTGTAGAACTCAAAAACATCAGGTTAGCATGCAGGCGCCAAGCTTAAAATATATTATGCGTTAAGTGTGTAATTTTACATTGCACATGAGACAAATATTTTCATTGCAAAATATGTAAATATAAATGAAGATGCATTTACTGAAACAGAAACGCATGTGATCTTTATGAACTACAAACAATTTGTAAAGATAATATTTATTCAAAAGGTTATCAGTGTGAACAATCATACAAATCATAAATATAATTTAAATAGACGTTCATTAACACACGGTGATAAATAACTCTTTACAATATAAAATGTCAGAGCTTTCTGTTTAACTTGGGTTACCAGACATGAGCTGGCCCTTAAACGCACACCATTTCCTTTTTTTAATTTAGAATAGAGCCTCCTATTAAATATTATACATAAATTCAAATTGAATGCAAATTTAAACTGAAAGGAATTAATGCAAACAATTTTAAGATCAAAATGAAATCAGCTAGAATTTTAATTAAATAACGAACTACTTGTACAAAAAAAAGCTGCAGGTCCACAATTTCGATTATAACCTACAAATAGTTTTAATAATCCGTAAAATAAATGTGAAATTTGGGTATTTCTACTTACAATCGCACAGTAAATGAGCTGCTGTAGCCTTGAAAAAAACTGATTATTCTAATAACAAAGTGAAATTTAAATACAAACAACCTAAAAATTCAATCACGTGTAAAATAACAACAATGATATTTTCAGGTTGGTTTGTATTATAGTTGGTGACGTCAGAAGCATATTTTGGTCTATTTGTGCAGGATCATGAAATTTGGCAAGTACTCTAGTATACAGTATCATCGGGTAACGAAATAGTTCAATCAATATTTTAAAAGCATAATTTTGTATAACCTAGTATAGCATTCAGGTACATTTATATAAATATAAATAAATTGATTGAACCATAAATATTTTTATATAGAAACTTGAATATGGTGCTAATAAGATTATTTTCAATCATAAGTATGAATTGGAAATATCTTGAATAGGTTGTAGGTTTGAGAGGTATTAATATATAGGTGCGTAATTCATGGTTAAATATTAATATACATAAAAAGATTTTATCTACTTGATAACAACATACTTACTTACTTTGGTTGATTTAGTTTAGCTTTGCAAATAAATTTAGTCGGAATATTCAAACTGAGGAAGATGCAGTGCTGTCCAAACATTTGTAATTTCAAACAGTATAGTGAAACTTTAAAAACAGTTTCACTCATGTAATATGCAGTTTCATCAGGTAAGAAATAGTTCAATCAATATTTTAAAAGCAATATTTTGTATGTCTTAGTATAGCATTCAGGTACATCTATAAAGTTTAAATAAATTGATTGAACCATAAATGTGTTTATATAGAAACTTGAATATGGTACTAATAAGATTATTTTCAATCATAAGTATGAATTAGAAATATTTCGAATAGGTTATAGGTTTGAGAGGTATTAATAAATTCATAGTACATTGTTAATACATAAAAAAAATTAACCTACTTGATAGCAACACACTTATTTACTTACTTTGGTTGATTAGTTTAGCTTTGTAATGTTGTCATATCAATTATCATTTAATGAAAAATAATAAAGATGTGTATGTAAAACTCAAGCTTATTAGTGTTGTTATTTCATCTTAACTTTGATTTGATAGTTAATCTTCTCATTTTATAGACACCGTCACTTAAGTTAATAGATATTACTCTTATTGCATATATAAAAATATGTTGTTATGGATAGAATCAATTATTGCACATTAGAAAAATTAAAAAATTCCACCTATATAGTTCGAAAAGTATTCATTGTTAAAGTTGTCACGATTTTAATTAATGATAGATAAATGCATATTACTATATTAAAACAATTGGGTCTTTAAATTCTAATAATTCATTTGATTCGTATATCCCATTTTACATTTTAATAGGTCTTCAAATGGTCTAAACGGAAATAGTAATTAAAATTAATTTAAAACAAGAGTACTAATCATACTCACATAACTGTTATGGATAAATGTTTAAGATTAATAATATTGGACTGTATGTTTGAATGTTTTGAAATTTTTCCATAATCTATAAACAAATGCATAGTAGCGTCAATTATTAATTTATAAGGATAAAAAAATAAACTTACAATTGTTTTGTACTTGGTTTAATTAAATATTTATCCAAATGTGAAAGTACTTTATAAAAAGGTTATGTGTCAATAATAACAAATTCATACTGAAAGCGTAAGGTTCGTTTGGAAATTTTTGGGCAGTGGTAAAATTTACGTAGTGCAAATGTAAATATTGTAGTTTCAATGAAATAATAAATTGATTAATTTAAATGTAGTAGGAGAAATGTAACGTATTATAATAGATATTTGTTTCAAAAATGACATAATTATATTTAAATAGAGATACTTGAAATTTAATTTAAAAAAAATTATTATAAATAAACATGCGTGTCTATATACATATATAAACGTTCAATATAAGTAGTAAAAAGGAATTAACATATTTACATTGCAATGGCACTTAAAGGTAATTTTAATAATACATATATAGCTCTGTTTTTCAAAAGAAGTACATAATTACACTAAAAAGTATATTTATTATTGGACAGAATGTTTATTTTAAATTTTGGGATTTTTAATAATTATAAATTCGATGCACATATGTGCGAACTTAAAAATTGAAAGCTTCAAGAAACGAAATCATAGTTCTAATGAAAGTACATTGCGTACATACGTTACAGTATTTAATTAGATAAAAATAATGTAAATTATGAAGGTATTGACTCAATAAATATTCAACTAATTTAGTGAAAAAATCCTTTCATAACATATTTAAGAATTATTATTGGTTGCTATTGGTGTATATATATATATATATATATATATATATATATATATATATATAAATTGCGAGCGATTGGGAGGGAGTTTAGGTTAGATAGGTAACATTTGATTAAAACCCAAAATGATTGTAATAGGATTTTAAGAGTAGTTTGGAGCGATTTGGTAGTGGTCACGTTTTTCGCTCATTGCAAAGCCCGGTTTTGATTTAGGATCAGTTTTAAAGTTGAGTATGTTTCAGGCTTATAGTAGAACCCGTCCATTCCAGGTTCGAGTTTTGGGTCAAAAAAGTCGACTTGCGTTTTTTGACGGATTCTTCATCTAGATGTCCTAAAGAACTTATATTTCAAATTACAGAGTCCGGATCCGCGAAATAAGGAAGATGACTCTATATCTCAAAAGTGGAGGGGATACAAAAAGGTTGAAAAGCTTCACAAAAAATGCTCGGTAAATAACGAAGTTATTAAGAGATGCGCGAAGTCGACTTTCCCCAGAATCGATGCGCATGGAAAAAAAACCACCCCCGCCATCACATGTGTGTGTTCAATTCGCCCAAATGAGATAGTAATGTCGCGACGCCTCCGACTCTCCCTCTCCTTCGTCACCGGTCGCGAACTCACGACCCCGAGCCCTCCGCGAATTTTTTCTCGACCCCTCACAAAATCAAAAGGTGGGCGAACCCTTCATTTTACTTCTGGCCGCGAACTTAGTCCGTATGCAAAATTTCAACAAAAGATTTAAGTAGGTTTCCCAGGTGCCGAATTTGCCTTGTTGCTTTATTGTTTATATTTAATAAGGGGTAGCTGTTTATAACGTGTACAGCACATAAATTCAAGGGGGCGTGCTATCTTGTATGGGAAAAATGTTTATTCGCCAGCAAATAGTAAAAATATTTACATTGCCGGATCATCGAAGACGTCGTTCGTTTACGTCCGGAAAATTTAGCGTCTTTTGTGTTTTTTCGAAATTCGAGCTATATTAGTTCGAAAAACGAAAAAAATCGATTTCTATGTCGAAATGTTCGAGCTTTTCAACTTTTAAAGACGGATTCTTTTTTATGAGGTCAAAATTATAATGAATCGATATATATCTCGCAAATCTTTTTCGAAATTTTCGAAGTCGATTTTTCCAAATTTCTAAAAAACATCTTCTAAGCGTTTTTTTCGAAATAAAAAATACTCGTTGGTAGAACTTGTCGCCTTGAAGAAAAATAAAAAATAATCACGTTAAAATACCGACGGGAAGTGGTTCAAAAAAATTGCCAAAGTTGCAATTTTTTATCTTACATTTTCGTCCATTACTCCAAAACTATAAATAATACGAAGATGAAATAAGTGGTAGTCGATGCAGTCCATAAATACACATTGCTCACTTTTCAAATGGCAACGCTGTCTTTAAGATTACGTGTATGTCGAAAAATTGAAGCGTCGCAATTACTTGAAGTCGGTACCTATTTCCGAGAAACAGCCGATTTTGTTGATTTACGTCCCAAAATGCATCGATTTGAACAACTCGCACGAAAATTTGGAAAAAAATGTTGACAAATTTTTTGGGCATGACCTAATAATCCGATTTTGACGAAATTTTTTTTCCCCGTTGTTTTCAACAAAACGGCCACGGACGCCCCCCTCCACCTCCCCCTTCCGTTTTTATCGACACTTGAATTTTACCCATTTAAAAAGCATTGAAGTTCGTAACTCATCCAAATCCGTTGCGAATTTGGAGCTTTAAACGTCATTCGATTCGAATTTGATAGCAAACATGTTTACACTATGCAAAAATCCAAACCGTCTAACGGTACGTCTCGTACGGTACGTTTCCGAAACACTCGTGCACGTCGGAAACTTTGACCGTTTCTCCCACTCCTCGCAGAAACTTTCACTGCACACTTAGTATGCGCACACGAAATGCGAGGTGAACGCAAATAACACGAACACTGTAACTGTTAATTCGGCCAGGCCAGACGAAATTGCCTAAAAGCGTCCTTTTCCCCCTCATCCGAACTGAAACGAAGTTGGGAGATCGCACTATGTGGGGAAGGTAAGTCTCGACGAACCTCTCCGATGCCGAAACTACCATCAAAAGTTGTGGTCACGTTTTCAAGAAAAACCACCCTTACCATCACATGTGTGTATTCCATTCACCCGAATGAGATAGTAACGTCGCAACGCCCCCGACCCCCCGACCCTTCGCCACCGATCACAAACCTATGACTCATACGACCGAAGCCGTCGTTTTGCTTTTGGCCGCGAACTTGGGCCGTGTGCAAAATTGTTGCTGTATTGTTTATATTTAATTATGTAGCCTCTTTTATAATACGTTCATTACCAAAATGGGCAACATTGTAAAAACTGTATGTCAGATATCGGTTAATAGTATCTAAGTACTAACAAAAATTCCAAAGCCGCCCACTTCTATAAAAATATCGATAATGCAGCGTTTCAATAAAATTTATTTAATTTTTACACTTATTTGTGTAATTAAATTCTCTTTAAAAATACGTCTACGCATTTCCATATGGAAATGCGTAGACATATATAAATATATAAAAGTAGTATCTTTAATATAATTTTTAATTCTAACTACATATGTTAATTTATTACATATTTATTTGGTAAAAATTTACTTTATCCGTCAAAAGGTGTTCTGATTTGTCATCTTCAAGACAGTTTAATAGTATTTAATTTATTAAGAATCTAGTTATTCTTTACTAAAATTGTATTCCATAGTTGTCTTTATACGTTTATCAAACTGTTATATAATAGCAATCTCACATTTGCGTTTTCATTTTTTCATATTTCATGAATTTGTTCTAACATCTCAAGTAATTCTTAAAGAAATTACCATTTATTGAAGACGATACCTGTAATTGATATCGAAACGTACGATTTAAAAAAACCTAAATGATAATACTTTACGAATCTAAATCACACTTATTTTTGTAATTTATTGTAGTAGATTTTATTTAAGTTCTTCACGCCTTATTGTTTGATCCCAATCTGTAACGGTGAAAGTAAGCTTACACCATTGATATATACTCAATTCTTACACTAGTAAGATTTCCGTTACCGTCTACCTTGTATGAGGTTTTTTCAGGGGGTTTTCCTCATACACATGTAGCGGCATGGTCACTGCGTATATGCACACCATGTGCGGCTACTTAGGCGAATGCTGGGGTAGTATTTTCCCCCTCAGAACCTTAACTCCGTTCCTTCCGATCATATCCTGACCACTCCCATCCTTAAACCCACCATTCATGTATACGTAATGTATGTATGTATGCTGGGAATCCGTGATTGCGGCTGAAGGAGCTAGGAAAGCTCGATCAGACCGCTCTCCCCCTTGGGGAGGGAATGAAACACGTGGCCTTTTCCTTTCCTTTTACACTATGGATTACACTGGTAATTCACATATGTGAAGTCACTAATAAATCAGTCTGCTCTTACGTTTAAGAAATATTTAAAATCTATTTTTATTTTTGATATTTTAATATGCAAAGGTATAGAATAAATAAATTCATTGATGGTAAACAGAGCAATCATTTAGAATATCCTGGTACTAAAACCAATAAAATTGATAGTTATTTAAAAAATTCCGGTCAAATAGACCTAAACTGAATAGCAGAGTTAAGGCCAATGGGTACCTACGTATAATAGTAGATTATATTAAAAGGGACTGAAATAAGCCATTATAAGCAAGTGCACGAACGCTTGCGCGAGTGCGGCGAATTCTCACGTGCTTATAAAGGCATTTCACTCACGTGTGATATAGGACGTTTTGTTCAACAGTTGCATTTTTTTAACGAAAAACTTGAAGAGATTATTTAAAAAAAAAAGTATAAAAAAAATCCACCAGCCAGGTCTTGGTTTTACTTTTCACTCGCCATATAAAATTTAGTCACTAGTGAACAAAATTTCATTTTAGTCATTGAAAACTAACGTATAAAATACGTGAAAAAAGCAACTATTGGACAAAATCATTTACTGTTAGTTGACTTTATTGAGATTCGAGATTCATTATGGGGGATATATATTGTATGACATCGAAAGCAGTTAACTAAGTGAACAAATTTTCGTAATGATTTAAGTAGGAATCCAATAGCTGTTGCTAGCTACTGAAAATAAACATCATTTTTACGTTCCAACCTACATGCATACATGTAGGTAAAGAAGGTTATGCAATCGACTCTTTTCACTTACGCTAACACGACTTGTTAGCTTAATTTATATCGTTTGACAAAGTTTCACCAAGATCGGCCGTGTATGTGCGTGTGTGCGTGCGTGTGTGTGTGTGTGTGTGTGTGTGAGTGCGGGTGTGAGTGTGGGTGTGAGTGCGGGTGTGAGTGCGGGTGTGAGTGTGGGTGTGGGTGTGGGTATGGATGTTGGTGTGAGTTTGCGTGTGCGTGTGAGTGTGCGTGTACGGGTGCGCGTGCGTGCTTGCGGGTGTGTGTGCGTACGTGCGTGTGTGTGGATGTGTGCTAATACCCACATAACTCTAGAACAGAACACGTACGTACTTAAAATTTTGTATTTAGGCTTGTTTTCATTTTTCCCAGAGCTGATTAGATTTTGAACGAAGTTCACCGGCGCAGAAGGGGCGTTTATTAGGAGAAGTTTTTGGGTTTTATCAAATATTGCTGAAACAGGTGTATATTTCAAAAATGTATAAATATATAATAAAATATAAAGCAAATTAAGTCTAAAATTTAATTAAATTGCATTGAAAATGAATAAATTGTATTATCGGTATTTTATAGAAGCGGGTGGTTTTGGAATTTTTTTAAGTTAGCATCTATATGTCCATAAACGCCTACATGACATAGATTATTATTTTGTTTTTACGATGTTGCCTGTTTTCTTTATGAACGCATTAAAAAAACGTTACATAATTATTCTAAGAAAATTATTATTAAAATTATTTCATTTCTTTTAATTTCCACTTCATAGGTTGGAAGATCGTGTGTTGTTCCACACCATATATTTTAGTATTGCTACTATTTGTAACATTGACATGTAGTCGAACAGGCACCAGAGCTGTTCGCAGAACTAATGACCGTGAAAAGCGCTTAGAACAAATGCTCGTAGGGACCGCTTCAGCACTGTTAGGTCGATAGGAAATAAATGGTTGGCTGTTGAAAAACTCGGTTGATATCAATTTATGCAAGAATAGTCTCTTGGTCTTCAATCCTACCGATCTGGTTTCATTTTGCCATTCACCGCTGGACACAATGAAGCAAGACTGCAGTGTTGCAAAAAAGAAGAGGCGTGAGATCAGGATTAGAACCGAGTGGTATTCAGGGACAAATCGATTCTCTTCATAAATCAACGATGGGCGCAGAGGACTTTACCGAAGACGCGAAGAAATGTGAGAACTTTGGTATTGCGTGGAACGTAAGACTGCCCTTACCAGAACATTTATAGTTTAGGGTTCCATAACGTATATAAGTAGGGCCTCTCTAGTATTCCGGGAAAGAAACGTGAACGCCTAGAGTTACATTCACATTGCAGCTTTTACTGAAAGGTTTTTCCGTCAAACTATCGTGACTATTTTTTCATAGCTAGTAAGGTCCGGGACGTTTCCCACGATGAACATGTACGTAATACGATATGGAGAAATTTAAGTCGGAAGGAGATGCAAAATTCTTGGACGAACTCATTCGAAACATGAATCGCGGAATAGAGGAATGCAAGAACTTAAGAGGCGCTCAAATTCATTATTGAATTGGAAGGTTATCGACTACTTGTAACGTGCCAATTTTTGGCTATCGTTACCTTAATTAAGTTTCGAAATTTGCATTACTATTACATTACATTAGTATCTTTAAGCATTTCTTTTTCCTTTCAATAATTAAATTTTAATATATGTCAATATTTTCTCTTTAGTCTACATAATTACGAGTCCCTGTGTATATTTTAGATATATATTTTAGTTGCTTTGTGCGCAAACGCTTATTGAACACTCTTAATTCACTTCCTTTCCGTTTCTTCTACCGTACCGTTCGTTACGTTACCTTTTTTAAGTTTTGCTTCCATTTTATAAGGGTAATTACTTGGCAGTGGTAAGGTCCTGGAATTGGGAAGGTTCCCAATAAGGTAATAATTTCGTATCGTTGCAAAAAGTGTATGCATGACGACGCGAAAAATGCATGTTTCTCTTGGAACAGAAATGAAAATTCTCAAGTTACAGTTCGCTTTAGGACAAGATTAAAATATTTATTTTGTGCAAGTAAGTACTTATCCTTTTAGTGCAGTTTAGATAAATACAAATCAGTGTAGTTTGTTTTGATACGGTTATAAAAGAACAGCTGATTTCTGTTCCACGATAATAATAATAATAATAATAATATATTTCGTGCATTATACAAAAGTATTTTCACTCGTCATATACATAAATAACATATAACATACATGAATATTATTAAAATATTAAAGATATAACAAATTATAACAAAAACGCTCTCATTTTATACATTTTAGATTACTACACATAAACTCTTGAAAACTATAAAATGCGTTGTTTATTAGGTAGGTCTTTATTGTTTTTTTAAATTTACTAAGTTCTAATAAACATACATGGGGGGGTATAGCATTATAAAATATAATTGCCCAGTAATTAACTCCTGTTTGACATTTTTCAGCCTTATTAACTTGTTACATATTTTGTTTGAGTTTCTGGTATTGTACTTATGAACTTCTTTGACAGAAGTGTATGTTCCGCGATTTTTGTGAATATACAATAAGCATTCTAAAATGAATTGGCATGGTACCGTTAAAATTCTAAGGATTTAAACATACCCGACAATCATCTCTATACCCTGCACGAGATATAACTCTTACACAACGTCTCTGCATTGCAAAAACTCTGTGAATTGCAGGAGAATGGCCCCACGCAATAATTGCATAGCTAAGTGTAGAGTGCGCATAGCTGAAGTAGACACATTTTAAAACTTTTAACGAAGCGCAGTTACTTAGGGATTTTAAAAGGTAGGCAATGCTAGCTAATTTCTTGCAAATTTTATCTTCTTGATATTTCCAGGTTAACGTCGGATCAATTATTACACCTAAGAAGTTTACACAAGCAGGATTGTCAATGTTCGTTTTATTTAGTGTAAATAAAATAGTTTCTGTTTTATGGTCATTTATTATTAATTTATTTGCGGTGAACCAATTTTTAAACCAATTTAGAGCAGTATCTGAATTTATTTTATTTGTTAAAGGTTTTCAGTAGTAATTGAGGCTGTGGTGTCATCTGCATATAATGTGTAGTTAATATTAAAGTTAAGTGAGTTGCAATTACTAGTTAGATCATTAATGTAAATTAAGAATAATACAGGACCAAGTATAGATCCTTGTGGGACTCCCGACTCTATTACCATTTTATCTGAATCGACATTGTTGTGTCTAACAAATTGCTGCCTTTGTTCTAAGTAGGAGGTTATTAATTCTATACTGTTTTACTAAATCCATAGAATTCTAGCTTTTTAATAGGATTTCATGTGATACTAGATCAAATGCTTTACTCAAATCTAAGAAGAAAGAAGTACAATACTGGCCAGTGTTAAAGCATTCTATTATGTTATTAGTAAAATTGGTAATAGCAGCTGCTGTAGAGCGTCCTTTACGAAAACCGTATTGACTAGGTGATAATAAGTTATTTTTCGAAAAATATGACTATTCTATTTTTAGCACAGTCTCGAATACTTTGGATAAGACAGGTAGTATAGATATTGGTCTGTAGTTTGTAGTTATATTTATGTCCCCTTTCTTGTGTATAGGGACAACGCAAGCAACTTTTAAAGCGTCTGGAAAGATGCAGCTCTGGAACGAAATGTTCAGTAATTTCGTAAGTGGCGGGATTAAAACATTTATGCACGATTTGAGGATATCTAGATTGAGCCCATACGTATCTCTACCTTTACTGTTTTTAAGCGACATAATTATATCTCTAATTTCGACTTGGGTTACACTTGGTTCAAAATTTAACGAGGATGAATTGATATCATTTTTTTTTATATAAATTAATGGGTCTAGATCTTTACGAAGATCTTTGAGTGAATGTTTTGCACCATTTACAAATTCGTTATTAAATGAATTGGAGTCAATACATGTTGTTTTATTTAGTATATTATTTCTATTTTTTACCAGTTTCCAAAGAGCTGTTGTTGAGTTAGAGGAATTTAAGATAAAGTTATCATGAGCGGCTACCTTAGCGTTTCTAATACACACTTTATATTTTGTTGTAAGTGTTTTTTAAATATGTTTTTAAATATGTTTTAAGACCTTTATCATTTGTGCAATTGTAAATATCTGTAATAATGTGAAGATGATCCCTCATTTTTTTGATGTTATCATTAAACCAGTGTACCTTCAATTTATTTGTTTTTATTACAGTTGTTTTTCTGGAAATGCTAAATGACACGCGGATACTAGAGTTTCTAAAAAATAATTAAACTTATCATTGAAATGAATGTTATTGTCATCAATAAATTCCCAGCTACAGTGTGATATAATATTATATAAAATATGTTTACCCTTTATTGTTATTGGTCTATGAATTTTAACCATTGATTCCTTGTTACTTTCTTCAAATGAAAAATCAACTTCTTGTCCAAGGTGATCAGACAAATACGAATTAACAGTACTCCAGAAAAATGTTTTAAAGTTTGTAAAAACATTGTCCATGCAATTATTACCTCGTGTAGGACTCTCAATGTTAGGGCGTAAATTAAATGTAGCTAATAAGTCGCAAAGTTCAATAGCACGTTTGTCTTTCGTGAAAAAATGTACATTAAAGTCACCAGTGACAATTATATTTTTATATTTAGTACAGAGTGTTAATGCATTATTCATGATCTCAATAAAAGAATCGAAGTCTCCCAAAGGGGTCTATAAATAGAAATTACCACAGCTTCAAATTTTGGCAGAACGATACACGACAATTCACAGTGAATTTCTCGTGATAAAGTCACAACATCTGACAAAATCATATAATCATAATTTGATTTAAGGCAAATTAATACACCTCCATGGATACGTTTTGACCTTGAAAAATGACTAGCTATTTTATAATTTTCAATATATGAGTTTACAACTTCAGAGCATGAGAGCCAATGCTCAGAGATACAGATGATATCGTAGTTCTTACTAACAAAAAAAGCATCAAGTTGATTAAATTTGTTTTTTATGCCCTGGATGTTTAAATGAAATAGTTTTAGGTTTAATGTTGGTAGGTTATTTCGACAATTGCCTTTTGTGTCGCTGTTTGCCTTTAAAAAAAATTATTGGGAGTATTATCAACTATACGCGGATAGAAACATTTGAGTTCATAACCTATCATACGGTAATATGTGTTGACATAGGTCAGTACGTTTTATGATTGAATACTATGTTGATCATATTACATTTTGCATTTTAAGTAAAAGTAGATGTTAAGCTTATATAGTTGCGATTTAGTAATTATTTAAAAGTATTTAAACATTTTGTTTTACTTAAATATACACTTGACTACAATTTTGTACTGTTATTTAGATTACCTATGATAATAAGGTACAACTTTTCTCAATTTTTGTTGTATTTTGATTATTAAACGTATAAACTGAGTGGCGTCCGACAACAAACAAATGTTAATACTGATTACACCTACGGACAAATCTCTGCATCCCTTACACCTGAAAATCAATGAGTTCTTAATTACCGTAAGTTTCATAAGTTTGCACCTCACTGAGCTAGACCATTGTGCAATTTACCTATTGCTATATAAAAATCAAACACCCGCAATTTTTTATTTGTTACGTTCTACAATAGGGAACTTGCACACATTTTTTTCTATTGCACAAAAATGGGATACTAGAAAATGAGATAGGTATGAAGCCTTAAAAATCATGGGTCCTTTTTTAATTAAGCATTAAAGGTATCAATGCTGATAAAGCATTGAAAACCTGTCTGACGGCAAACAGTTTTATTTATACGTTATCATGCAACAGCGGCAGTAGCCGCAGCCTAATTTATTTGTGTATTTGTGTTACCTATTGACTTTGTTTCTATATTACATTTTTCAGAGGTAAATACATAATAAATAAAGGGAGTGAAGAAGTCGCGAGGGCTTACTCGAGCGATTTATTTCAATTTCCCTTGATCCTAAATTAAAACATTTTAAGTGTATTAAAAATGCGTGTATCTTAATTTAAAAAATTACATACGAATGTTATTTAGGAAGATTAATACACAAAGTATCATAAAGTCAAATAATGTTATGATGGCATACAGGTATATTTTAAATAAATCTTCCACCATATAGTTTTCTTAGCTGTTTAAAATTACTCCCCTGCGTTTACTTCAATTTTGTGTTGTGTAATGTGTTTTTAGATAGCTTTAATGCTATGTTCCATTGGGTTTTGTAGTGTTTTTGTTATTTTTCTTTTTTTACAAGTTCTCTATTCTACACAAGATTTAATTATTTAATATACTGTATATACCCAGTTTATTACCAAAAAATTAGAGAAATACATTTTTTACTGGGTGTTGCATTTTCTATACCGCATTACATACTTCAATGTCAGTATGGGCTCTAATACAAAGCAATGTAGCTATATTTCAGCACAAAAGTGTTGGTAAATGAGTTTACACCTGTCAATCATAAATAAATCCTGATCTTGTATTTCTGAGCACTTAACAAGTATTAATCATTTACTAATGCCTTTTCCTTTACTAACCACATTTTTGTCAGCGGTATTCCAACAAATTAAAAGAAATTTATTTACATTAAGCATTAAACACATAATACAATAATAAAAAACAACTTTAAAAAAATACACATATTTGTAATGCAAAAACAGATAATATTTTTAATTACACATATAATATTTATTTGCACTAAGGACTTAATACAAATTTTGTTTTACATAACAAAATAAACATAGGAAACTGCCTAAATATGCGTGCATCTTAATTACATCGTAACCTTACAATTAACATTCCAAACCTACAATACAAATATTTCCAAAGTTCCATGTCATCTAATAAGATCTGTTAATTACTTAAATGCCCTTATGCACCATTAGAAAGTATGTACTTTTAAAAATAGACATGAGATTTTTTAAATATAATTGCGGCAATATTACTACGAAAAATTTTATATTTATTGTAAGTAGATATCTTATAAAGTCGGGCATCGACAACCGGCTGAGAAACTTGTTGTGAACCTCCGATTTGACTAAAATACATAAAATTAAGAACATCGGTTGGTGTCGAGAACTGCCAACGTCGACAGAAAATCTCTCATAAGGATTGCACAGTCCTATCCTAGCCGTGTTGACTCTGAAGTATGCAATAGAGTTTAGAAGTACTGTAGATCGAGATTTAAACTTAACCCCACATGCTTTTCGTTAACTATATTACAGAAGAAGAATGTTAATTGCATTTGAAAAAAAAAATTGTGAAATTGCAGTGTATTCAAAAGAAATGCAAACCACTCATATAAAATTTGGTATCAACTACTATACATATACACCGTGTCATAGAGAAGGATGCCCACTATGGGGATCTCGGAAGCGGTTAGAGATGGAAGGTCTGTTAAATGGAACAAAAGTTACACATTATAGAGGATATATTTATGATCTTTGTAGAACTCGAATATCTTTTTAGTTTTTGAGATATTTGAAAAAAATTGAATTTTCTGATTTTCGTTTTTATTTTTTTCTGACCTTATTTGAAAAGATATCAAGAAAAGAAGAGCACATTTTCATTGCCACTTTTCTAGCCCTACTTAATGCTGTTATTCAATTTTTGATACAACGTTTCGTTTGTTAGCAACCATCATCAACTTTATTTTTTTAAATACACGAAAAAATTATTTTTACCATATTTAAATTCTCTCATTGATTCTGAATTCAACGATATATGACACTTTATATTGTTGATATGTTTCGGATGAGAAAATTCATATTCAATGTAAAACATCGAAAACGTACAGTTAAAACTAATACTAGAAACATTAGGAAACTGTAAAATAATGTTTTCTCATATTCTGTCTGTTGCGAATAAAATAATGCACAAGTATGTATTTAGTGAAAATACTATTAATTAAACACATCTTCCGTCGTACTGATGCATTTGATAAAGAAGTTGGCTTTGCATTTTGTTTACCTACCTGTCATAATTGATTGTTATCCGTATTACGTTTGTTTGGTGGTGTTTGAGTTAATTACATTTTGTGTTTACCTAAAAACAATATGGTAGTAGTACATTTTTCAAATAATGAAAAATTCGATATACTGACGTGTTACATTTTGTGTCAACGTAATTGTTCTGAAGCCGAAATAATGTATTTAAACAAATATCCAGAAAGGCGCCAAACTCACAAAAGAATTTTTCGCACATTAGCAGTTAATCTAAAAGAATATGGTTCGTTCAAAAAACCTGTAAAATCTCGCAAAAAACCTTGCAATGAAGAAACAACCAATACTGTTTTATTAGCTGTAACGGAAGATCCAGAGGTTTCTACTAGGAAAATTGAAGAGGCAACTGGCATAGCCCATTCCACAGCTCATTATGAAAAGAAGGAGAAAGTACATCCATATTAATTTAAAATTTGCCAAGGACTTCGACCAGGTGACCCAGAAAGACGTAGAATGTTTTGCGAATAAAATAATATGGTCCGATGAAAGTATGGTTAATAATAATGGAATTTTTATCGTAGAAATGCTCATTATTGGGCAAGAGTAAATCCACGTCTGTACAAAGCGGCCAAACACCAACACCGTTTCGGATTTAATATGTGGGCTGCTATATTCGGTACTCGAATTATAGGTCCTTTCATTTACCACGAGTCCTTAAATTCTGAACGTTACCAAATGTTACTCCAAAAAGATAGCTTTGAATGATTTGCCTTTCCAAGAAGTTGATGGTTGTTGGTTTATGCAGGACAGTGCACCAGCACATAATTCCAGAGTTGTCAGAGAATACCTGTCAGTTAGATTTCCAGAAAGATGTATTGGCACTCCTGCAAATGCACTGTGGCCAGCCCGTTTTCCAGATATAACAGCTTTGGATTTTTTTCTTTGGGGATACATTAAACATTACATTTATGGAAACGATAGTGAAAACGAAGAAATTTTACAAAGATTAGTTCTCGAAGCGTTTGCTAGTATTACTCCTCAAATGCTGAAGAATGTTTTAGATGCTACAGTTAGAAGATGCTATTTATGCTTAGAGAATAACGGGAATCTTTTTGAACATCTTTTGTGAGTTTATTAACCTTCAAAATAAATTTGTTTTTTATTTGTCTATCATTTAAAATTACAAAACATAATTTTATAATAATTTTACGGTTTTCTAATGTTTCTAGTATTAGTTTTAACTGTACGTTTTCGATGTTTTACATTGAATATGAATTTTCTCATCCGAAACGTGTCAAAAATATAAAGTGTGATATATCGTTGAATTCAGAATCAAGGAGAGAATTTAAATGTGGCAAAAATAATTTTTTCGTGTATTTAAAAAAATAACGTTGATGATGGTTGCTAACAAACGAAACGTTATATCAAAAATTGAATAACAGCATTAAGTAGAGCTAGAAAAGTGGCAATGAAAATGTGCTCTTCTTTTTTTGATAGCTCTTCAAATAAGGTCAGAAAAAAAAAAACGAAAATCAGAAAATTCAATTTTTTTCAAATATCTCAAAAACTAAAAGAGACATTCGAGTTCTACAAAGACCATAAATACATTCTCCATTTAACCGACCTTCCATCTCTTACCGTTTCCGAGATTCCCATAGTGGGCATCCTTATCTTGGACACAGTGTACATATTGCCGTCGTTATATATTGCTTACTCTTGGAAACTTAAGACACCAAATAGTTAATATTTAATATAAATTCTAAGTTAACCTCAAACTTTTATTTATCAAACAAAATTTTAAATTGTAACATTTTAATTTATAATACATACCTAGTTACAGAAAAAAAAATATTTCTATACGCTACACGGAGCATTAAACCCATTTCGTTTGTGTCAAAAACATACAATGTTGATTTACAATATCGGTGCTTTAAACAGAGCTTGTATACAACCAAAAGCCAAAATTTTAATGTCAGTTGTGAAATTTGAAAGAACAAAGTGAAACCACTTCGTGCCGTGAATTGAAATTAACTTCCTAAGTCTGTCAACGTTGTATAATAAATTTCATGTCAGTTAATAAAATAAATACGACAGGTACTAGTTTTATTGAAATACTATAATTTTAGAAATATGTTAAATTCTATCGTACTGTAGGTCGATAAAAAAACTTGAAGGTTCCTGTCTATGATGCACATAAATAATATTAATTTGACGGTGTAAATATTCGCTGGAATAAGTATTAAGTTCTGTTGCCAAGTACTATAAATTTATTCCAATTTATTGCAAAACATATTTAATAAATAAATGAGTAAAAAAGTGGAATCAAATATAATTAGAAGGTAATCTGTGTCCGAAAACTTCAATCAAAAGTAACATTTATGTTTTTAAATTGTGCATACTTATAGGTATATCATTTCCATTTTAGTAAAACAAAATAACTTTTTTTTTATTGTTCCCATTATGTATATAATATAATTTAAATTAATAGTTATTTGTATTATAAGTATTGTTTTTCTTTACGAATCGCGAGTGTGCCGAGATTAGAAACGCGAGAAGTTAAGAAGAACCTACTTTTCTTTAAGAATAATACATAAAATTTTTTCAGACACTAAATGGAAATGGATTACATTTTATAAGAACTTATTTAAAACGTACATGACAAGCGCGAGAATCAAATTGCCGTTTCCATTACTGCAGCACCTCAACAAAAATTTTGTCAAATGTTATCGAGTGAAAATGGAAATAAATAATGAAAATCATCCTGAAATATCGGCATTAGCGCTTGAAGCTGTTGCTAGTTTATTACCCTTGAAATCACGAGATAAATATGAGAACACCTACAATATTTTCAATTCTTTGACGACTTTAATAACGAATGTAAGGGATATAGAGGAAGAAGTTATGCTTGCTTTTTTTCATGAAAAGGTTAGTTTTCCTGAATACATTTATTTATTTATTTTAAGTTTTATGGTTATATTTGATTACCGACTGAAAGAGTGAAACCTTCCACGCTGTAGTCGACATATTCCATGTTAAAAAGTTCGTTAATAGTGAAAGAAAACGTCGATATTTAGAATGTAGAATTAGAAGCTGCAGTTATATTTAAAGCGCCAAAGTGACGGACGTGAAGCAAATAAATAAAAAATTATATAGCAGAATGATGTGCCGACATTTTTTGACAGAAGCACCTGACGATACTGGTCTTATAATAAAAGTGGCGTTAATTTTCGGTCTGTATGGGGCATGTCGTAGTGAGGGGCTAAGAAAGTTAAATGTAAAGGATATCGAGGGTACCGGCTCTATTTTGGTTGTCACCCTTCATGTCACTAAGACAAGGTATAATATGTGTGAAAATAGTATAAAACTTAATAATAAATAAATTGGTTGTAAAAATGTTCTCCGAACAAATCGTTAAACTAACTGGAGATACACCAAAAATAATGCCTTTGACTCAGTCGGTTGATTAAAATGGGCCGATTCAATCTTTTGGTCTCGGACGCTAAGTTATTTCTTAATTATGCTCGGAATAACTAAACCGAGGTTGTTTACAATAAAAATTCTA
>JARFJB010002287.1:1347500-1625000 GCA_036346205.1 Vesta saturnalis | reverse complement strand
TGTGTGTGTGTGTGTGTGTGTGTGTTGTTGTGTGTGTGTGTGTGTTTGTTTGTGTTGTGTGTTTTGTTTGTTGTGTGTGTTGTGTGATTTGTGTGCATGTTTGTGGTTGGTGGTTTGTTGTGTGAATTTTTTGTGTCGTTTTGTACATGTTGTGTTGTGTGTGTTATGTTTTGGTGTTTGTTGTTCTGTGTGTGTGTGTGGTGTGTGTGTGTGTGTCGTGTAGTGTGGTGTATTAGTGTGTTGTGTGTTGTGTGTGTGTGTGTGTGTGTGTGTGTGTGTGTGTGTGTGTGTGTGTGTGTGTGTGTGTGTGTGTGTGTGTGTGTGTGTGTGTGTGTGTGTGTGTGTGTGTGTGTGTGTGTGTGTGTGTGTGTGTGTGTGTGTGTGTGTGTGTGTGTGTGTGTGTGTGTGTGTGTGTGTGTGTGTGTGTGTGTGTGTGTGTGTGTGTGTGTGTGTGTGTGTGTGTGTGTGTGTGTGTGTGTGTGTGTGTGTGTGTGTGTGTGTGTGTGTGTGTGTGTGTGTGTGTGTGTGTGTGTGTGTGTGTGTGTGTGTGTGTGTGTGTGTGTGTGTGTGTGTATGTGTGTATGTGTGTGTGTGTGTGTGTGTGTGTGTGTGTGTGTGTGTGTGTGTGTGTGTGTGTGTGTGTGTGTGTGTGTGTGTGTGTGTGTGTGTGTGTGTGTGTTGTGTGTGTGTGTGTGTGTGTTGTGTGTGTGTGTTGTGTGTGTGTTTGTGTGTGTGTGTGTGTTGTGTGTGTGTGTGTGTGTGTGTGTGTGTGTGTGTGTGTGTGTGTGTGTGTGTGTGTGTTTGGGTATAAAACGCATGATGCAATAAGATTAAAAAGGGTTACACTGTGTTATCGATATTTTTAAACGGGCGACTTCAGAATTTTTATTTACAAAATAATAAAAATGAAATTGAACAAGTAAGAATAATAAATAAAAGCGATTCTCTTAGAGAAATTAACAATATGGGGGTGTAAAATTAAATAAACAAATGTTGGATGTATCGGGGTTGGTCTTGGGTGCGTCAGGATTCAGATTCTTTTCGCCTACGAACTCGGGTTGGACCGGCCTAACACGATTACTGTAAAATTTAAGGGTGATACTATGCACGTATTTATACTCTGATGGCTATCGAAATTTGTTTAATTAATAGGTAATTAGTGCCATTTAATTTATTTCAAAAGTCTTGCCGGAGTGTGTAGTGGATTAATATTTTGTGAATTTATGGAAAGTCAGGTGAGTAATTTACTTTTCTATCTATTTGTGCTTAGTACTCCCTAAATTTCTATTAACTTATCAAGTGGTAGACATTATTAGAAGATTACTTTGCATTAAAATCTAGCATTCCCAAACGATGAAGTCCAAAATCATTGCGGTCGCATCGGTATAAAGTAAGGAAGTGCCAAAAGTGGATAAATTATGGACTTTCCGAAACAAAATAAAAATTAGGCCAAAGAGGTGAATAGTGTCGACCTAATCTGTGTTAAGGATGATGTTGATCAGGCAGAGGAGATTGCTATAGTGGTGCTTGAAGGCATGTTACTGACAGCGGACATTTCTTTGTAATTTTTCAATATTTTTATGATCATATGGTTGGACAATTCAAGCTATTGGAATATGTAGCATTTTACTTAAAGCCACAACTGATGATCATAAAGATATGATTAGTTTCGGTGGTGTTTGGTATGTGCCATCTTTAAAGAAGAATTTTTATACTGGTTGTTCAAAACCGACTACACGACAGTTACTTTGAATCAAGTTCACGAAAGTGAAAATTGAAATCTGGAGGCATTGCTACATTGGTTGGCGAACAAGCACGAAACGGGGCTTGTATAAATTGTTGTCCACCACTTTTGTTGAAGTGAATTCATACAATAAATCTGCAAATTTATCTCGAAAGATTTGGACATCAGAGTAATACTCACATCAGGCAACTACTCGAATATAAATTTGGAACAAGTTTAATTGGGATCGGAATTATGACAAGGATTTGTTTTTGGAAAATCACACAGACAGAAATTTGGAATACGACATCAAAATGAAGCGTCAGTATAGTTTATTGAAACATAAGTAGCAGATGGTCAACTACTCTAACACGAGTTCAAGATCCGAACCTGGGCCGCAAACGCCGAGGATTCGAACGAACAAGTGCTTAGAAGGCCTTCTGCAGCGAACTTTCTTTGTTTCGGGCTTGTTTCATCTTATTTATTAATTACTGACGACTTGAAAAATCTGTTTGTAAAGTAATTAGGTTGGCAATTGTGAGTTAATTTGATAGTGTCCGTAGCAACGAATAAACAACTTAAGTATTTCATTGTCTTTAAATAGCAATTTGCCAAAGTCACACAAATTCTTGAAAAAAGTCACTAAAAACCTTTTAAGTATTGAGTTCATTCTAACATCAAATGCGCAATTGCGCATTCTAATCCCGAAAATATGATTGATACTGACGTTTGTAAACCGTTACCATATTCATATAAAAGGAACATCACTGTTTCATACCTTTTAATGATGATTATAGCAAATTCAAATATGTTTAATACATACTCGTAAAATATGTGTGAATTTTATTTTAAACTTTTGAAGTTAGTACAAGCTCACAGAGAAGTTGACAAGCTCGAATATGTGGTATTGACTACCAATGCCATACAGTCGGAGCAAAATGGTAGCAGTGCGCGAGAAAATAGGAGTTTAGTTGATATGATACGTGCCATAATATATACTATCTGATGTTTGAGTATATGATTATTAATAGGTTACGATGGCGACGGTGGTTATGGTTTGATAAAGTTGGAAAGTGATGATATGTAACTTTAGCAAGATCAAGAGTTGTGGTGTTTCAAGAATCTGTGTTTAAATCAGGACTTAATACTGTCTCTTCTTCTACAAAAAGAAATAAAAGGAAATCTGAAACAGGTAATTATTAGGAATGCTGTAAATATGGTTTCTGAAGGACATCGCGAAAATTATAAATTTCATGAAGAAGTTGAAAATGATAGGTTCTCAAATCATCAAATAGACCAACAAATGATGTAAGGGAAGAAGAAAAGCAGAAATTTACCTCTTAAATTGGGATTCCTGATTGTTATTGAATTTTAATGATACCTGTGATGTACTTACTCCTGGATTAAATGAAAGCCTTGTAGTGCGCAATGAGAATGATAATGAAAACCTTAATGAGTGATGGTGAAACAGGTGAAGTTGAGTTGATAGCTATTATTTTAGTTAAAAATGAGTTGATTTAGAGGATGAAGAGTGAAATAAATTACATTAAAAAAAAAACAAAATTTGGGCACTCGTAGATTTGCCGAAAAACAGAAAAACAATTACATAAGTGGGTTTATTAAATAAAGATCGCTTAATAGAAAAATACAATGCGCGGTTGGTTCCGAAAGTTTATACCAAGAAATAGAGCATAAACTATGAAGAAAACTACAATCCGGTGACAGAGATGACAATCATCAGATTGCTTATTACAACAAATGACGGAGTATCAGTTATTCAATTCGATGTACCAACTGCTCTCCTTTATAGTTCTTGAAGTGAGGACAATTTACATTTATTAATCAGAATGTTACAGTGGTGGAACCAACAAGCTTGCAACTTAAATATTTAGAAACTCGTGGGCTTCAACGAAGTCAAAGTGATACTTGCTTGTTCATCCGGCCGACTACAATTTAGGTTTACATAACGGCGAGACGTTTGTTCACCGATTATCCAACAAACATTTCGAATTTTTAATTGTGGTAACCAGTCCGTCATTGCTTGTTCATGTTTTAGGTTCAGATTCGTCGTTTTGTTTTGTAGGGAGCCGCGTAGTTGACTATTTGCTTCTTAGTAATTACCAGAATCAATGTAATAATTCTTGCGCATGGATAATCACTGGTTTCTTTTTTACTTTGGCCGTCGACTCTCGCAATTGTATTTTGTTGTTAAATTCTAATGTGGTTTTGAACAAATAACGATGTTATATTCTGAACACGTTTAAGTAGAGTAAGTACAGTGAAAGTATAATAATTTTAAATATCCTAGTCAAGATAGAAGTAATGAGACACGTTTTGTCGGCATTTTTTTTTATTGTTAGAATTGAGAAATGTGACGTTAATAAATAGATTCCTGCTGAGTAGGTATCGGCATAAGTATTGAGCAGTTTAATAATGAATAATTGATTATTCAATTATCTTGACTAACGACATCATTCAGTTACTAATTATTCGATTACCGCAATATATAGATTATGCCTATTACTAATTGTATCTCGAAACTGTCAACCGTCCACTACCATCGTGGCGCTTGAGATGACCAGTTCGCCCGGCGGTAATAATAGGTATACCCCACCGTCATCAACACGAATCAGAAACGAAGACATCCTTTTTTTTTAATAAAATTCCTATAAATTATACCTCCCACAAAATTTTATTTTTAAAACAATGTGTCGAGGGCGTGTGCGAGACCAACGCTTCGCGCCGCATAGTTAGCTCAGATAGCTTTACTGCGTTTACCTTCTTTGAGTACGAACTGGATACTTACCTTGTCCGGTTTTTATGACCATACAAATGAATTAATATTTTTCTGAGGTTAATACTTGTTGATAACGTTTAAATGTAATTATTATAGCGGAGTTATTCATTTGACATTTAACATATGTTTACATAAATACACGATATTTATCCATGAAAGCTAAGTATTTTTAATCATTCGTATTTTTCTCAAAGTAGCACGCAATGTGAAAGAAAACTAATACGGACTATAAGTGTGGGGTAGTAATACTGAATATCATAAATTTATGATCCACCTTTAAAGTTCAATACTGACATATCAAAGTTTGAGAAGCTAAAAAGAAGAGCAGAAACATACATACCAATGAGGATTTTAATAAATTCACGAATTCTGCACCAAACGAAACTTTTTAATTAAGAAAGGTAAGATTAATTTTCGGCAAAATTAGAAAGTTAACCTTATCTATGTATACCTTTTTTAGGTAGTTGTTGCTATTGGTCTATTAGGAGCGCGAAGGGCTCTGTCAATTAAAAATTGATAATGTGGACGATTAAACTCTGTGCTCCTGACTAAAACTCGCAAAATGTAAAACAAAATACACTGTAATCGGAAATTTCTACTAAGTTTGGAAACAACACATGAAACTGCATCCTCTTAAGATTTCCGAAAAATAGTATATTATTTTATAAGGAGCTAAAGTGACACTTTTTGTGGCGAATCTGTAGGTTTGACGGACGAACGTAGTGAGTCCGGCAAACACGGATAAGCCACAAAAAGTCACTTTGCTCCGTATAAAATATACTATTTTTTCTTCAGACGTTTTTTACACTTAAAGGTGAAATAAGGAAAAATAATTAGGTTGTGAAAATGAGGAATAGTTAGATTCACTTAGCATGCTCTGGCAAGCAGCAGTAGACGTTGCTAGGTTTTGTTGAAAACAACGCATTAAACAAGTTGAAAATTGTGAAGATTCTCCGTGTTATTGTAAGTATTTTATTAAATTGCTTGTTCCTATTTGTGTAAATTAAAATATTACATTGTTAGGAGTATGATGGATTTGGAGAACTACATGCCGTCAGAAATTATTGAAGCGGCTAATACAGCAATAAATGATCTAATACAGTCTACAAGATCCAGCAAAATCTATGAACGCGCTTTTCAGCAATTTATAAAATGGTGCGATGAAAAAAATATTAAAAGCTACTCTGAAACCGCAATGTTAGCTTATTTTGCCCAATTAGCTATAGAAATGAAAATGAAAAGCTCGACAATGTGGTCCCAGTATTCGATGATAAAATCATTATTGAGGATTGGACATGGCGTAGATATAAGCAAATACTTGAAACTTCGTGCATATCTAAAGAAGCAGAATGAAGGATATACACCAAAGCAGGCCAAAGTATTTACAAAAGACCAATTTAACAAATTTCCATCGGAATACTTGGCAATGAAGGTAAGTTTGAGAAATAGAATGAAAACAAGTCTTTATATTTTGTATTTTTTTTAGCCAGTTTTGATTATTGGTATCTCAGGGGCATGTCGTTGCGATGAATTGGTGAAGATGAACGTAGACGACATTGAGAACCTGAAAACTCTGCTACATATTAAAATTGCAGATAGCAAAACAACAAAAATTAAATCATTAGAGTTGTAGGGGAATCTTTCCTAAATTTATATAGCAAATATGTTGCTTTGCGCCCACGAGATATGAATGATCGCAGACTTTTTTTGAAATTTGAAAATGGAAAATGCTCAAGAGCGGTGATGGGAATCCATAAAATAAGCAGTGTTCCTAGAGAGGTATCTTTTTTCTTAAAATTAGCGAACTATACAGAATACACAGGGCATTGTCTAAGAAGAACCTCAGCTACATTGTTGGTGGACGGCAGCGCAGATTTAATGTGCTTGAAGCGCCATGGTGGCTGGAAATCCGGCACTGTAGCTGAGCGTTTACATAGAAGACTCTCTATCAACAAAAAAGGGGCAGCCTTGAAAATTTTTGCACCTAGTGCAAGCGCTACGAGTACAGAAGTTCACGTAGAAGAGGAATAATTAAAGACCATTTACTTAGAACGCAGCGAGACCTCCACTGTTTCCTCTGGCCGATTTTATTTTGAAGAAAATGTTAGTTTTAACCATTGTACTTTTAATCTTTATAACTCTAAACAATAAATTTGTTTTCGTTGTTTTCCAAATTGGGTGTTTGAGTTATTAACTTACATTACTTTTGCATCAGCTGCGAGGGGATGCAAAAGACGTTCGCAGCCGCCGGTGAAAATGTCAAACTTTAACGTTGTCAGGTGAAGTTTAAAATGACATCTTGTATTGACGTCTGAAGAAAAAGAGTATTTTTATCTGCAAACCAGTAAAAGGTATATGGGGTTAATAAAATTGGGGCTAAGGACATGGTTACGTTTTAAAGACTCGCGAATCCCGAACATGTAGACTTAATACCTATACATGTCCACCTAACCTAGGAAGATGCGAGATGTGAAACGTTAGATTCACAAATATCAAAAACGGTACCACAAACCATATCGAAAAGTCCTCAACCTCCTTTCACGACAAATACCAACATTGCTATTACGAAAACTTGAATTTGCGAGAAGTAAATTTGCAAAATTGTTCACATGTTACATTTAATTATAATTTCAAATAAAACCTATAGCGGTTTGCCCTTTTTATTTTTGACATCTATTAATTTCTTTCATCTTATGCGATAACTAGATTTGTAGAGATGTATCTTTACCATAGTTTTCAGAGCGATACGATCTCTAACTTAACGAAACTAATTAATTAATGGAAGGACAACTTTCAGTAGCAGTCTTAGAAAAGGTATCTTGTACAACACTTTAGAAAAGCAGTCTTCGCACTCGTGCGATCAAACCATTATATTCGTGTGAAACTCTCTTTTCAAAACGTGTACAATATACTATTATTACTTAATTAATAATCTAATATCTAGTTTCAAAACCACAAAATTGGATGTTTCCTAATAAAGACAAGACCGTTGTTGACTCAATGTTTAAACTATTGCTTACGAGGTTAATGTTTTTATTTTATTGACCTGTACCTACCTATATGATTCCTAAAATGTTGTGAATTATTGCTTTGCTATTTGGCTTTATTGTGTGTATTCCTGTATTCTCTTTACTTCAGCACAATGTCTGCTCTTACTCTTAGGCTATGAATTATTATTATTATTAAAATTGTTGTTACTATTATTATGAAGAACTCCTATTTGACTTTACTCCTCAAATACTCATATGTGATATAATAAATGCCACAATTTCAGTAAACGAAATAACGTCTTCCCTTTGTGACATTTCTTCATGTTGGTAACAGAACAACTATCAATTCGTTTGTTATGAATTTGTTGTACCTACTGAATGTAATAAATGCAATAACTACAAATCTACATACATAATCGAAAAAATTCTATTTGGTCAATACGTCACTTTTTACGCCTGTGTCGTGTTGTATTAACATATAGAAACAAGAGTTAATTAATCATTATATGGATATTTTTTACTCATTTATATTTTCTCCTATATTAAATGTACAAAATACGTATAATCAATTTATAAAATACAAACACGACTGCAATTTTTTCTATTGTAAAAAAGTAAGTAATAAATATTACGCAAACCGGCAACAAAATTTAGTAACGAATTTCTCTGATTATATTACACACGTCCTTCTATTTAAAATAAAATTCAATAAAATATACTTTATTCCATTTAAATGGATATTACTTCTCTTTAATTTATCAAATATAAAATTCAAGACTATTTTGTAAAATTTTATTTCCGTTTTGTTATGATTATGAATAATTAATTATTAAGACGTTTAGTTTCATATTAAAAGGTTTTATAAGAGAAACCTTTTAAAAATTAAATTAGTTTTAGGAAAGCGTCTATAGCATTTCTTATAAGTTTTTCTAATACAGACAAAAGTTATTTTAGGGACTCTTTAATTTTTTAGGGATTTTTTACTACAAGTTATAAAAACGTCCAACGTAATAATCCAGTAAACTCTGTTTCTTTTCATGTACAAATAGTTTTAGATCTAAAAGTGCTTTAGGCAACGTAACACGTGTTCCACGTGTAAAACGTGACCACTTAAAGTGTCTTGTAAAATCTGTACCAAGTGTAAACGTGTTCCGTGTAAAACGTGTACGTGTATCGGGTAAAACGTGTACTACGTGTAAACTGTACACGTGTAACAGTGTAAAACGTGTACTACGTGTAAAAGTGTCCACGTGTAAAACGTGTACCACGTGTAAAACGTGTACCGTGTAAAAAAATAGGCTTTACTTATAAATTGATTTTGACTAAATGTCTGATAAAACGTGTTTCAGATGTAACTGTAGTGTTCCGTGTAAAATCGTGTACCGTCTGTAAGTGTATGCGTAGCGTGAAACAGTGTGCACGTACTGCTACGTGTCCACGCGTAAAGTGCTGTGTCCTTGTCGTTCGTGTGTACGTGTGGTGTGTGTGTGTGTGCGTGTGCGTGCGTGTTCGGTGCGGTGGTGGTGCGTGTGTCGTGTGTGTCGTGTGCGTGTGCGTGTGTGTGCGTGTGTGTGTGTGCGTGTGTGCGCTGTGTGCGTGTGTGTGCTGTGTGTGTGTCGTGTTGCTGTGTGCGTGTGTGTGTGTGTCGTGTGTGCGTGTGTGGTGTGCGTGTGTGCGTGTGCGTGTGTGCTGTGGCGTGTGCTCGTGTGCGTGTGGGTTGTGCGTGTGTGGTCGTGTGCGTGTGTGCGTGTGTGCTGTGTGTGTGTTGCGTGTGTGGTGTGCGTGTGTGTGCGTGTGTGTGTGTGCGTGTCGTGTGCGTGTGTGGTGTGTGTCGTGGTGCGTGTCGTGTGTCGTGTGCGTGCGTGTGCGTGTGGTGTGTGTTGCGTGGTGCGTGCGTGTGCGGTGTGCGTGGTGTGCGTGTGTGCGTGTGTGCGTTGTGTGTGGCGTGTGCGTGTGTGGTGTGCGTGTGCGTTGGTGTGCGTGTGTGCGTGTGCGTGTCGTGTGTCGTGTCGTGTGTGTGTGTGTGCTGTGTGGTGTGTAGTGTGTGGTGTGCGTGTGGCGTGTGCTGTGTGTGTGTCGGTGTGTGTGCGTGTTGTGTCGTTGTCGTGTGCGGTGCGCGTGTGTCGTGTGTGCGGTGCGTGCGTGTGCGTGTGTGCGTGTGTGCGTCGTTGGCGTGTGCGTGTGTGGTGTGCGTGTGTGTGTCGTTGCGTGTGGCGTGTCGTGTGTGCGTGTGTGCGTGTGTGTGTGCGTGTGTGCGTGTGCGTGTGTGTGTGCTGTGTGCGTGTGCGTGTGCGTGTGGCGTGTGTGTCGTGTGCGTGTGCTGTGTGCGTGTCGTGTGTGTGCGTGTGCTGTTGCGTGGCGTGTGTGTGCGTGTGTGTCGTGTGTCGTGTGTGCGTGTCGTGTGGTGCGTGTGCGTGTGCGCGTGTGCGCGTGTGTGCGTGTGTGCGCGTATGCATGTGAGCGTGTGTGAGTGTGTGCGTGTGTGCGCGTTGGCGTGTGCGTGTGTGCGTGTGTGCGTGTGCGTGTGCACGTGTGTGCGTGTGCACGTGTGCGTGTGTGCGTGTGTGCGTTTGTGTATCTGTGCGTGTCCGCCTGTGTGTGTTTGTACGTGTGTGCGTGTATACATGTGTGCGTTTGTGTATTAGTGCATGTGCGCATGTGTTCGTGTGTATGTGTGTGCGGGTGTGCATGTATTTACGCGCGCGTATGTATGTGTGTGCACGATAAATTTGTTAACCTTTAATGAAACTGTTCTATTAAGCTTTGGTTATGATCAGAAATAAATACACATAACGAAGAGTGTGAAAGCACTTGAATATCTAGAAAACTAAACATTATTGAAAATATCAAAGGACCGACTATTAAGGCGTAATTACATTTTAAATAAGTTTACTTGATGAACATTTTTGTAGGGCAATAAATAGATAAAACTATATATCCTGAAAAAAATCTCAAAACTGCTGTATGTGATTTTGATAAACGTTTTTCAAACTAACTCAGTATTAGATAAGTATTTTTTATAATTGTTTATTATACAGAATTAAATAAGCCTTAAAAATTAATTTACAGAATAAACAGATGTTTTTGGTACGGCGATGGCATTGGAATGCTTTCTCAAGTCGGTATTAATATTTTCAAACGCCTATCCGATATAAATTAATGTTCGCGCATACTGTTTCAAATAATACCAACAAATAGGGCATTTTTGAACCCAGGAGAAAGAGTTGCATCGATATCCGCGAAGAACATACAGGGTTGCCATTTAAAAATATGAGCTTTGACGTCATATCCGGAAAGTGTACAGCGCCATCTACATGTGCAAGACAGCATAAAGTCCGGAATCAGAATAAAAAATCGACGTGTCGCAGGATTTTGACCACAAATTTAACGATTTCGAAAATAATGAATTTATCCGTTACTTTCTGAGCGCACTGTGTATATATATATATATATATATATATATATATATATATATATATATATATATATATATATAATACACACACACACACACACACACACACACACACACACACACACACACACACACACACACACACAGGGTTGCTCATTAGTGCGTCAAACTGCGATCTCAGTAAATATGGGTTTTAGAATGAACGGTTTTCTATCAAAGCTTTTGGTGTTTTAAGAGGTGCATATCCAATATACGTGGTGCATCATAAAAAATAATGAAACCTAATAAGCTACGTTCTGGCGTGTTTTAATTTAAAAAAAGTCCTCTACAACCCCTGAAATATTTATCCGAAGTTGCTTGATTTCAAACCTCAATAACTTGCTTGTTTGAAATGGAATACCCCAATTTTTATACTGTTTTCGGATATATCGTGATATTTTAAAATCAGTTTATGTAAGGTATCCTTAAAATTTATCGTTTGCGAATTATTCGGTAAAATTAAAAAAATTATTTAGTTTTTATGTTGATCAAGTCAACCGGCTGCATGTTTACATGGAAACAAAGAAAAAACGTTTGTTTATTCCTACAGACATCTGCGTTTTTTCCGAAAATATCATAAATGTCACAGTTGTTTGCAAATGACACGTAGTATTGCATTGTACGTTCGTCGTTTCTTTTTTTTTCAATTCATTTTTTTAAATATCTATTGCACAATTTTTAAAATGTTCATTATTATCCACTTGGCGAGTAGTTACGCACTCGTTTCACATATTTTATTCTTATCTCATATTAATGTTTGTAGTTAACTAAGTACTAAATACTCGGTTAGAAGTTTAGAAAAACTTAAAGAAAGGTTCATTAGAACAAGCAAAATGAATTACGAAAAATGTGAAATGGCTAAGACGATAAGGAACAAAAACCAATTGAGTGTTTTGTTGTCTCTACCCTTCTAGTGGTTCGGCAAAAATGTCGAAGGAAACCGATCTACCGTTAGTAAGATTTTAAAGAGGAACAGGTATCATGACTACAGTATATCCTTCCATTAAGAATTGTTGGGTTCAGATTTGGAGAGTGGGAAAACATTTTGCCAATGGGGGTTGGAAATATAAAGAATAACACCTAACTTTTTCCAAAATGTATTATTCTCCGACGAGTCAACTTTCACTCAGAGTGGTAGCCCAAACCGTCATATTCCTCACTATTATGTAACGGAAAACCTGAAAATAGTAAGACTAGTTAATTCGCAGCGACAGTGTACTGTAAATGTTTGGGTTGATATTATAGGTGATTTTATAGTTGGGCCACATTTCTTTAACGGACATTTAAATGGTGCTGAATATTTGTATTTTTTTCAAAATGATTTGCGCCAACCTTTGCAACATACTCCTGCTGTTTTAATGCAAAATACATGGCTACAACGTGGCGGTTCTACTATGCACTTTGCGTTAAATGTCAGAGACTACTTAAATCGAGAATTTGTAGGTAGATCGATATGCCGTGGCGGTCCCGTTTCTTGGCCGTCTAGATCGCCAGAGTTAACACAATTAGATTCTTTTCTATGGGATCATATAAAAAACGTAGTATATCAAACTTCTCCGACTACTGCTGAAGATATGAAAAAACGCATAACTCATGCGTTTAGAAATGGCGTAAGCATTTAGATGTTACGAGAAGTAAATATGTCTTTTCTGGCAAGACTGTAATTATGTTATGGTCGAAATGGGAGACAGTTTTAGAAAAAAATTGGGGGGGGTTCTACTTAAAAAAGCATAATTTGTTACTACCATACTTTTATGACGCAGCCTGTCTATAGGCAAATAATTTTAAAACACCAAAAATTTTGACAGGAAACATTTCCTACTAAAACTCATATTTACTGAGATATCGCACTTTGACGCACCAATGAGCAATCCTGTAATTTAAGTTTATCGAATAGACTGAGTTAAGATTTTTTCTTCTTCTACTTGCCCAAATTTTTTGCTGTTTTTAAAAATATCTACATAGGTATCTCGTTAAAGGTTTTGCCTTTAACCAGGTTTATATAACATAGAAATATATTGGATGTTACTATGGGTTGGGTCAGTTATTAATTATGCTTGTCGTTCCATTTTGAAAATATTTGTTTTTTTTTATACTAAAACGTAATGGTTTGCTTCCTTAGTCGTGTGCTACGTACATTAGATTCTGTTATTAAGCTAATTTATAAAGCTTCCTACGAAAACTTTTGTATAAAGCATAATCTAAAGTTAAACGCCTAGGGCTCATATAAAACTTCATTATTATCCTCAAAACATTTTCATTAAGGAAAGTTAATTCAATGCTCTTTTAACGTTTCAGTATCTTTGGGTCCAAAGTTTTTTATCATTTACAAGTTTACTATTATTATTCCAAATGCAACGTTATGTTTACAAGAGAACCCTTTCGCACCATATCAAACATCACGGTTAATCTAACAGTCCTCGTGATTTCTAAATCCTAAAATCTGAATGCTTCTGTTGTCGGTTCTTCCTCTTCCGGTTCATTTGTGATAATCTGTTTTTTTGGATTTATTGCTCTTTCCTTGTATCCATTTTGTTGTAGAGTTCTGCTTAATTGGTTTATTTCCGCTTGTCTGTGGTCCTGGTCCGTTAACGTTTTGGAGCGGTGTATTAACGTTTTTAGTACTGAGTTTACTTGTGCCGGATGATGGTGTGAATCTGCGTGCGTGTATACGGTATAGGCAAACCGCTCGTATTCCTTTCTTTACCAGCACATGCAGAAATGACAGTTGATTATCCCTTTCAAGATCCTTTGTGAATTGTATGTTTTTATTCTTTTTGTTTAGATGTTCCAGGAATCTGTACAAATTTTCCCTTCCATGGTTCCATACGACAAAAGTGTCATCGACATATCCCAATCAGAGTTTTGGTTTGTGCGAGGCCATGCTTAATACTTCTTCAAATTTCTCTATATATAGGTTTGCAATTACTGGTGATAGTAGTGATTCCATGGGTGATCCGTGCTTTTGTTTGTATTTCCGTCCGTTGTATACAAAACATGTATTGTTGAGGCAGCGATTGCTCAAATTTATTATATCTTCTGCTGAATTGCACTTCCATGTTGTGGTGTTCAGTGCGCCTTCTACTGGTATGTTTGTGAACAATGACACTACGTCAAAGCTTACCAGTATGTCTCCTGATGCGATGGTTTGTTGTTGCCATGTTTGTATGAGATGTTCAGCATTCTTCACGTAGGATTACACTTGGTTGGCGTGAGTAGTGATATAGGGCTGTTTGTGGTCTACTTTGGGCGGTAAATTCAAATTTCAGATTTACGTCCAATTTTTATTATTGAAATCAAAGTTAAGTGAACTCATTATAATCGTATCACATTCAATGTTAACAGTGTAAAGGTTAATTACATAAGTAACTCACTTTTACTAGGCGCACATTTAGATAGCATACTAGCCTGGTCCAGTCATTACGAATTTTTAAGAATGAAATTAAATCGCACTTTATATACACTAAGGACTTGTGACATATCGACAATACGTTCTCTATTTGAATCTCATCTAAGATATGACCTACTATTTTGGGGTAATACGGTTAATTTAAAAAACGTACTGCTGTTGCAAAAGAAAAAGGTAATCAGGGCAATAAGTGGTCTGCGCATTATGGAGCCGTGCCGTCCACAATTTATAAAATTGCAGATATTAATTGCAATACATTTGTTTATAATAGAAACCGTTTTATTTGTTTTTCAATCCCATTTGGACTATCATACGTATGAAATCAGAAACAGACATAATCTTAGACCAGATTCAGTACGAAATAAAACAATAATTAGGAAATCAATTAAGATTTACAATCATCAACCCTTAGATATCAAATTCCATGCATCAATAAGTAAATTTAAAGTTACATTAAACACATTTTTGAAAATTCAACTGTTTTACAGACAGAATGAGTTTTTCAAGTTTAATCATTGAATAAAATTTATCCATTGAAATTTAATTAACATAATTTACTCGCCTTCAGATCCTATTTATACATTATGTATGCGATTTTCCCAGTTCCTGTGTTTCCAATGTTGTTGTTAGTCAACACTCTTTAATGAATTTCTTTACGCAATTATAGGAACGACCTGTTAAAATTTTATTAAGCTGTGAACTAAATTTACTGTGAATACTGTATTTACTGTAATACTGTATATTGTAATGGTTAACAACTATATTCTGAAGTTCAAAATCAATGTATCTATCAGTCTTTTTACATTTTAATGAATTATTTGCTGGTAAATCGATGGGTAGGGAACAGAAGCATCCATTAAATGGCCACCTTACACTTACCATAAATCCACAATTCACAAAGCTCAGTCTGGGAAAAATTGTCTCTAGGCGCCACCACATTCTTAAATTGTGCTAAAATAAATAGTCTTAAGAAGGATGGTAAATAAATCCTATCCTATGAACTGTGGAAGAGAGGATTGCAGCCTACTCAGTAAAACCATTTAACATTCAAATTCAATCACACTTCAAAATAGATTGATCCAAAAGCTTAAGAAAAATTCTAAAATACACGAGTCGTCATAAACTTATTGAGCACACCCTGTACAAATAAAAATTCCCAAATCGTAAGATGTTAGTTTGAATACTTTATCCCTCGTATACTTGTAAATTTAAGTATACTCTAACTGTTATAAAACTTTGAATTAAATAAATATTTTCAATTTAGAAAATAAAATAAGCGAAATCCGCTAACAATGAATTGCTATCTCATCAAAAAAATGTTCGTTGATTGCTGAATAATTCAAACAGAGCGGTTAGTGCTTGTATCATCAATAATATCGTTATATTTTATTGCTACTTTATCTTTAAAATCGTATTTAGACATTCGTTAATAGGTTTAAACTGTAATACTTTAAAACTGTAATTTATGTTGAATAAAAAAAATTATAAGTACTTTGTTAGTAGTGTTTTGCATTAATACTTCAAAGCTAAAATGAAATTTTCTAATCGATCTGGCTCATTACGCAATTTCCAATTGATCCTTACCTAATTTCACTTATCAGAAGGTGTAACCAGTTAAGCATACAATTGACACAAATAAACGACAAAATAAATTAAACAGTGGATATATATTGACAAATTCTGCATGTAAATAGATACAACGGCGTGGTTTAAAAAACTACCAAACACATAAATACTCAATTCCTAAAACTAAACACAACAAAATAATTAAATTTCGATTACTTTTTTTTTCTTTGAATGAACTCTAATTAATGCAACAACAACAATAAAAATATACTTAAAAGATAATCGTACTTGTCTTGGTTCAATAAAATTTGAATCTAATTCTTACGTATTACATTAATTAATCCTTTTTCGGTGTGGTAGTTGTAGTCCGTATGATCTGCTTTCGTAATCCTTGTTAAATTCTTAAATGCACTGTGCACAAAATACAAGAGGTAGCCGTTATTCGCCCTACTCACTCGACTGTAGTACTCACTAGCGCAGTGTCTATAGTTTGTTCACTCGCATACCAGGTATAGGGGCTCTTTAACGTAACATCACATCACCTTATACTGTGATGTTTTCCCTTCAAAACGTTTACCACAATGAAAAATGGTTACTTCCATATACAGATTAAAGTTCTTATTTGCTTTCATACAGTGAATTTGGTACTGCTAATGATTATACACGTTCAATGTCAATGATGATCTTAACTAAATTTTACAAACTTTTATTTCAGTTCTCTTTATAATACTATTAGGTCACGCGTCCCACAATTGAACAGTAATAACAAAATATTTGCTGTGTTAACTTCTAATCTGCCTAAGCACCTTTTATTCCTTGAAGAAAATCACTAACGTTTTCCTTCAACTCACAATATATTACATTATTTATTTGTGAATGTTTATACGATTTATCCCCTCATGGGTTAATGCAGACGCTATACATGCCATGCTAAAACTATAATTTCCACAAATAAACAACACTAACCGTTCTGATGGTTATAACGCGCGCGATACCCTTACTCAGAGTGAAACCTCTAATCAACTAACCCACCAACCACTAACCCCTCAAATTTGACATTCGCCTATATACCTTCTGCTCGCCATATTGCCAATATGTCACAATAAATTCGCGCTAAGATCAAAATTTACCTATCACAATTGAGTATTTCGAGTGTTTCTTTTCCGCATCGACGGTTCCAACGTGGGAGAAGACGCCAACGATGAGAAATAAACGTAGCCATCTTGAATTGCTTTGTAAATTCACTAAAAACTTTCCGAAAAAATCATCAATTGCCATTAAATTTACTCTGCAGACTAACCAGATTATCGCTCAACTTTCTATCCAAATCTCACATGTGGGCGAATTCTGTTTCCGCAAAATCTAACGAACTCCTTCACATTCTATCAACTTCATTCTTAAACGTGCATTAAATTTTCCGTTATTGTACTATATTACAAAATTTCTGCAAACAAAAATATTCCTTACTGCACGTTAATAAAATATCTATATATCATAAACTCACTCACTCATACGTCTACAACCATTTCTTTCCAAATTCCTTCATACGCAATAGCTTACCAGTGCCGTATCAATAAAAAATGTACTAAAAACATTATTTCTCAATCAAATTTAACGTTTTCAACGCGAAAACTTTTCTACAGCATTCAAATATTCCTTCACATGATAACCAATGCCTCCCTAAATTCCAATGGTGTATCAATTACACCAACTTACATTACGCATACACAAAAAAAATTCTTTTCATGCAAACTCACTTCAGCTACATTCAAAACACGTCACATACGTTATCAAAATACTAGAAATACACGGTGTATCAAAATAACCTTACAATTTCATTCAAATTGGGTTACTCTAAACAACGTACAAAAATTTGATTTTAATGTAAACTTAGCTTAATCTAACTGATCAATTGTGCAATCTGATATATAAAGTTAGGCCCAGTCAACTGATTTCGACCTCTAAAATATCTGATAGTTCTATATCCCAGCAGTTCTAAGATACTCTGTATAGTACATTGTACGGATAAAACTTTAAGTCCCAGGGTGTGCAGGTACATACAAGATTAACCATTACTGCCAAATATCCCTATTATTATTACTTTGCTTGTAAATTATGCATATTTAAGATATCTAAAATGTCATCTACAGTTTTAAGCGCATTCTCAAGTGTACAATGCTGGTGCCCAAAACTAGGTGATACGCCGTAACCCTATTAAGATAACCGGAAACTCAGTCGTTTTGGGAAAGCCCTTGAGAGTGTGGGCGAGTAGTTGGCGTAGAAATACAAACTTCATTTAAAACGGGCACCACTTGGTTTGTACTTGTATAGACCTCAAACCAAGAAAAAGGCCAAGACACACTAAAGACTACAGTCACAATTAAAATAAAGGCAAACGTTGACCAGGAAGAGGACCGGTTAGTTTAGGATTCCAGATCCTAATACTCCGAAAAAAAAGAGATACTGGTGGTCTAACACAATTCCTTATTTGTGGTGGAATGGCAACTCCAAATGAACAAAATACTTACTATTCCCCTACAACAAAACTTGTCAATGTACAGTTGCGAGCAGAAAAAACTGGGACACCCCAAATTTTGGTTGTGTGAATTGTGGTGTGGCATAAAAATGGCTGTCAAATTGACATGTGAGAAATCCTTGTCAATTTCAATGTCAGTTGAAGGAAAGTCGGTTTCATGCTAACCTGAATTCGAAAATATAGACGTAAAGTGCCTGGAGTAATTGTGCCATTTTTCTTGATCGCCACTGTACTTCCAAATTTTAAATTTAACTGTACGTGTAAAGCAAAATATTCCGTCCAGAGGGACAACTAAATATTAATAATCATAAATCCCACATAACACAAAATGTCGAATAGGCTTATAGTAAAGCAAAGAAAAATTCAGCAACCCCAAATATACCAGCACTGTCAGACATCCAGTGTTGAACCGGGTGGCTAGGAAAAACACACAAAAACAAATTTCTTAAACCGTGGTTCTAGGAAGAGCTCTGCTTACAACTTGATTACACCAGTATAACCGACTAGGCGTTTATTACGTTTCTTTTAACTCTAAAAGAAATAAAATAATAAAGGAATATAATTAACCAAATCATATACTAGGCAGATGTCACCACTGAGGTTAAGTAAAAATGTAACCGCCACGAGTAGTGACCAAATGCACAAAACAGAACCCCTAAAATTGAATAATAAACACTATAATCCCCCGAAGGTAACAAATAGGTAACTAGACAACATTTAAAATTTAGCGTCTAAAGGCCGTATCACTTACAGGTATAATACTATATAGTAACTTCCTTGTTATTAAAACTTTTGTTATGAAGCACATCGCAGCCTAACTTTATACGCATAAAGCAGTAAGCACAAAATACATATCAAAAATACTATATACTATCATGTATTAAAAGTTTAACATGGATCACCCTGTATAACGAAATACATTTACAGAAGCAGTTCAAGCACAAATAACGGCAATTTCAGAGATATATTGCGTGAGTAGTATATTGAGTAATTTTCGCTAATTCCAAAATAACAAACGAAATTTTAAGTGCATAAAATTGTAATCTGAATAACCAAACCATGCGTATAGTTTAAGGTTATATCGAATACCTGCAAGTAACTGAAAGCAGTTCTACACCTCTGTTCATAACTCGTCGGGCTAGAAGTGAATAACATCCACTGTATTTATGGTGGTTGTAAGCGACTGTAAATTGCTCCAGGGCTCCGTCACAAGATAAACAAAACAGAACTCACCAGCAAGTTGTTTGTGTCGGGGATACCCAGGCGTCTTACGTGATATAACCTCGATGTTTTAGATAGAAGTCGAGTCGAGAACGAAAAAATCTTTAATTATCTTCGAGGTAGAGTTGTCGTAAGCCACAGTTTAGTGATCAATGCTGAGGCAAGGTAATGCCAGCATTTTTATGAATCCCAGTTGCTAGAAGTACAAAACACTAATAAGGAAATAGGTGGAAGACGACAACACGCTAGCAAATTGAACTACGTCAAATTTATCACAAGGAAGGACGTTCTCACAATATGCATCAAAAGTTTTCCACTTTCCCCAATCATGAACAGGACGTTCATACGATAGTTCAAGGAATATGTAATCAACGTGTTCCGAAACAAAGCAAACACACTTTTTACATCAAGTTCATCAGGGACATCCTATTGGACAAACAACTACCTTTGCAAAACGCACTAGTAAAAAACTCAGGCTGCGTGTTTATGGAAACTTATTTACACGAGTAGGTACACTATAACAAACAAAAATATTACTTCCTCTCGGAAGCCAACTTAAACAAAGAGAAATCACTTACGTAAAAAAGGTATTTTTGCACCACAGTCTAGCTCAGCGATGTACAGGCTATCCCAAATTCAAGGGCAAGCATGGGGATCTCGCTTATTATAAGAGATAGGATATAGGTTTAAATTCGGCACTTTTGCTAAATTCGATGCCGAGTAATAATCTGAAAAGAAATTTGAGCTAATTCGAATGGATTTGGTTTTATGCTCAAAAAACAAAAAATTTCGATTTTCGTTTTTCGCGTTTGGCCACCTTAATATTAGGAATTTTCAAAATTCGATTAACATTATTAAGGCACCTTTGTACGCACAATACTAATACGGTATTAAAAATATTATGTGACGTTTCGTTTATTCTGAACCATCATCAGGTTTATTTTTTCTTATGGGGGTTAAGATATATTTTTATGTCGTTGGATGGAGAATGTTATGCTGATTTTAGCAATATAAAACACTTTATGGTTTGATCGACTGCGAACTAAAATAATGAGAAAAATGCGAAGAACAAGATTCCGCCTTCTTGGATCCAGCAAGGAATAATTAAAGTAGTTTTGCTTATTTAATTTGTTAAACTCGTTAGAACATCCAAAAAAATATAAAAACAGTTAAACAATTAAAAAAAAAAGCATTAACAAACAACTCAAACAAGTATGTCTACGTAACACGGTCATAATAGCGACAACGCAAATTTATCGATAGGTAACAACAAAATAATTACACAGACAAACAAACAAAAATTATTATAATAAATGTTCGAACAAGTTTCCTCCTTCTGGAATACAGTAACGAATTCTTCTACTACAATTGTTTACGCTTCTTTGAATGGTTCGCCTGGGAATTTGACGAAGTTCATTAACAACCCTATTCTGGAGTTCTTCTATATTTTGCGGTAGCGTCTTATAAATCATATTTTTTAAATAGCCCCAGAGGAAGTAATCTAAAGGGGTTAAATCTGGACTTCTTGTTGGCCACCTAAGTGGTCCCCTATTTCCCATCCATTTATCAGGAAATTCGCCGTTAAGATATTCACTTATTATCGCAGCATTATGAGGAGGAGCTCCCTCCATTTGCCACCAGAGAGTCCATCTTTCGTTTAGTGGAACATCATTCAAAAGGTCTGACATTTCGTGTGTTAGAAATGCGAGGTAGTGTTGAGACGTTAGGATACCTTCGTAAATAATTGGCCCAAGGAGCCTGTCCTTCCAGATTCCAACCCACACATTAAAGGACCGGTGGCCTTGTCCTCGCATTTGCCCGTTAATTCGTGGATTTTCAACGGACCAGTAGTGCTCGTTATTACGATTAAACATTCCATTAGTGGAAAAATTGCACACATCCGTCCAAATTATTTGATTGAGAAAGTTGCGATTTTCCAGCATTTTGGTATTAAGTTGGTTACAAAAATCCAACCGTCTCATACAGTCCCCAGGCCGAAGAGTTTGACTAACGTGTAACTTAAATGGTTTATAACGGTGTTGCTTTAACACTCGCCAAACTGTCGTTTTTGGCACTTCAATAGTTTGCTCTATTTCTCTGGTAGATGTTGAAGGATTTTCTTGAACCTAAGATGGATAACATAAAGTCATAACTCTCCAAAAAAATGTCTTCTAAAATTAGCAGTGAAGTGAGTGGAAATTCTTATAATTAGTATAATACTAACAAATAGTACCTGATGTAATATTTCTTCTTCGGCATCTCTGTCTAGTCTGCTACCATATGCATTTCGAGGTTTCTGAAAACATCCAAATTCTCGCAAATTTTGGTCTAATTTTAAAAAATATCTGGTTTGGTTGCTGCCTCTCCGGATATTCCTCTAAATATCTTTGTTCTGCTCTGACACTATTTCTATTGCAGCTATAAAATATCCTTATCATGTCTCGTTTTTCTGAATTTGAAAACATTCTAAAGAAACTTGCAAATTTTAAAGCACTAACACGAAGGATCTTGCAGTTATTACCCTTTTTACAATTAGAAAATGACATGACAAAAGCCAACTCCTGAGTTTTGTTTGATTCATGGGTATCGTGATAATGTAATATTTAGTTTTTAATTTAAGAGTATTTTAGTTCGCAGTCGATCAAATCATGAAGTGTTATATATTGCTAAAATCAGCATAACATTCTCCATCCAACGCCATGAAAATATGTCTTAACCCCGATAAGAAAAAATAAACCTGATGATGGTTCAGAATAAACAAAACGTCGCATAATATTTTTAATGCCGTATTAGTATTGTGCGTAAAAAGTTGCCTTAATAATGTTCAATCGAATATTGAAAATTCCTAATAATAAGGTAGCCAAAAGCGAAAAACAAAAATCAAAATTTTTAGTTTTTTGAGCATAAAACCAAATCCATTCGAGTTACTCAAATTTCTTTTCAGATTATTACTCAGCATCGAATTTAGCTAAAGTGCCGAATTTAAACCTACATCCCATCCCTTATAATAAGCGAGATCCCCATGCTTGCCCTCGAATTTGGGACAGCCTGTACATTACTTACGAAATTTACTGTAAGATGCGAGCTCTCCTCCTTACAAAGCCGTAAGGGAGGCAGAGATACTTCCACAGTCCGATTTGCATAATTCAGGCGCACTCGTTTTGTAGGTTAAATAATTAAAATACAACAAAAAATGAGAAAGTCGTACTTTACTACCACATGTAATCTTAGTAAACAACACAACAGCTGTATTTATTTGTTTATGTAATAAAAAAGATAATATCTACTGATTAATTTTAGTATAAAAGCAAATAAAACAGTACTTAAATTACCGTAAAGTTTTACGATAGTAAACTAATTCTTAATCGATACCTAATCTATACATATAACCTATCTACCTATCAAAATGAAAGATAATTGGAACGGTATAGCTTCAATGTAGTAGCAAATTGTATTTTGACCTACTCAACTAATTAAAACTGAAGTACGGTTATGGAATCAAATGTTTTTTTATCTTAGAAAACACTATCCGGAGTCATTCTTATTACAACAGTATTAAACTTCCGAAACAATATTAGACTAGCCTTACTTTTATGTTCGTAAATTAATTCATCTAATTTGTCGATTTAATGAAAACGTAATTTGCACTAAAAGGGATACGTACTTACTTCCACACTCAACACAAAGTTAATACATTATATCGATACAAATTTCTGTCAAAAACTTCATTTCTTTACGATACGATAAGGCAAAACATCAGATAAGGTAGTTTCCGTCACTTTACTGTAATGGACAGGTACACTTAAGGTATATTCGACCCAGGGCAACCAGCACAGGTATATTATGGCACCTAAAGCTCGAATAACTAACAGCATACGTAACGACCAACATACGTAGCGTAGCCTGTCTCCATATTTAATCACACCAAGGAAAAAATTATCTCTAATTGCAAATTTTCTTTAAGATAACTTATTGCATCATCATTGCATCATTCGCCATGCCTCCTTCAACATGAAATAGAACCATATCTGTATTTAAATTAAAACAGCACAAACTTACCTAAATACAAGGTAGCGAATTTTCCTATTAGATTTAATAAATTAATACCAAAATGTAATTAAAAGCAGTTGCATACCTTATGCAGGGAAGTCAACTTAAAATACATCGTGGATTACAAGGCAAGAGGAACGGAAATGAAATATCAGGTTTGCGTTGCGCATAAAACAAAAAAATGAAGTGGCTAAATACCTATAGAGGATACAAGTATATACAGGGATATTCGTAATTATATACACTAAGGAGAAAATATCGACATATGCACTGAAATTTAATTATTAGAAGAAGAAAATACGACAATATTTCTAATAATGTAAATACGTTTACAAACAACAATCCAAATCCAAAACTTGCATTCAGGTAACGATAGCCAAAAATTGGCACGTTACAATACTACCGCTATAACCACAATTAAACGGCGAAGATTAGCGTCCCAAGATGTTTGTACATCAGAACAAAAATGGAACTATTGTAATGTGTCAAATAATTAACGAAGTAACAAATAGTGAATCTCGAAGACAATGAGTAGTGAGTCCATATACATCTGGCGTTTCCGACAAAATCATAAGAACAGGAAACTAATTCAATACTCACATAGTATTCAATTCAAAGGAATCATCAGAAAAGTAATAACTAATAACAAAAATCAAGCCAGGCGATGTACATGTACAAATCAAGAATTGCGTATACATGCTATCGTGTTAATAGGAAGGAATATAACGGAGAAACGGGTAGATCTTAAGGATACTGGTGAAGAAACA
Organism: Vesta saturnalis; assembly: GCA_036346205.1. Lineage (NCBI taxonomy): Eukaryota > Metazoa > Arthropoda > Insecta > Coleoptera > Lampyridae > Vesta > Vesta saturnalis. The sequence continues at coordinate 1,600,487 of JARFJB010002287.1, read as the reverse complement.
TAGAAAGAACAGTAAAGCTGGAACAAAAAATGGCGAATTACTGACCGTGTGTGGAAACAAAAATCAAGTCAAACAGGAAGAGGGGCGATTGAAGAGAACTGGTCCTGTATAAAGGTAAAAGAATTAACACGGAAAGCTTCGGTAAACCAGCGCGTAGGCCAAGCTATTTTAGAAATGAAACGCCGATGACTGTCACTACTGCCAGAAAAATTACGACTCAGAAACCTAAAAAGTGCTTAAAGAACCACTACGTATAATTCAAACTAACCTTATTACACAAATGTTACGGAAAACATGTTTGTAAGTTAGAAGTTGTGTCATTGGAGAGACCCTGTAATTCAGTTAGCCTTGTTCCTAACTAAATTTACCGTTTAAAGGGAGGTACGATTACAATCACTAGTCACTACACAGACTGTCACTTTACACAGCCACATGATGATTGAACACCCAGCGTAACGATAAAAATTGCGCTTCTCATGGCGAACAGTATATGGCCAAAGGGACATTTTTATTCCACGTTTCGAGGAAAACGTGGGATAAAAATGTCCAGTTATTAAATCAATAAGCGAGCAGCACTCATTAACATTAAAAAAAAAATACAACAATTAAATTTTTCTGAATCCAATTCTCCCTACTGCATAGTTTAAAATTACAACCAAACACTTACAGATTCACACAGGACACTTACACTTAGGGGTAATTAACAATCTCTTTCCGCATTCAGCCAAATCAAAAGTCACATTTTTTCAAAATTTAATCCAATGACGAAGCATAGACCGGTGTCTCACAAGGTAACTGTATTTCAAAATAAGAGAACAAGAGAACAAATACTAAAACCGATTGAACTGTATATAGCTCGAATAGTGTTCATCAGCGGACGATGTCGGGCTGGAGGGTAAAATGAGCACGACATTTTTGTTTTGGATTTTTCTGTATTTCTGTTGATTGGAAACTAGAGAACTTCGAAAAATACTGCTAGAAAATTTAAGCTGGAGCTTTTTCTTATTTTTCTATTGAACATGGTATTGACTTCGCAAATACGTGTAACTAAACGTATAGTAACACTATCTCATAATTAAATGGGATAAGGACGTGGTTCACAATTTCAAAGCTAGAGGGATCCAATTAAGGTTTGTATTACTGTGGTAGTCGATTGTATCCATAGACCTAAGATTAGATAAGGTCTGTAATTGTATCATACGCATCCCGTTGTCGTTATACTATGGCGAGTATCTACCGCGAAAACGTTGCTGTTCAACAATTATTATTATTTTAATTATTATCAACCAAGGTATTGCTGTGAAATGTTTTAGTAAAGATATTTGTGAAGAGCCTTAATATAGTCTCTTGAAATAACTAGAAACTAAAGGTTAATAACATATCTTCTCATAGCGTTAAAAATATTTGAGGTTTCAGACTTATACTTCTGCTAAGAACGATATTACCAAGATAAATGTTTTCTTTAACAGTCTTTTTCAATACTTACAACTAATTCCTACCATCACAAGGTACTATTATTTTCTCTTGTCTTAAGACATTGAATCTCAGGAAAGGAAAGGAATCCTTTAGATACGGATTAAACGGCAATTTATAGACAATTTCTATTTCTTAAATTGTTTAAGACTTCTAAGAACCAAAATGAAGCAAAAATTGTAATGCTTTACTGCCAATAAATTGATTTTGTTTTAAATGATAATGAAACTGCAAAGTAGTTTGAATAACGTACTAAATGAATTATATTGAATTTATATTAACCTAATATTAAAATATCTTCGGTTTCATTGAGAATCATAAAAAAAATTCTCAATCTCAGCAATGTTCTATTAAGCAAAACTCATAACTAAAATCTTTTAGTATACACTGTAATTTAAACTTCATATTTAAAAATGTTATCTAAAAAAACAATTTAATTTAATCTATGATAACGCTGCACTTACAGAGAAAAGTAAAACATGTATAAAGGTGGAGAAAGAAGTATTTTAAATTTACATTCGATGAACAATAATGTAGATACAGTACATACAACATACACAGTATACAAATTCCTGTTGATTTATTTTTTCCTGGTTTACGCTTTGCACATTTATTGAAAGAAAAGAATGATTTAATTAAACGCCTATATTCCTAGAAAACCTTTATTTGAATCTAATTAAAACTTAGGTGAACCCTCGGAAAGAGTGGTCAACGTAGTAGTAATGTATACTAACGATATTAATTATTCAAATACTAACTTGAAGTAAAATCGCTCTTTTAGGGATGTACACTTACAGTTAAATGCTTCGTTACATTAGTTGCCCGTACTGTTAACTTTAATTTTTAATTTTATCTACCTATTTTAAGTATGTGTATATCATTCAGTATTATTCATGATCACGTGGTTTATACCCGTTTATATTTTAAATGGTTACGAATGTATCTATTATCTCATTAATAACAATCATTGGCAGAAATAAGTACAATAGAAAATCTCTGTCCTGATATAGTAAAACTGAATAACTCCAAATAACCAAGCATTGAAAATTTTTTAAAATTCAATTGATTGTCAGCTTTTGGCTGCATCACACACAATGTTCAAATTTAGGAAATCAATGTATCTTGAATGTAGAATTTTTTCATGCTGCAATAGAAAATTATGCATATGTATAACTGAAACTGTACAGATTGACTCACATACTTAGTTGAAGTAGCTGTATGGCTTATTGCATGTTTCCAAAAATTTAAATAAGGTATCATTTTGCGAATTCGGTTTCTATCTCATAGATTAGGGCGAAATGTAGAACGTGAAAGTGGGTATACTGTACGAAAATGTTGGTTTGCTATCAGTGTTGCAATTTAAAAATAAATATCAGTGTGAATTTAGAATTGACGTGTGTGTGCGTGTGTGTCGTGTGTGTGTGGTGTGCGTGTGGTGTGCGTGATGCTGTGCGTTGCGTGTGCTGTGGATATGTAGCGTGTGGTGTGCGTGTGCGTGTGTCGTGTGTGCGTGTGCGTGTGCGTGTGCGTGTGGTGTGTGGTCGTGCGTGTGGTGTGTGTGTGGTGTTGCGTGTGGTGTGTGTGTCGTGTGGTGTGTGTGGTGTGTGTGGTGTGCGTGTGTGTGTGTGTGTGTGGTGTGGTGTGGTGTGGTGTGTGTGTGGTGTGGTGTGGTGTGTGGTGTGGTGTGGTGTGCGTGTCGTGTGCGTGTGTGTGTTGGTGTGGTGGGTTGTGGTGTGGTGTGGGTGGTGTGGTGTAGTGGTGTGGGGTGTGAGTGTGAGTGGTGGGTGTTGTGTAGTGTGTGGTGTGTGTGGTGTGGTGTGAGTGTGTGCAGTGTGGTGTGAGTGGTGGTGTGGTGTGAGTGGTGTAGTGGTGAGTGTGAGTGTGATGGTGTGAGGTGTGGAGTGTGGTGAGTGTGGTGTGAGTGAGTGAGTGAGGTGCGTGTGGTGTAGGTGTGTGCGTGTGGTGTCGTGTGGTGTGGTGTGCGTGTGGTGTGGTGTGGTGTGCGTGTGCGTGTGCGTGTGCGTGTGCGTGTGGTGTGCGTGTGGTGTGCGTGTGCGTGTGCGTGTGTCGTGTGCGTGTGCGTGTGGTGTGTGTGCGTGTGGTGTGCGTGTGCGTGTGCGTGTGCGTGTGTGTGTGCGTGTGCGTGTGCGTGTGTGTGTGCTGTGTGTGTGGTGTGGTGTGGTGTGGTGTGTGTGTGTGTGGTGTGCTGTGTGTGTGTGTGTGTGGTGTGAGTGTGAGTGGGTGTGTGTGTGGTGTGGGTGAGTGTGAGTGTGAGTGTGAGTGTGTAGTGAGTGTGAGTGTGAGTGAGGTGGAGTGTGAGTGTGAGTGTGAGTGAGTGTGAGTGAGTGTAGTAGTGAGTGAGTGTAGTGTGAGTGTGAGTGTGAGTGTGAGTGTGAGTGAGTGTGAGTGAGTGTGGTGAGTGTGAGTGTGAGTGTGAGTGTGGTGTGAGTGTGAGTGTGGTGGGTGGTGTGCGTGTGCGTGTGTCGTGTGCGTGTGCGTGTGCGTGTGCGTGTGCGTGTGCGTGTGCGTGTGTGTGTGCGTGTGTGTCGTGTGCGTGTGCGTGTGCGTGTGCGTGTGTGCGTGTGTCGTGTGCGTGTGGTGTGCGTGTGCGTGTGCGTGTGCGTGTGCGTGTGCGTGTGCGTGTGCGTGTGCGTGTGCGTGTGCGTGTGCGTGTGCGTGTGCGTGTGCGTGTGCGTGTGCGTGTGCGTGTGCGTGTGCGTGTGCGTGTGCGTGTGCGTGTGCGTGTGCGTGCATCCTTATGCGTATGCGAATGCGAGAGCGAAGGTCTTCGCATGCGAGTTCTTGTCTTGTATTTATGTTGTAGTTCTCATAAGAACTATATTTGTAATTGCATAAAGTAACTTTAAAATTAGAAAGACTAAAAGTTTTAATTATTGCATTTTTATTAGTAAAAAAAAAACTAGATATTTGTAGAGATGGTATTAACCGAGAAGCTTAATTTACAAAGCATTTACGTGGCAACGTTATTATATTTCTACCACATTATATATATATATATATATATATATATATATATATATATATATATATATATATATATATATATATATATATATATATATATATATATATATATATATATATATTTTTTTCATTATTTGTATGGGGATCTCGGAAACCTTATGAGTTACACATTTGCTTAAGTAGGGAAAGATTTGCTTGTTTAGAATAGATTCACGCTTTTGTTGATTTAAGAAAATGCATGGCTTACTAGATATTTGTAAAATGTAAAATTCTCCAAAATTGTTTCAGCACTTTAATTCGTTTATTTCTAGATATAGTTAAAATTTTTTTAAATACAATTTGTAGATAATTTTGTGCCGAATAACGTCACTGTACTAGTTTTTTAATTTTGCTTATCATTTTGAAGTTTTGAAACAATTTTTGTTTTAATTGGAAACCATAGTTGGCCCCGACATATTTTAATAGTGCATTTTTCTGATTGTAAGTATGTAAGGGTTGTATTACTTATTTTAATAAATAAAAGAACAATACACGTTTTTCTATTACTAGGTATAACAAAAGTCATATCTTGCCATGGAAAACAAAAGAAATTGACAGTAAGTGTTCGAAACGTCCACTATTATTATCGATATACATGCGACACCTTGTCAACACGGAGTTAAGAGTTTTCCCCATATATTATCCCCATCTAATCTGTTAAACGCATTAATAACAGCTTCTTGTAGCTCCTGTTAGTTGGCACATGAACGCAGAAATACGAGATCTTTTATTACTCGAAATACAAACACCGTCGTATTATACCACTGTATGTTTGCACGGGTTTGTAAGTTTAATTCATCTAGGATATTGTTAAAATCTTCCCTAAGAAATTGCAAATATCGATTTCCAGTTAAAGTCCCATTAAAAATAAGTGCCCCAATAACCTGCAAACCAACAACACCGCACCCTAAATTGAAGCAAGCCTAATCTGAGGTCGTCTTTCTTGTAGACGGCGAGGATTTGCTTGGGCCCACAGGTGTTCATTGTGGCGATTGAACATACCACAGTTTGCAAAATGTGTTTCGTCGGTCCATAAGATCTGCATCGGAAAGTTGTTATTTTAATGGCACATATTTATAAATTAATTCCAAAATACGGATGGTATTTATGTTTTGATAAAGTTCTCACTACTGTGGGTTGTGATATTGCAGCGTCTTATGCAATTTGCCGTGTTGATGTAGATGGATTTTGATTAACAACATCTAGAACATTCATATGCACGCTTTCATCAATATTACCTCTATTTCTGGGTTTCACAAAGCTCCCAAACCCTTTTAAATTGTTGTATATATTCTTGAGGGTATCTAAATATGGTTGTGGGCAATGAAAATACTATAAAAGATTGCGTTCGGCTTTCGAAATTTTCGTACACCATAAATAATTTTCTAAAACAACTCCACATTGAAAAAACTGATTAAGACACTCTGACGAACGAACTGTCAACGATAAAGATAAACAACGCTTCGGTTGCTTTACTTTTGTTTTCCATGGCAAGATATGATGTTTGTTTAACCTAATAATAGAAAAACATGTATTGTGTTTTTATTTATTAAAATAAAAAAATAAACTATAGGCAAAATTGGAAAAACTAGTACAGTGACGTTATTCAGCACAAAATTATCTACAAAATTTAAACAATTTTATCTATCTTTAGAAATAAACGAATTAAAGCGCTGAAATAATTTTGGAGAATTTTACTTTTTTACAAATAACTAGTAAGCCATGCATTTTCTTAAACCAACAGAAGCGTATCTTCTTTCCCCATTTAAGCAAATGTGTAACTCTTATGGTTTCCGAGATCGCCATACAAATAATGAAAAAAAATACATATATATATATATATATATATATATATATATATATATATATAGGGTGAGTCATAAGAATGGGCAAATTTTATTTTAAGATTACTCAATCACTGTATAAGTTTTAACAGCATGAACATAAACTTTGATATATGAAAATGTAAACTTTCACCATTAATACTCATAATAAAATACTTATCTTTTCTGGGTTTTTTAATGGTGTATTTAAATTATACAATCTAAAAGTTTCGATAACACTTACAGTTATCTTCGTCACTAGTAATATTTGTAAAAATTGTTAAAGATGTTGTAAACAATTTTGTCAAAGTTGAAAAATTAAAACATGTTTTATCGTTGAACTATAAGATCTTTTTCTGTCGCCGTACCCTCTCATCATTAGAATAGTAATTCGTTCTTTTTCATTAACAATCATTTTAGGGAAACAGTTTACTTTGCAGACCTTTTCAAAACACATCAGACTACTGTCAGTTTTATTCAATAATGTAAATGGTGAACAAATATCAAAATCTGCTGTTTTATGTATTTAAGACTACATAAAATCATGTATGGTTGAACCTGCATATATAGGGTAATGTATTTAAAAACCCAAAATGACTAAAAATATCGCACACAGATATATATATATATATATATATATATATATATATATATATACAGGGTGAATCATCATTCTAAGCAAAAAAGTTCATATGTACATGGGTCTGGAAATGCTTCGTTTCCGAGATACAGGGTGTCAAAGTTGAAAAAAGAAATCGCGTTTTCTTCAATATCTTTCGACTCTTTCGAAATTTCGTATGTGGAGGTTTTTTGGGATGACAAATTTAAATTTGTGGTCCATTTAGTTGTGGTTTCTAGGGGGCGCCAGCGGCAACCATTTCGACCCCTTTAAATCGTCGCAATTTGTTTGTGCTACACTGTATACCATTTTGGACTAGAAAAATCGATCTTCCTATCTTTTCTGCTAAAAAAAGGTATCTTAGTGAAGTCGCTAGGAGCAACCCTTTCCGAGAAAAACGCATTTAAAACTCATGATGCATACACATTTTCGGAGGGTATTCTTTTGACAGATTTAACAATAGGGATTCTTACTTGTTTACTTATGTGTCTGCTCTAGCAACTTCACTTTTTTTAGCAGAAAAGATTTGAATTTGTCATCCCAAAAAACCCCCATATAAAAAATTTCATGAAATTATTTCGAAACAGTCGAAAGATATTGAATAAAACGCGATTTATTTTTTCAACTTTGACACCCTTTATCTCGGAAACAAAGCATTTCCGGACCCTCCTACATATGAACTTTTTTGCTAGAATGACAAGTTCTAGTACTCCTTTAATTTTGGCGGATTAGATAAGATTCACCCTGTATATATATATATATATATATATATATATATATATATATATATATATATATATATATATATATATATATATATATATATATATATATATTTTTTTATAATATTTAATTAATATAAAATTATTAACTTGAACGTCCTTTGTTCCTTTGTCAAGAATTCTTGACAAAGGAACAAAGGACGTTCCTGAAACGTTGAATTAATTTTTACGTTTAATTACACAAGTTTTAAAGAAAAATTATCTTATTTAAACATGAATACTTGTGGAAATCTAAATAGAAACATATATATATATATATATATATATATATATATATATATATAGTATGTAAGCTTAAATTTAAAATACATACAAAAAGAGTTCCTCGAGTGGGATTCCAACCCACGATCCGTTCTTGTTAGGGAACTGCGTTATCAACTACGCTACCGAGGGAGCGAATTTCACGCAATTTAAAGTTAATTTGTATACATTTTTTTATATTAGTACTGATGTACACTAACTTTATTTATTAATGAAAATTAATTTGTTTCATTAATATATATATATATATATATATATATATATATATATATATATATATATATATGACATATTTATGAAGAATTTAGAAGGGCAGGTATTGAAACCCGCTACAAATAAATCAAAGTTATGGCTACGTTACGTCGACGAGACTTTTGTGATTGGGACACATGGAAAAGATAAACTGCACAAAGTTTTAAAACACTTAAGCAGCATGCACCAAAAAATACCATTCGCCGTGGAAATGGAAACAGAAAATAAACTGCCGTTCCAAGATGTGCTTGTGTACAAGAAGAACAATGTGAACCTGAGAAATACAATATATAGAAAAAGTACAGATAAGAATAGACATGTCAACACAGAATCTCATCACCACCAAGGATAACTACAATCGGTGGTAAAAACATTACTAACAGGATCCAGCATACGTGAACAACGTGCACCAAGACATGAGGAACCTTAGAACAACACTGCAACAGGATGGTTGCGCCGAAGGAAGTATAAAAAGGGTAGAAAAGTCAACACAACGAGAAGACACAGACAAGGAAAAAAGATGTCAAAGGCGTGTTTACCATATGTAAAAGACACCACCGACAGGATAGAGAAGTCGGAAATATTTTCCAAAATCCGAAAACAAGTATAGAATTAGAGTAGTAAGGGGTGTACGAGATACCATGCAGAGATTGTCTACAAACCAACATAGAACATAGACGTATCAAAGTGAGAAGACGAGAGCACCGCAACGCTGTACAAAAGAACCACATCCCACGCCCAGGAAACTTAAATAAAGGAAACCATACTCGAAGGCTGTCGGAAACCTGGAAAACAATTTTAAAGAAAACTACCTCTAGAAAAATGGAGAAATGAACAACAAAAAAGAAAGGGGCAAAAGAGGAAGTGAAAGTAATGGATATACAAGTACCACTGAGCAGCAATGACGACAATAGATTAATTCGAATCACTTGAAAGTGATAGATGCAATTATGACGAAACGTCAATTTACCATGATGGAGTATAGAGGAGAAAGGATACGAGGCAACACCCGGAACGAATTTATTTTGGGTTACATTTTTGGAGGAATAGGTGCAACGTAGTAAAAATGTTGTTTTTTAATTTCGTTGAGAATACGTCTTAATTCCCTATTTAAACGCCATATCATGTCTTATGCTGTATTGTACTACAAAATGGGTCTTGCAAAAAATAACCGACTTAGCACATTAATGGAATTTAATATTTACGTAAATACCTACTACGAGCAAGATTTACGAATTTGTACTGTCAACTAGTCACATTATTGGTGTAGCGCTTCACGTTAAGTGAGTTCAATGATTGATCTCATCCCTCACTCTTAAGAGCAGTGAAGTACTTTTTTGCGCGACTGTGCTCTATCTGTTTCCACGACAGTAAGTTTTGCTTACTAGTTGCTAAGAATAAGTACGGCGGTAAGTATTTTAGAGTTCTAGAACGGTAAGTAAATTTATTCAATTTTAAATAATAACAATTTTTATAATTTACCTAGTAACATAAATATTGAAAGTACAATTATTACAATTTCCAATTGTTACCGGAAGCTTATTTTGGAAAACAAACACCGATGAAAACTAGCTACAGTATCTACTGCAACCTCGTGCGACTCTTGTGGATGAGTTTCCTTGTCGCCACAACTAATGTACCCTTTCCAATAACATGATTAGTGCATTTCCCATTTCGATAATTTAAAAAGAAATGAAATCATTTTGCATTTTTTTGGGCTGAGGTTTTTATATTTGTAATATGTATATGTCCAAATAGTTAACTTTATTATGTGCAAGGTTAATAACAACAACCGATCGCTGTATATTTGTCTTCGTTTGGAGTATTTTACAATGATTAATCCATCACGTTCCTCAAAGTCTTCTATTTTTAAATTATAAAACTCTTCTCGTCTACATGCACCAGCTATTCCTAATATCATTCCTATCTATAAAAAATATAATAATTTACTGATGTATCTTTACTTTAATATGTAATCTACTACCTTGTGTGCACTTAAAATATTCATTCTAGTTTTCAATGTTATTCTCACAAAAAAAACTGTAATGGCTGCAGTTATTCACAAATTGTTATAGCAACGAAATGCAAATTTATGCATTAATACAACTTGATATAACGAGACTAATATACATATGTACATGTCGTTATTTATGAAGTACATATTTAAATCTTTTTAATAAATTTAGTCGCGCAAAAACGTCATAAGCATCTCGAACATTAAGAACTACAGATCTCAGACAATAATTGGAGTCGTCGCTTCGCTCCTCCTCCAAACAATTGTCGTGGATCGGTAAAATGTCCTTACTGTTTTAGATACTTAATATACTATTGCGTTATTTAGTAAGGGTTACTTAGTTTACTGTAGTAAATAGTACTTTCATTTTAACCAGAAGCCTTGCAACCAAGTAAGTCTTTAACTATTAATGTATCACAAAAGATTTTGTTTTCATACGTCACCAAACGCAAAATGGTATCACAAGACAGAAGCTCTCACACATATTAACATCACTGAAACTTCAGTCACAGCTAAAATATTTATCGATGGCAAAGACACTTATTTTTAACGAGAACAGTTTCATTTTTAATTTAAAGGATTGTAAGCGGAGTTTCCATCTTTCTTGAAAATTTGTTTAGTTCCTAACGTTTTAATATAATTGTTTTTAACTGTAACAATCCATTAAAAACAAATATACAAGAATTAAGATGTATAAAGGTAAATAGTGTCATGTTTTTTTAGTAGTTGTGTACGTCACCGTAATAATTTAAATTTACCACGATTTAGTTGTTAATAGAATCGAACTTTCTTAATAACCCTTAAGCAGTATGTTTTGTTCTTAAAATATTAAAAAAAATATGTTTCATACATTCAAACTTCATAATTTTGTATTCAAAGGATTTGAGAAACAAGAATTTGTTCATGGAAATGTCACGGCGGTGTTTAGACAACCTGCAATCACACTCAAGTACACGCATACTCACTATCACACGTACACCCACATGTTCACGCACACGCGCATACGCACGCTCAATACCACACACACCGCACACACACGCACACGCACACGCACACACACACGCACACGCACGCACACGCACGCACACGCGCACCCACACGCCTTCGCCCTCGCCCACATGGCCTTCCAACCTACAAAATGGAAATTTAAAAAAAGGAAATAATTTTAGTAACATTTTTTTAAGATAAGTATGCAACATCTTTTATAAGAAGCTCATTACAAAAATAGGCAACATTGTAAACGCAAAAATAATAATCTATATCAAAAAGACGTTTAAAACTTCATGACAGACAGAGGCTAAAAGATATCCAGATGATAACTTAAAAGAAATGACCTTAATTTAAATTTTTTTAGGATAACTATGCAACCTCGTTTTTATACGTTCATAACGAAAACAAGCAACATTGTAAAAACAAAAACATTAATCTATGTCAGAATGGCGTTTAAAACTTCATGTCAGATAGAGATTAATAGACATAAATACATGTTAATGAAAAAATTCCATATCCTTCTAACCTTCTATAAAAATATTGATAATTCAGCTTCAGCATTTTCAATCATAGTTATTTAATTTTTACATTTATTACGCTTTACATTAAAAAACTTTGTAAAGGAAATTTATGAAAAATTACATTTGCTTTGAAAAATAGGTCTACAAATTTTCTTATAAAGTTAATCGCTATTCAGATAATGAAAAATTCTACCTTAGGAATTTTTTGCCACTAAATTACGCGTCATATCAAAAAAATTGTATAGAACATAAAATAATCGATATGTTTGTGTATATCCAGGTATTTTGTATCTTTAAAATATGCAGCCGTTTTAGAAATAATTGATAAAAACGAAAAACTACCCAAAATAAACCCCCCTTCACCGCTGCTGGATTTCTCCCAAAATCTACTCAGCTCTAAGCCAAATGAAGAAAAGTTTAAATAGAAAATTTTAAGTACGTAGGTATTTTCGTTCTGGAGTTATGGTGGATGCTAATACACATCCATACACACACACACACACGCACGCACGCACGCACACACACGCACACACACGCACTCACGCACGTACAAGCGCACGCACATGTATATGCACAAGCGCACGCACAATAACACACACACACACACACACACACACACATACACGCACGCACAATATAACACACACACACACACACGCTTGCCTGCATGGACACATGCACCCTCACACGCACACACACTTACATGCACACACTCGAATAGTGACGCACACACAAATTGCTTATATTATTTAAAAAATGTAGATGAAGATGTCGTTCACGGAAACTTTTTTACATCTTTGAACATATGCAAGAAAATACTATTTCAAAATTTTTTGCTGAAATTTGCTATAATAATCATATCTGTATGTATTTTTTACGTATCTTCATTTAAATTATTTATTTTTCACGTACGTCTATTACCTAAACCCTGTGTGTTGGTATAGAACATAAGACATAAGATATATGTAAAAGATTCAAATTGTGTAGTGAAAAACAAATACAATTGTAAGGTGTGACTAGATGTTTCATTAGTACATCAAATTTCCATTTGCGAATACCTTTGTCAATTCTAAACTAGCTTTTCACAACTATACCACTACATCATAACTTGATTAAATGTTAAACTTGTTCTTTAATTATGACATTTTTCATTGTTACACTTCGTCCGTTAGGGGGAGTTTGTCAGGCAGTTTCACAGTATTTTATTCATTAAAGCTTTAGGTATTCTTTACTAAAATAAAATTAGATTGCATAGTTGGCTTTAAAATATGCCATAGCAGGCCTATATTTGAGTTTTCATAAATTTATTTTAATATCTCATTTAATTTTTAAACTATTATTTGCTGTGACGATTTGTAACTGAAATATTCAAATTTATTTAAAATGTGTACCTTAAAGATAAGTATTTTAATTATGTGTGACAAAGTAGTTGTTTTGCTTATTAAACTATAGGCAAATCAAACTTACCTTGCATATTTCCATTTACCTCCACCCAGTTTAATGCATAGTCATCTATAAAAGTAAAAGAAACTATCATTAGTAGGATATATTATATATTATTAAAAATAATTTGAAAATAATTGCAAAAGCCTTTGAGCAATAACTTCCTAGATTGATATTTTTTATTGGTTTTCATGAATACCTACTTTCAAAACTTACAGTATTTTGAATTACTTTGAGTTCTCGCCCACATACGGAAACTGCAAGAATTTCGCAAAGGATGAGATGAAAAAGCTACCCAAATAATAATAACTTAAAATCAATAAAAAAATTATAACGCAAAATACAAATTACTGGGGTATATAGAATTTTCTCTGCATTAAGATTTTGCAAATAAAATTCTCGCCACGTTTTGTTTTCTGAAGTGAACGGGTAGTGTCCTTAAATATTTTTACTCGCATGTATTACAACCTTGTTATTAAGCGTATAATAAATTGTTTACCCAGATTCTTCATCGTGATTTGTCGTCAGATTTTCATGCATGTCTGATAAACATGTTTACATCACAGTCTAATTGTTTAGGAACTTAATTTTACTTGATTACGTGTGATGTTTGTGGTATTAAATGAGGATTTACAAGGAAGGGAATTAGGACCATTTCAATTAGTTAACTTTACATAAAATATCGTATATAAGTCTTATTTAATTATACATATTTAATTCAGAATTACTGGAATATTTAATTACATCCCTTCAGTTAGCAACCTGTACACAGTTCATCTTATATTTTAACATAAATGGAATTCCTTTTTTCTAGATAACAATATTAATTGGATTTAATTACACATAATTTTTAAAACTGTAGAAGGCACAGTACACACTTTATCACATAATTCTCGTTTCTGTGTCTTATGCGTACCCAATAAATAACTATTATCATTGAATATGCTTATTCAATGCTATTACATAAAGTTACTAAAAATATACATTCGTATTTAAGTGTAGGTTTTTAAATTCTTATGGAGACATGTTTAATTAACGTATTTAGTATATCTCTTTAATAAATTCCACGTTATAGGAAACTCCTGTAAAAACGTACCTACCTTAATAAGGGCAGTATGTTTTCATAAGTTCTACTTAGGAAATTGATCTAAATGTTTAAAAGGAACTCCTTTACGCCCTAACGACATTGCATTAAATCTTTTAAATGACTTCCGGTAACATACAACGCTGAAAAATTATAGATTAGCGGAGTGTGTATTGCCGTTAAAATACTCTTAGCGTAGAATGTTGCTTTATCATATTGTCATCAACGCTATCACATTCAAAAGTATTTAGTATTTAATGGTAATGTTTTACGTTTATTTGAACCGCCACTTTGGAAGTGAATGAAAAGTTGAAGACATTTTGTTAAAGTAAATACATAATTATGTAACATAAATTCTGCAAGATTAATTATCATAGCTAATTATTACCCAAGCTAAAAATTACACTTATACCATTGATTAATTAATCAATGCTTATACGATTACAAGACATATGAATTATCTAATAGATTAGAGCAGCAGTTCTAAAACTTCATTGATTGTTGTAAACTTTTTAGGCGCAAATTTCTTGTGGAAAACCCTCATTCGCATTCAAATTAAGAAGTTATGTTCCCATTATTCAAATAAATTATGCCTAATATGATTAAAATACTTAGCTTTGGGGTTTTTAAATGGTGTATTTTTATGTTTGTATTTTATAAAAATCTATACGTTTCGATAACAGATAACAGTTATCGTCCTCAGTAAGTGGAGATATCTTTAAAAATTCTTTCAAATGTTAGAACAAATTTATTAAATATGAAAAAGATGAAAACGCAAACATAAACCTGTTATTAATATAACAGTTTGATAAACGTATAAAGTGAAATTCAAACTAATTTTACTAAAGAATATAACTAGATCCTTAATAAATTAAGATTTGCTAAACAGCCTTGAAGATGACAAATCAGAAAACCCTCTAACGGTCGAAGGCTAACAGTGAAAAATGTCATAATCAAAGAGAAAATTTTACCAAATTTAAACAAATTCTGATGTAAGTCTAAAATTGTAAACACCTTTAATTTGAAATTAATAAAACCGTCTACAAATAGAAACTTAACGTATCAAGTCAAATCTAACAAAGACATAGTTTTTTGTTGATAAATGTAATTGTTACAGTTAAAATACAAAGTAGTACGTCTAATATGATTTTTCATTTTAATTATATGTTAAATCATTATAGTGCTGCCCTAACTTAAAATATAGTTGGTAAGCGTTTACACCCAGCAAAAACAATCATGGATATCCGAAACTATAATTAAAACTAAACCGTACCATGATGCTCTTTTTTTATTATAAGATGTCAAAACCTGTTAAACGGAGAATTTCATCTTGCCTATTAAAGTTATTAGGATATTTATACATCTCAAAAGCTTCACGTTGTAAACAAACATAATAATGTGTTTCTCTTGACAATATTTCAATATTATCAAATTGAATGCCATGATTTAAATTATTTAAGGCATGTTTAGCTACAGATTTTCTGGTTGACCTAATCTACAAAATCTCATATGTTCTTTACATCTTGTGTTAGAACTACGTTTTGTGGTTCCAATGTATACTTTTCCACAAGAAAAAGAGAACTTGTACACTGAGGAAGATGATAATGAGTTTGAAACATCTTTAGATGATCTTAAACGTTCTTTAATTTTTCTTGTATGTTTAAACCTACATTTAAGATCACCTAAGATGTTTCAAACCCATTACCATCTAGTGTTATCTTGTAGATTTAAACCTACAAAAAAAAATTAAAGAACATTTGAGGTCACCCATTATCATCTTCCATAGTGTATAAGTTATCTTGTCCTTGTGGAAAAGGATACATTGGAGCATAACTTTAATACAAGACGTAAAGCCCATACGAGATTTTGTAGATTAGGTCAACCAGAAAAATCTGCGTAACTGAGCATGCTTTAAATGACCTAAATTATGATATTCAATTTAACATTATGGAAATATTGTCAAGACAAACTCATTATTATGTTCACTTACAACGTGAAGTTATTCAGTTATACCAACATCCCAATAATATAATAGGCAGAAGAAATTCTCCGTTTAAATATTTTTTGGCATCTTATAATTAAATATAGGCGCGATGGTGTGTCTTAATTTTAATTTTAGCTTTTTTATGTCGAGGGTGTTTGGTGTGTTTTTTCCTAGGCCTTGAGGTAAATGCTTATCCAATTATATGTTAAGTTACCACAGCACTATAAAAGTTTAACATATATAGTTGAAATCAAAACTAAAAATCATATTGAAGTACTACGTTACGTGTTCACTGTAAAATGACAATCACAATTATTAACAAAACACTATTTCTGTGTTAAATTTGACTAGATCTTTACACACTTTATATATATCATAATTTGATTAAATTTTGTTAAATTATCTCATTGATTATGACATTTTTCTCTATTCGCGTTCAACCGTTAAAGGATGTTATACATACTTTTTTTATTAAATATCTAGTTACTCTTTACTAAAACAAAATTCCATAGTTTTTTAATTTCGTTCCACTTTGATTCTTAAATAAACATATTAAAAAATGCGACGTCATCATCATCAATGTCATTATAGCCATTAATTCATGGAAAATTTTATCCGCAATTATGTCACGCATGTTACAAAATTTGTCAAAAACAGGATGCGTTCAGTGGAAAACTTTGATGTGAACAAATTCGCACGTATTGCAAATGTCACGTATTGCATGGCGCTTACATGCACGATTATCTGAATTATCTGCCATTTTCGTGTTTTGTAACGGTATAAACGGGTGGTAGAACGGGATTACAGATAAATTGGCCTTTTTGCCCCGACTAGTCAGCGGGTTGGGTGTGTGTATGATGTCTAAATTTTGCACATCCAGAATAGTAAATCGTACGTAAGTCAAAATAGGGATGAAGACAAAATCAGTCGGTTTTGGGCGCCAGAATGTTTGGTAGTCAAAATAAGGGTCGTCGCCAAAATTACGAGTACATAGCGTGTCTAAACATACAAAAACATACGCTTACCTATCCGCAATCAATCCCAGGTGTGCTGGACAGCAACTCAGCAAACCACCTGAAATAGGGCTTCAAAATCGCACTACACGCTTGTCAAACAAAGCGTGATAAACACTCAATAAAGTTACGTTATACACCTCAGTGTAAATAATAAGGCATTAAATAATAATCAAAACAAAACAAAAAAAGCTATAGAATGCACTCTAAACTGAATTAATACTCAACTAAAAATCAAATAAAACACTAAAATTATTAACGCTATTACTCAATAATAAAAAAAACTAACTTCGTTACGTTAAAACTAAATTACCGGTAATTTGCAATTTGCAAAAAGAACTTTTATGTAACACAAAAGGGTTTCCACAGAATTAAAACACATTTATAAAACCTAAACAAAGCTATAATAAAATAAAATAAAAAAAGATAAATATAAATGTAAACACGATAATGCGTATAAACAAAAAAATACAAATGCTTAATGGGCGACAGGATGTCTGATCAGAATGCTGCTTAACGCCGTTCTAAATGGTTTAACCTATATATATTTCGTGGATTATATACCCACACTACTACAGGGTCAATTGCCCTTTAATACTAAAATAAATAACAAAGTGTGAAGGCGGAGCGTCAGAACTATGATTAATTACACTAAATAAATTTAAAACAACAACTTAATTTAACAAAAAAAATACGACACCGCTTTCAACCCTTCGTTAACACAAAAAAATAGTTCGAAACACAAAAATCTTGAAAATATTCAATAAAAAAAACACAATATTATATTACCTTAAGGTCTAGAATTACACCTCTTCTGTGTTACAACAATAGAAAAAGGTGGTCGGTTACTGCTATAACGGAAATGAAATCTCCCTGCTCTGGCAAATGATGAATGAAAATGTTGACTATTGTTCTTTTATACACAAACGATTCCTTGATTGAATCGCGTTAAAATGTTACTGCATTGATTAAAAAACTTCTTTTAAAATAATAATTTGTGCACTCAATTTGCTTGTTGACCTTAATCTTTTAAATAGTTTTACTTCCACTAACAATCCAAAAGGTTAATAACTTGATTTAAATAACTATAATTTTAATATACTGCGAAAGTTTCTTTATATTTAAACACGCTTTGTACGGCAATTAAGAGGCACTACAAGAACGTTAATGATAAACAATCCGCAAAAGCGATATAAACCAAAGAGTTCACCGAAGCACTAATAAAACACGACGAAGTCCTCTAGGTAACTTTACGTAAAATCGAAATCGGCACTTGAACAATTTAATTAAAATCCCTTTACAGGTTCTCTTCAGAAAGTAGATAAACTACCCTTACAACACAAAAAAGTACGTTCGTTAAACACCACAAGGTCCAATACATCAACGTTCTAAACCACCCCTTAAAGCGTAACAACAAGCGGCACCGTACTAGTACTCGAGAGCGCGACCAGTTTCAGAATCATGCAAATTATTACCAAAAATCCATCTTGAATTTTGAATCCCACCACTCATAAAAAATCTTATCTAATTTAGTTCCACCAATTAAAAAACGGAAGGAGAAGATAGTTACCCCAACACACAAATTTCGATTTCGTCCGTAAGGACTCGAGAATTTTCAAAATTTTTAAACGTGAGCATAATCATCGTGCAAAACATCTCGATATTTTCATACAAGTACAAGCAATTAGTCCCACATTCTTCCTCTATGACTTAAAACCAACATACTCAATAATAAACTGAACAACTATAATTAAGCGACTCCATGTCGCCAATATGACATCATATACTTATAAATCTACATTCTTTCTTTAAGTTACTTAATTTTTACAAAACTTTCTATTATATTTTATGGAAATCAAACGAAATAAACCTTAATTAAACTTATATACAACTATTTACAAATAAACGTTAATAAACTTCTATAAACGGGGAATAATAAGGAAAACCATTCTAAATTACGGAATAATAATTCACAAACTAAAAAAACTAAAGCTCGCCATACATCTTTCCTAAAGGTCGCTACACACGTTAAACAAATTTACTCATAAAACTCAACTTGACAACAAAATTTTGACGGTAAATCGCTAGAATTACAAACAAAATTACCCACTACCTATACAGGGTGTTCAAAATACCCTGACAGTTTTGTGACAGGATCTTGATAAAACAAAAGGCGACTAGATCAAATTTTCACTGTTACAATTAAGACATTACAAACCGCCACAAAAATCCCTAAATCAACTAAAGTAAATTTTTTTTAAAAACAACATAAAAAGGGCAAATTACAAAAAAATAAAAAGCGTGTTTTATAACACCTTGAAGCACTCATTCTTTAATAACTCTTTTTTTCGTGTCCGTGTTCCTGTTCGTGGTCGTGGTCGTGTTCGTGTTCGTACTCGTGTTTGTGTTCGTGTTCGTGTTCGTATTCGTGTTCGTGTTGGTGTTCGTGTTCGTGTTCGTGTTCGTGTTCGTGTTCGTGTTCGAGTTCGTGTTCGTGTTCGTGTTCGTGTTCGTGTTCGTGTTCGTGTTCGTGTTCGTGTTCGTGTTCGTGTTCGTGTTCGTGTTCGTGTTCGTGGTCGGGGTCGTATTCGTGTTCGTGTTCGTGTTCGCGTTCGCGTTCGCGTTCGCGTTCGTGTTTGAGTGTGAGTTAGTGTGTGTGTGTGTGTGTGTGTGTGTGTGTGTGTGTGTGTGTATGTGAGAGCGTGTATGCGTGAGTACGTGAGTGCGTGTGTGTGTGTGTGTTTGTGTGTATGTGTATATGTGAGTGATACGCCGAACCCTTATTAGATCTGCACGAACTCTGAGGTTCCACTGCATACAATTTGAGAGACGCTGCATTAGAGTAAGCCAAAGATAAACCACTTTATAAAGATTGGCTATTTAATACTTATTGTTCAGATGAACTGTTCAAAAGTGCGCTATGAAAGTTTTTTTCAGAATCCCTGGGCAAAATTTACTTTTATCATCATAAACCTTTGTGACAATTGTTTATTATCAGGCTTAGTGCTAAGAAGGACTGTTTTCGCACTTGAGTCGTATCATATATTATGATTTTTTTTCTCCCAAGCACTTGACTACTCTCAAATTCGACCATGGTACCTTGAACTTGTAAGTCTGACACCTTTACCGCTGAGCCACTGAGTAACTCAATATGTTGTTCTTATGTTCCTGAGTTCTCACTTTGAGTGGTCACTGCTCTGTCCTATGCATTATCTGTCTCATTCGCAAGGTAGGTGGTATCCACAATTCTTTGAATTCTGGTTGTTATTGTGTGGTTTGGTTTTGGTTAGTATTCTCCTGAGCGTTCTTGTCGATTTGAAGGGAGTGCGTATCTTGTATTTGCTGTCTATCCTTCGTATTTTGTCTGAGGTACCTTGTATGTACGGTATTATCACTGTGTATTTAGGTTTTTCTTTTTCGGTTACCCTTTCTCAGTTTAGATTAGGTGTTAGATCTGGGTAGCCATTTTCGTTAAGTGTTCTAGCCATATTTTCTTCTTTTTTTTCTTTTTCCAGATCCTCTTTTTTTGAGCATATTGTGTTCGCTCTATCTCTAGTTCTATTTCTAACTTGCCATGTCTAATTTCACTCTTTTGTGGTGATTGCAATTGTAGTGTAGGTACCTCCCCGTGTTGGTAGGTTTCCTGTAGACACTTGTGAAAGTGTTGTCATTCCTGTGTACAAGTACATCCAGGAATTGAAGTTTTTGGTCCGATTACAATTTCATTGTGAGTTTTATGGAGGATGCGTGGCTATTCAGATGATCTATGGGTGATGGTTGGGAATCCATCGCCATCCCAAACTCTTGTTGCTAGAATGAATTTGTCTTCTACTTGAAAATATGTAGTTCTAATGCATGTTGCCATTATTGTGTTTACAGAGAGTTGTGTGCGTCCGTGTAACGTTTTTTCCTTTTCCAGCCTGTCTCTTATGATAGTTAGTGCCTTATCTGTGGTCACATTTGTGAATAAGCTTATGATGATTGCTTATGAATCTTTGGTAGGCCGTACAGACGCGAGGTTTGCTGTAATGTGGGTAAGTCTAGTTTTCTGGTAATCGGACAACTTCCCTTATATTTTGCCAGTGTCAGGTATATTCGTCTTTCGATTGATGGTGTGGGGTCTTTTGGAATTTGTTTGTGCTCGCCCCCGTCCAGTAGTTCTTGGGTCTTACTATTGTAAATATCCATATCCATTGCGACAGTCGCGTTTCCTTTGTCTGCCGGGAGAATTTTGACCGATGGGTTATTCTTAAGGGAAATGACCGCTCTCCTTTTTAGGTTAGAGAGGTTACGTTTAGTTCGCCTAGATGAATCTAAGACTAATCTAACCTTACTCCTGTATTTTTCTACTTCTTCAGGATCTAATTTCATAGCTGTTTCTTCAACTGCGGTTATTAGATCTACTTTCGGAATACGCCTCGGTGTTATCGCATAGCTCAAGTCTTTGTTCCTTCATTTCGTTCCTGTTCAACTGTCGTTCTGAGGTGTTTATGACAGTGTTTTTGCATTGTTGTTGGTTGGTTCTTTCTTCTCCTTCATTAGCTTTCATAGTTTCTTCTGCTGAATTTCCTCACGCATTGCCTCGGTCTTCGAATATTTACTTCAGTTACCCGTATTTATCCTATCAGTCTTGCCTTGTTCGTTTCTCTGATCTCGTTGGATTGGTGTTCGAGCTGGTATTTTCTGAAACGGTGTGAAATGGGCTAATCAACTCAACCCTTATGAAACCACAGTTACAAAACACTTATAATACGGAATAAAAGATTGACATTTTATCTTGAATAATGTACGACGGTCACTGCTAAAATTGTTAGAAAATGTAAAAACCACACATTGTGTTACGAAAAAATATTGTTTTTCAAAATATACACTTTTTCAATCGGTAAAACCAATCTTCAAAACATGTTTGGCACTATGAGCGAGGTACTTACAAAACAAGTACTTTAAAAGCTTCAACAGCCACTTCTGGTGATGAAAAATGCTTACCACGCATTTAATTTTTGATCTTCTTGAACAAAACAATTCAGTGGGGGACAAGTCAGGCAAACATGGGCAATGTGTGATTAATTTGACATTTTTACTAGTCAAAAATTCTGCAGTTTGTCGTGCTGTGCCCGCGCTTGCATTGTGATGATACAGAATGATTCGCTTATTTATGTTGTTTTTTCTGATTTCACCGATCACCTGGGGGAGACATTTGAAGTATACCAATCAGCAGTAACTGTTTTTCGATCCTCCAATTTAACAGTCCCAACACGACAGGTTTTTTTCGAAAAAACAAGCAATCTTTTTCTTTGAAACGAGCGCACCACTTTTGTTGGTTTAGGTTCATTTTGGAACACCCATTCAGATGATGGATTTCTGTTTAGTTTCAGGCTCATATGAATACTTCCATGTTTCCTCACCTGGTACAGTGTAATGTATAGGATTTGAACGACCGTGGTAAAATTTTTTAAGCAGATTATGAGGAATCCAACCACTACAAAGCTTCCTGACATTTAAATATTGTTTCAAAATGGTATGTATTTGTTTCGACGCAATTCCTAAGGCTCTCTGTAGCTCACTGTATGTTGTATTTCGATCTGATAAAATTATTTCACGCACAGCGTCAATATTATTTGCGACAACAGAAGTGCATGGTCGACCCTCGCGAAAATCGTCATCAAAAGTAAATCTTCCACGTTTGAATTCTGTAAACACTTTGTAGAACATGGTTTTGGACGGCACTTCATCACCAAACAACTTCAGTTTTTCCACAAATTACTGTGGCGTCAATCCGTATCGAAGGTCATAAAGAATCATCACTCGCAAACCAAGATTCGAAATATCCATTTGTCTAATTTTGTATCATAAAGTTTACATTATCTTTCTGTTTTGGGGTGAAAACAGAACGATAATAATGCACAACGAAAACTTTATTTAACAGTTTTTCGCGCTTTTCAATTTTTGGTATTGGCTACCCTAGATTTGGAGGTTTTCCAGATAGCTGTTCGTCCTAACCTCTAAAGATTGTGCCAAAAATTGACAATTTCTAAATGTCAGTTTACTATCTGTGTAGCTTACATAAAAATATTTAATCTGACAATAATGTAAATTAGCAAATTGAAATTTCTATAATTGTTTTATAACTATCAGAATACTAACATTATGATACTTGTATTCTAATGTACTATTTTCACAAACTTACTACCTTTAAAATTCTACTGAAATGAAACTGCTCTGTTTACAAGTAAACTGTCAGTTGTACTAATGGTATAAATGTCAAATTTTACGATAATGACAATCGCAGAACATTAGTATTGCAAAGAGTACTTGATTGCGTGAACTTTAGTAGTAATTTTTAGTTTAGTGTAAATAGCTGTACCATAAGTATTGTTTTCGTGAAAAAAATCGATCTCGAGCTTTCAACGGAAGTACATGTTTTCAACATCTTGAAAACCAACGACGATTTTGACTTGTGTTGAGTACGTATGTCTCTGTGTGCTTGCATGGTTGTACGTGCGAGTGAGGTCGATCTCTTTTTTTACTTCGGGATCCACGGGTGCTCGCTTATTTCCTGTTTGCTTTTGGGCATCTTTATGCCTACGTAAATGTGGAACAGGCAATCAAACTTTTTTTTCCTGGACTTGGAACATGTTGTGCCTTGAAATAATGTTTCATGATACAAGAGAACGAGTAAGCAAGATAATGTCGGCTGTTTTTTCAGGTTATGAATGAATCCACTTTCAATGATGTAATACTACTTACCATACAGTCTGACTGGTACACGAACTGCTAACAATTCTATCGGATGATAAATTAACAGAATATGACAATTTTATTAATTACTAATTGAGTTACTTTTATAACAACAAACCAACTTTAGCTTATAATGACAAAGAAAGTCTGTCAAATAACTTCCAATATGGTTTGAATAACCCAACAGAGCACGATTCACAACATACTTCGATTACTCGATTCTAGATGGCATAATGTTCCTTAGATGAACATTATTTTTAAGGTACAATCGTCTCCCCTACGTAATAGTAATTACATTTTTAGAATACAAAAGTTTACTTTGGTTTATGTTTACTTAATTGCATGTGTTTTGTACATTTAATACAATTGGGAATATCAATGTCAATGTCGACTGATTAACTCTTGCCCGTATTTGCTACTATACCACGACATATGCATAAGGAAGGATGTGCTGGCGTTTGTTTTGTAGCATTTTAACCTTCTATTAGACGCGCTGTGCTTTATATAACAGAGATTGCGAGTAATGACAACATGCCCTATGCATAAATATGTATCACATTTTCTACAGCGGAGTTTTGTGCTTTTCCTTTGGTTATTCTTTTGGCATGATTCACACAATTTTCGACATGTTGAAGAATTCTCGACTGTAGATGGAGATTATATCGGAACATTTGTGACATCTGATAATCTAGTGGGCAGAGACTTCAGGAGTTTATTACTTGAGCCACGTCAAATCATATGTTCATTCCCAACATCTTTTGCAAGTTGGCATAAAAACAACCACCGATTCTTTGTAACTCCACTATTTGCGTTTTTATACAATACATCGAAAAGGAGATGAGCATAGGCCATCGTCGGGTACCTGTTGCGCATAGATTATCGACAATGTCTACTCCTCTTTCAGCCTGATGGTAAAAAGTTATGAGTGTGGTTTATTGTGGTTACCTGACTCAGTCATTGAAACCTCGAAATGAAGGCTAGAAATTAAAATAACATTTCCCCTTTCTAGGATAGTTGTTTTACAACATCTGTTGTTTTGTGTTGTTTTGCAAATGGTTCTTGGCACTACTGATGTGCATATATCTCCAGGTTGGACGTACAAAATATCCGCGAGTCAACTAATGCAAACATGTTTAACCTGTATTTTACAAGTTTTGACGGTAGATACTAACGAAATATACATTTACCACGAAACGCTTCTAGCTTTTCGTTAATTACAATGTTTTCACCAAGGGAATAGGACTATTTACAATTCTGATTGAATTTTTCAAATATTTGTCTCATAGTCTCAGTCTATCAAGCTGTTTTCCTTCTGCTCTAATTTGTTTATGTCAAGTCTAAGGCATCTCATTATAAATCTAAATCTGGATAGCTTAAAAGTCTCAATACCATCCCCATTTGAGCCCCATAAATCTTCAAGGTTCAAGTGAAAATTTCGATAAACGCCAGCTAAATATAACATACCAATGAATGCCTTAATCTTAGTCAGGTCTGACTTCTGACTTCTAGAAAATCTTGATGATATAAGTTCAATATATTGGTTGATACACTTGACTGTTTGTTTTAATATCGAATTGTCGAAGAGGATATACGAACTATTAGAAATTGTTTGAGCATCCTTGGCGGCACCAACTACTCCTGGAAGGTGAACCAACAAATTTTGTTTCCCAAACTCTCTTCTTGCGGAAAACGGTACTTTTTTCGATGACTACTTTTTTTCGATAAGGTATGTAATGGTCACTGCCTGATTCGTCGGAGTCACATTCTATATTACCTTGTTCAGTGCCTGAATATTCTTCTCTAGTCTCAATATGGCCCTCTTCATCAAGGCCGGACTCATCTGGTACTTCTAATTCGTTTTAGTTGTCATTTAATTTATTATCAAAGAGCATTTGATGGATCTTGGCTATGTTATCTTCATTTTTCAAAGTAAAGATCTGTGTTTTTGAACTCATCACGATCCTAAAACAAAATTATAACAACCATAGTCGCGAGCACCTCACGGGTGACAAGTAAGTTTTGGGTAAAAATAACACATTTCGGTGAACACAAACTAACAGTTAGTTTCAATAGTAATAACCAACAAATATGAGGAAGAAAAATAAAAATATGATAAAACTAAAAACTTGTCTCGATTGTCGCAAGTATCTGTAAGGTGTTTTTCCTTCACTCGCGGAGATATGTTAACTGTTAAATAGCAACTCATCCACTATTCGACAGAACGAATAGTCAGGAACATAGTAAATAGGTGACCCCGTTAGTCCCACCCCTTTATTTAAATACGTGGTTCTATTGCAGCATGCACCCGTTAGGTGCTACGGGCCTAATAAGGTTAAAACAAGGTACAAGGTTGATTATTTAAGGTATGATATATTTAAATTTATTCAAAATTTGAATGAAGTTTTCTCGTTTCGGTTTAAATGTAGCACACTTGTTTGCCGTTTGTCATAAATGGTCCAATTAGTAGGTACAAAAATATCAAAGTATTAAGTTCCTACGTATTTGTCTGATTTATTCAGTTAAAACGTCGTTTACAGAATTTTTCAAAATCCTTTTTAGAAATTTTGTTTTCAGTTATAAAATCACAGCGCTATATTTTATATAAAAACAGAAGTAGATTGAAGTTCTTGACTTATACAGGGTGTCCCATTAGTGTGTAAAAGTCCCATATCTCCGTTTGTAGGCTAGATATCAAAAAAGAATTTATAGCAAAATTGTAGCAGCTATGAGCTTCACATTTTAAAACTAATAAGGAATATACAGGGTGCTTTATAACACCGTGGTCAACCAAAGTTGTGTTTTTTTTAATGGAACATTCTGTATATTATTATGAATTTGAATTGCACTTACATTACCCATCACGCTAACATAAGGTTTTGATATGTTATACTGGGTATTTTAAAAGTTATGACCAATTTTAGACATAAAAACGTTTTTATTTCAACGCCCTGTACAGCGCAAGATGCTTAATAAAAACAATTACTTATAGCATTCAGGATTTCTTATTATGATGTACATTCATACAAAAAATTATGCTTATAATTATTGATCAATTTGTATACAGGATGAACCAGAACACGCTTATAAAATTTTCTTCATTATTTTAAGTGGACCACCCTATGTTTTATACGGTGTTTGAATAGACCTTTATTAACTCATTCATTTTTGTGAACCCCCTATACCTACCGCTTTCCGTTTTTTAGAGATTTTCAGTTTTAAGAAAAAATACTCACTTTTTATTCTTTTCATAACTCAATTTCAATAGTAATTTAAATAATTAGGTGAAAAACTCAAGAAATAATAAAATTATTTAAAATAAAAGGTAATTAATAAATCGAAAGAAATAAATGAGACTACGAGAATGGTGAAAACCTGATGTGAAAAATTTAACTAACTCAACATTTTACTTCTAAAGAAAATGTTCAAAATGATCTCCTCCAACATTAACGCAATCTATTCTCAAAGGATCTTTGAACTGATCCTAAAGTGTATACAGTGATGTTACTAAATACTCTTCTAATTCTCTCCTCCATATCTTGCCGTGTTGTCAGCGGCTGATTGGTAACTTTATCGCTTACGTGCCCCCATAAATAAAAATCTATCTTACCTTAATCTGGTGACCTTGAAGCCACATGACTGGACCTTCTCTTCCAATCCATCGGTTTTGGTTTTCTGCGTTAAGGTAGTTTCGGACCGTTTGGGAATGATGCACAGGAGCTCCATCGTGCAAAATCCACAACCGAAGTCTTATATCGAAAAGAACATGCGCAAAAAATTTAAATATACTTTACCAGTTACACGCTCTTCACGCACCTCGTAATCTCCGATGATTCCACCCCAAACGTTAATGGGCCATCGGTTGTGGTTGTGTGTTCTTATTACGTAAGGGTTAGTATTTGAATAATGATGGTAATTGCGTCTGTTTACAAATCCATTCTTATTTAATGTCGCTTCATCGTCAATGAGGACATAATGGAAAAAATCATTTTGATTGTTAATTCTATCTAAGGTCCATTCACCAAAATTTACTCTCATTTGATAATAATTTTCGAGCAACTCCTGGTGCCTTTATAAGTGATAAGGACGCGTTTTGTGTTTTAATAAAATTTTATTTACTGATGTTTTGCTGATTCCTCTTTGACTAATGTGTGGATCTTCTGTAACACTTAATAGTACATTAAATTCATTTTGTTCAATTAAGGTTCGTTTTTCTCTTTCATGTTTTTCATACGCTACACTACCTGTACGTTTAAATCTTTCCAACAAATTTTCCAATGTTTTTCGTTGAGGTTGCCTGCGCTCCGGAAATTTTTGTCTATAAATTCTAGCTGCCAGTAGACAATTCTCGTCACTACTGGAAATTGTTGATAGCAGATCTGCTAATTCATTTCTATCAAAATTCATTTTAGAGTTGATTTTTGCCACAATACTAAACACAGTTTCAAACGCAAACAACTACAATTGTTGTGTCAAATTAATGAAAATTTATTTATTTTTTAATGTTTAACTAGATCCAAAATTTGAGATCGTTAGTAATGCTTAAAAGCTTAGTTTACTGCATGGTTATGGCTGAAGATAATTGTCTCCATCATACGACTTTTTGACCAAATTTGAAACTTCACTACAGATCATTAGTATTCATGATTTATATTTTAGTGTTAAACAAGTTAATGGTCGCAAAGGCTACTTGATCCCATTAAAAGATAATGAGACATGAGTATTTCATTATTTAATTGGAAATATCTAAAAAACGGAAAGCGGTAAGTATAGGGAATGTTTCACAAAAATGCATTAATGAGTTAATAAAGGTCTATTCAAACACCATACAAGGTGGTCCATTTAAATAATAAATAAGATTTTATAAGCGTGTTCCGACTCACCCTGTATACAAATTAATCAATAATTAGAAAAATAATTTTTTGTATGAATGTAGATCATAATAAGAAATCCTGAATGCTAAAATATTTTTATTAACTATCTTGGGCTGTACAGGGCGTTGAAATAACGTTTTTTTTATCTAAAATTGGTCATAACTTTCAAAATACCCAGTATAACATATCAAAATCTTATATTGGCTTGATGGGTAATATAAGTGCAATTCATAATAAGATACACGATGTTCCATTAAAAAAAAACATAACTTTGGTGGGCTACGGTGTTATAAAGCACGCTGTATATTCCTTATTAGTTTTCAAATGTGAAGGTCCTAGCTGGCTAGAATTTTGCTATAAACAATTCTTTTATATCTAGTCTACAAACGGAGATATGGGACTTTTACACTAATGGGACACGCTATACAATTTTTTTTTAATTTCTAAATTTTAAACTGTTTCTAACATATGACTAAAGTACCTCTAGTTCCTCTTCCTTCAGACTGTCCCAGTCCATAAGGAACTGAAAGTGTTGTTCTATAATTTTATTATTTAAGGTAATCCAATCTTTTTATAAATGGAATTTTAGATTACTCTATTGTTAAAATCATTCATACATGAAATTTCCTTGTTTGTTATTATAACACAGTAAAATCAACTGTAAACATTTTTTTTACCTAGAGTTTATTTATCAACCCTATATCCACAAATTTGTTAAGAATACAATATTTGTTTTCAATACGACGAAAAAATTGTATACCCATTAAAAATAAACAGAATATACTACAACCTAAACCAGTCGCACCGCACGTCCAGCTTTATTTATCTGATTTCGAGATTCAAATACTTTGTTTATTTGCAAATCGGTCGGAGAATACGAAATATTTTATATTCAATTTACTAGAAAACATATTATAGGTACTGGTTGTTCCTGCTGAATAATAAAATTCCATAGAAATAAAATCTATACATAGTGGCATATTACTTATTAAGAGTTGGTTACTAGTCGAAGACAGTGTTGTCTGAAACAATTTCACTTCGTTGGATGTCTTGTTTTTTAATCTTGTTAAATTCAAAATATGACTGATCGAAGGAAAACAATTTTAACGGTGCATATAGATTGTAAATGTGAGTAAGATACGTATAATCTTACTCACATTTACAATTTTCATTCATTTTATGCCAGAGTGCAAAATTGGAACGACTTGTCAGTTATATGCGTTTGCTATAATCATGAAGTGTAATAGAGAATGTAGCATTACACGTGTCCTTTCTCTGCTAATAAAAAAAGTAGCACGTTCATGACAAATTATCACAATTACGTTAATTACGTTGAGAAATAAAAAATAGGTTTGGGATGGTAAATGAACTAAGAAAGTGACGTCCTCACGGCAGCCATATTGTTTCGCTAGGTCAGTGATCACTTTCCAAACAAACTGTCATTAACGTGTATTCAAGAGTGTTAAAGTGTTGTTATGATAATAATCTAAAAGTTTGGAATCATATTTAGCGGTAAGTGGCTACATTATGTTATACTGGTTTTATTTTAAGCATAAATTTATAATAATTATGATTTCCTTACAATTATTGCGGCTCGAATATATAATTTATAGGTTATGCGCTATAAAAGTCACCTTAGTAAGAAGAAAATCTTATTGCATTATTGCTTACA
This sequence comes from Vesta saturnalis, assembly GCA_036346205.1. Lineage (NCBI taxonomy): Eukaryota > Metazoa > Arthropoda > Insecta > Coleoptera > Lampyridae > Vesta > Vesta saturnalis. Next base: position 1,569,923 of record JARFJB010002287.1, on the reverse strand, counting down.
TTTTTTGTTATTTCAGATTAGTTTTGTTAATATGGCCCAGAAGCATATACTGCGTTTTTAAGCTTTTTTAAAGGTGAAAAATTGGTAAATCGTGGTGAAAACGCAGTAGAATCGAACCATATTGAAAACGTGATTTACGATAACGATTTAAAATTGATTAAAGGAAAGGTACATGCTAGTATGAGAGATAGACTGTACAACGTAGAGGTGTGTAATATTTATTATTTGTAGTATATTTACAGTCTTTGAATTTCTGTAAACTTGTAAAAACGGTAATTAACGGTATGTAAACTGTGTATTTGTGTATATAAAGATACTAAGGTATTACTGAGAAACATTATAATGTATATTTTTATTTTATTTTAGATCATATTAAATGAAGAATATTTAATTACTGATGCCATTTGTGCATGTCCACGAGGACAAGTACTGTGCCATCATATGGCAGCACTTGCCATTTTTGCACACTAGGGAAAGTGGGGCACATTCGACCAGGGGGCACTTTCAACCAGTCGACCTCACTCTCATTGCATTTGAATTTACCGCTTGTCAAAGATATATTGTATTACTTGTAATTGTCAGTAAAATATTGTGATCCTAGAAGTTGTCCGAAGTGAATTAAAAAATTAATTGTAAAATAGTGCACTACAAGGTAAGTTTTTTCACGAATTACTTTTTGCAATATCAACAAAGTTTAAAGCATTACTTAAGTCATTTATTTATTGTGCCTTTTTGTTATCATTTGAAAGTTGTATGCCCTATTGACATAACCTTAACATCAAGAATGTTGACAGTAGTATGTGAAAATGTGCAATGGGCAGATTCAGACACCTAAACCAGGGGCGCTTTCAGCCGGCGGTTGAATCTGCCCCATCCTAAACCGCGTAAAAAACTACAATATTATTGAAAAAATGGTGTATTTCAGATGGTACGAACATATAAAAGAAAAACGAACAGGTCAAATATAAGTGAAGACAATATGAAAAACGCAATTCAGGAGATTTTATCGAAAATAATGTCTCGGAGAGAAGCTTCAAGATGTTTCGGAGTCAAACGTGGAATATTACTTTCCAGAATAAAAAAATTACGCGACAAATATTCAGCTGAACAATTAACTAAGCTTTATAACGATGACTCGGGCAATGAAAGCGATAATCATGAGGAAGCTATATATTCTTCTAAGTATAGTGTTGCACAAGTATTTACAACCAATCAGTAAGAAGAATTGGTTAAATACATTAAAACGTGTTCCGATATTAATTACGGTCTTACATATAAACAGATTAGGCTGCTGGCATACGAATATGCTTGCATTATTCCCGAGTGCAAAATGCCTGTTCAATGGCAACAGAATACCCACTGCTGGTTTCGACTGGCTCAACTCCTTCATGAATAGACATAAGAGAGAAATTTCTTTAAGAAAGCCAGAGAATACAAGTTTAACGAGAGCCACAGGATTTAACAAAAGATCCGTCTCTGAATTTTTTGATAATTATATATCTGTAATATCAAAACACAAATTCAAAGCGGAACAAATTTACAATCTGGATGAAACAGGAATAACAACAGTCTTAAACCCACAGAAGATAGTTTCAGGCAAGGGGAAAAAACAAGTTAGTGTAGCTGCATCTGCTGAAAGGGGTGAACTAACAACATTTGTGCCTGTGATAAATGCTATTGGTCAAGCATTACCTCCTGTGTATCTTTACCCTAGGATTCGTAATCCAGATAAGTATCTAATTAATGCTCCGACCTCAAGCATTGCACTGGGTAATCACAATGGCTGGATGACAGCTGATTTGTTTCCGAAAGTACTGAAACACATTCAGAAGCATACCAACTGTTCCAAAGAGAAACAAATATTACTTCTCATGGACAACCATGAATCACATATATCTGTAACAGCAATCAATTATTGTCGTAATAATGGTATTGTTGTTTTGTCTTTTCCGTCACATACGTCACATATATTCCAACCGTTAGATGTTGGAGTTTATGGACCATTTAAGACCTATTGTTCTGTTGCATTCAATGATTGGCTGGCATCGCATCCTGGGAAAGTTATTACAATTAGAGAAATTGCTGAGTTATCAAAAATTGCTTTTCAGCTTTGACTCAAAAAAACATAACGAAAGCATTTGAAAAATCAGGGATTTGGCCTTTAAACAGACTCGCATTTACAGACGAAGATTTTATTGCTAGTTATGCAAATGTAACTGGCGCCGATAAAATAGAAAATTCTGTTTCTGAAATGTCTCAAGAAGTTCCTCCAGTCGCTTCATCTGTCACACCAACATTAGTATCTTTAGGTATAGGTATGTATAAATATTAGTGGTTTAGTGGACCTTCAAGTTTCCCTTTTTTTCAGATATACCCTCCACTTCGGCTTCAGTTAAAGACCATACCACACCAGCAAAGGCAGATGATATACCATCCAGTGTAATTACTATTCCTATCACACCAGAAAAAAGAGCCTTAGGTAACTAATTTATTCATTAGGCATTCTCACAAAATGTTTTCTTACCTTACCTAGCTATGTTCATGTTTTACAAATTTGTCAAACCAAGTGTTAAATTTATTTCCACCCCAGACTTAGTACGGCCTTTTCCTAGACCCTGTATCAAGAAAAAGAAAAATGGTGCAAATCGAAAAGGAAAATCCCGGATTTACACCGATACTCCGGAGAAGGATCGGTTAGAACAGCTGGAGTATGAAAGAGGTATAAGAAAAACAAAGACGAGAAGAAAATACAGAAAGTGATGAAGCAAGTTTTTTCAGAAAAGTAAACCCCAGCGTAAACGAAAAATTAGCGAGAGTAGTTCCGATTCAAATCACACAGTGGTTTTGGAATCAGATGACGTTTCGGACGACAGCGAAGCAGAAACAGCTCCGATTTTATTGCGCCCCGATAATGTAATAAGTGAAAATGATTTTTTATTAGTAAAATTTTGTACTAAAATTAAAGTAATCTACTATATAGCCAGGGTAATTTCTGCAAAATCAACTGAGTTTGAAGCTAAATTTTTGCGTCGTAAAAAGCTATTAAATAAATTTTTCTATCCACTGGTTGATGATATATCAATTGTCGAACGTGATGATATCGTTTTAAAGTTGCCTTAACCAAATTCAGCTAAAACAGCTTCTTTGCTTATGTTTAATATTAATTTAAGTGCCTTTGGTGTTAACTAAAATAACTAATTATATTTGTAAGTACAAAATGTTATCAATATAAGACTTTCTAACATATCAGAACATTTTATTTATTCACACTCTCCACTGTCGAATCTGCCCCACCGAATGGTTGAAACTACCCCTCCGGGGGGGCAGTTTCAACCTTTTGGCACTGTTTTCTTAAATTAATGTATTATCTGTCATAGTTGTTTTTTGCTCACGTTTTTCACAATATTTTATATAATAAGGTCTGTATTTTATAACTGTGGCACAATATGTCGCTATCAATTAAAAATGACAAAAATATGCGAGTTTGTATTTAAACATGTTGAATGTGCCCCACTTTCCCCTATAAAATTTCAATAACCGACCAAGCATGTTCATGAAACTTCAAAAATCATAAGAGAGCATTGTAAAATCAGTAGCAGAATTATATCCTGTAAAGTCATATGCGGCTACAACAAGACCTGTTTCCAAAGAGGAAATTGAACATCTGGTTGAAAAATTGGAAAATCTAGACGGTACAGTTGGTTTTATGTGGCTATTGAAAGCAGAACCGACACCAGAAGCTATTCGCCTTTGTGTGGCCGTTTAAGAAGAAATTTTGTTTCCTAATTATACAGCCTCTGAAGATCCGTTACATTACTTTCGAACCAAATTAAAATTGTTAAAACAAGAAATCCTGACAAATTTTCAGAAACAGTTGGACAGTTTCGAAACCTGGTTAATGGTAAAAATAGAGATTAACAGCAAGTAAATTTGGAATTGTCTTGGCTGCAATTAGAAGAGAAAGATATCCTGAGTCATTATTTAAATAATTAATGGGTATGTAAATTTTTATTGAAATTTCAATTTATGTTAGAAACACTTGACTTTTTTGTTAGTAACAGTAAGGAATATTTGATAAAAATGCCCTTACATAATTGCCCAACTGTAAACCACGACCGTATGTTTCGTATTTATTCAAATTCATATTTCGAGATATTGTCAAGAAGGATCATACTAACATTATCTGCATATAACACCTTAGATTCTTACAGCTTAGTTGGAATCAAGACCTTTCAATGGGGAAGACAACACGAAGAAATTGTCGTTTGTTTATTTGAAAGTCAGTTTGATGTTCAATTGTTACCCTGTGGTATATGGCTGGATGAATGCGGTTTTCTTGGTGCTAGTGCAGATGGATTAGTTGGTGATGATGCTGTATTAGAAGTAAAGTGTCCTTTATAAGTACGGTGAAAACTCATTGTATGAGGGCAAAGAAAAAGTTATATTGTCAAGTTCAATGAGAGTCGATATGAAATTAATAAGGTGCACCATTATTACCACCAATTACAAGGACGATTATGTATTATGACAAAACAAATATGTCATCTATTTATATGGACACCGAATGAAGCATTACATGTTGAAATCCCTAAAGATCAAGAATGGGAGAGTAACTTGGTTTTGTTAAACGAATTTTATTTAAAGCAATATATTAATCGTTTGTTGTAAATTATTTTTGTTTTTTTATGACTACACCTACTTTATTTCCATTAAGATCAATAGCATTTGATGTACAACTGGTTCCATCAGCGTTATTTCAATGAATAAATAAAAATTATTTTTAAAAATATATTTCGTATTGTATAAACATACAATGACAAAATTGAAAGAATCACTTAAAAGTTCAAATGTGAGGGTAAACCCCATTCCGACAATATTAGTGAAGTTAAGAAATTCACTAATATTGTCGTAGTGGGGTTTTACCATCACATTCAAACAACATAGTTTTCAAGCATCCTTAATACAAACCACTTAAAACCGTTATACTAATCTACGTGGTCAACAAACAACATTTCCACCTCTTTGATGAACGGATATTGAAAATTTGTTAATGCAGAACACACTTGAAATACAACTGATGAATGTGGACATACAAAACTTGGAACTAGATGGAAAATGTCATACTGTTTTATTCTTCTATAGCACGTTCAACGTGGATACGTGTTTGTGCAATCGAACGAGCTTGAAGCGTGTAAACTGCGGTGTTGTCAAAAATGGACGGCACATTTAGAATCACTCCTTCTGGCAACAAATCTGAGATAAAAATCCTTTATCAACTAGAACTAGATCGCCAGCAACCGATTGCTCTCTAAGTCCATAGAGTTCAGACACTTTTTTATCGGAAGTGCAACCAGGATATAATTTACTAGCAAAGGTTACAACTCCGTTTGGAGCAACACCAATCAAACCTTTTGCTGTATTTCTGTGTTTATAAAAGCTGTAGGTTAACCTTTGGTTTTCTAAATTTTTCGGCACTACGACATACAATTCTGTGCAATCAACAATAATTCTGGAGTTCGTAAAGCTGCTGAAAGACGTTGGTGCACATAAGCGGTTTTTTAATCTTGATGGAACTATCTTGACGAGACCTTCGAAAAGCACTTCATGTCACGTTAAAATTATATTGGTTACTGTAGTCCGACTAATATTAAATCTGCACGCTAGATCCTCGTGGCGCAGATTTAATTTTAATTTCATCAACGTCAACCGTGTTTGGTTAACTGGTTCTACCACAATTACTGTCCAACCATAATATTTCAATTCAAAATTTAACAATGTCAAGTATAGTGAAGTTCTTATGAGTTTTTGTTATGAACGAATAACTTCAAAAGTGAATATGTAATTAAAAATTATTATTAATTTTATTAAATACATAAATAAACTTAATAATAATTTTTAATCACATATTTACTTTTGAACTTATTCGTTCATAACAAAAACTTTAATATTTGTCAAGTTGCTTTGGGATGTGTGAATCCTTGTGATATTGCAGGCTCACATTCCATTAATATAGGTAATTTGATTGTAATCTCATTATATTTAAAATTTACATCAGTTCTACATACATAAAGACAAAATTTACATCGATTTGGGCTTAAATCTCGATGTCGCAGTTGGTTAGCGCGGTACTCTAGCAAAGTACAGGTCGTATGTTCAAATCCTACTCGAAGTAAACTTTTTATTTGTTTTTAATCAAATTAATAGTAATTTTTAATTAAACTAGAAGTTTTTAAAATCAAGAATAGCTCTTTCTTATTAGTTCATTGTTGATGTTTCTCTCGCTGTAAATTAATAAGTTCAAGATCGCTAGCTCAGCAAAATGCAGAAAAAACATCTCCGACGTACAGTCTTTTAAAGCTAACAAAAAGCTATGTAATATTTTCTTTGCAATTAAAGTTTATTTCTATTTACACTTGAAGCATTCAAATATTGTATTTTACAACAAACGTCCTTTGTAACCACAAAATACTATGAAAAAAGAAACTTTTTTTTAAAACTACGACTGAAAATAAAAGCGTGTGCTCATCACATTTTAATTCTATCCGTCACATGTCACATGCTCTATTTTTAGTCGTAAAGATTTTTGATTACACTTCGGTGCAAAGAAAAAAACTATTTTCTCCTTTTTAGTGCACTTTCTACGCGTAAATAAAGGCGTGCTTTTTAGTTGCTATACCCATTTTTTTAAACCCAACATCTATGATTTAATTTATTCATAATTTGTTTAAAACAATTAGTTATGTTATGTCAAACTGAAGTGTGTTGATAGTTAAAAAAAAAGTTGCGTTGGCCGGGAATCGAACCCGCACCGACCCCGTGGCAGGCGATCATTTATCTATACGCCAAAGCTCTGCCAGTTGGACAATGAAACTGCTATTTAAATCATTGACAACTGAAAGAACCCCACAGTTTTTGTTAGGGAAAATTGGTTTCTGTCGATTGTGTTGAGTCTTTGGGAAAATGTACTTCTGGTCGCCCTAATCCAAAGTCATAGTCGCTGCAAGTCTCAATGATCTCGAATTTTGAACCTACAGGCGATCGAAGTTATCCAATCTAAAAATTCAACTCATGATGGTTAGCGCCCATTAACACTCGCTATACATTCATACATCTCTTCTATATGTGTTTCTATTCACTTGCAAACATACTTATTGATTGGTGGAGAAGCTAACCAGCCTTACCATGTTCAACGATCTAAATAGTTACCATCGAGATGCAATCATAAGTCAAGAATGGTTTAAAACGGAGTTTCAGCAGATTAACGCAATTGTCAAACTGCCAAGTATTCCTTCTCGCCCTCAAACATGATTGCATTCATATATGTAATAAGAGCATTGTTACCTTCTGCATTGGCATTACCGGGCATGCACCGCGTGGAGGTTGTAGATAGGTATTTCACCAGGGCCTGTAAGGGCCATTATCTAGTGGTGGTGTGTGATGTGTGTGTGTGTGTGTGTGTTCATGTATATGTATGTGCATTAGAAAAATTCAAAATACTTAAAGATTTACGATTTCTACAGCACCATGAGTATTTATTACTGCGTTCAATCACCTTGTGGATGGATAATGAACATCTTGAAATCTAGCATAACTCAAGAACCAAATGACAGAAGCCACATGGACACAAGTACCTATTGTTCTCACCCCTGATTGGCAAGTACAGTAATAGCCTTGGATTGGATCTTCGTCGTTTCCAGTGTTTCCATTATCGTCTGCTTCTATATAAGCAATCCATAATTGATGACGTGTTGCGTTCCGATATCGAAAATGAAACCTTATCCTCAATAATCCTGGTTGATGTAATTAGTCAATCGGGGATTCTGCTTCTCTATCTTCCGCACTATGTTATTGTTATTCTCCCCTAGGGTTACCCATTCACCCCGTCTCAATCGCAAACCTTCCTATTCTACTAGTCCTTGTAAAACATTTGGCTCTCGAGAGTTTTTGAGCATCTGTCTAGCTAACTCGATTGTGGTACCAGCCATTTCTAAAGGTGGATGGTAGTTATTTACAATGCCCGCACAAATAAGAAGCAATTCGCGTATATTTGGAACATGCGAGTAAATAATACAATTCTTGAAGAACTTGAAGATAGATTTCAAACGACCATTACAATTTTCCATTACCCACCTTTCGTCACTATTTTCGAAGCATTATCCTCTTCTGTGGTATGCTGCGTTTGTCCACGTTGTAGGAGAGGAGGCATTTGAATGTTAATACCAATGAGACTTCGAAGGCATGCGAGATTGGTTTCGTAATAGAGATATCTTCCTTATAGACAGGGCATATAGGGATGCTATTCCAACTCTCCAAAGACTTGGTATTAACATTCAAATGCCTCCTCTCCTCCAACGTGAACAAACACAGCTTACAACAAAAGAGGATAATGCTTCGAAAATAGTGACGAAAACGAGGTGAGTAGTGGAAATCATGATGGTCATTTGAAATCTATCTACAAGTTCTTCAAGAACTGTATTATTTATTCGCATGTTCTAAATATACGCGAATTGATTCTTTTTTGCGGGCATTGTAAATAAATACTATCCACCTTTAGAAATACCAAGTAGAGTTGGCTGGAAAACTCTCGAGAGCTAAATTATTTACAAGCACTAGTAGAACAGGAAGGCTTGCGATTGAGACGGGGTTATTGAGAAACCCTAGGGAAGAATAACGAGCCTCGTTTCCCACGCTTGAATGTAAAAGGTTTACGTGATTTCACCTATGGTACTTTTCAAATAAGATTAGCGTCATCTTATATTTAAGATAACAGTGTGGAAGATAGACAAGCAGAATTCCAGATTGACCTATTACATCAACCAGGATTATGGAGGATAAGGATTGTTAATGAGCGCAAAGCATCATGAGTTGAATTCGCAGATTTGGACAACTTCGATCGCCTGTAGGTCCAAAAATAGAGATCATTGAGACTCGCGGCCATTATGAGTTTTGATCAGGGCGACCAGAAGAACATTTTTCCAAAGAGTCAACACAATCGACCGAAACCCATTTTCCTAACAAAAGCGAGGTTCTTTATGTTAATTATAGTTTAATTAAGCATTTATATGAATGGTAAATGTCGATTGGACTTGTAGAAATGGTCAAAAAATCGATTACAAATCTTGACGTACACAACATACAAATATTGTGAGTTAAATAAAAAACGTGGAAAATGTCCCAAAAAATACGAATCTAGTTGCAATATTGCATATTTGGCTTGGTACTATGTAATCAGATTTCAATTGTTTTTTAATGGTGTCTATGCCATTTGTAATCGGCATTCCTTGAGAAAAGTATTTAACAATGTTCCCAAATAAAAAGTATGCTGATATGGTTTTACTAAGGGTAATGTGTTTGAATATATTAGAGAATATGAACGGCGTTTCCCGGAACGACAAATTCGCAATAACAGAACATTTGTCATAGCATAGCGCACGTTGAGTGAAGATCCTACAACTAGCACACGTAGGGTAGCTAGGAGACTTAACACTACTTATAGTTTGGTACATAGTACACTTCATTCAGATTGTCGACACGCTTTCCATTAACATAAAGTTCAATATTTATTAGAAGGCGGCAAATAAATACGCGTCAATTTCTACCATTGGTACTTACGGATGTGCGTCGAAGATAGGCAATTTGAAAAACAAGTAATATGGACGGATGAGGCAACATGAACGCGTGCAAGAATGTTTAATTCACGTAACTCGCATCATTGTAATCACGAAGATACGTTTGTAACTCACCGTGTACATCACCAGGATCTATTTAGTTAATGTTTTCGAATAGGACTAATGGGAAATTTTTTATTTGAGTCCTGCTTTATTCAAAATAGATTAAGAGCGGATAGTTTTCTAAATTTCTTAGAAAATGAGCTTAACCCACGCCTGGAAAATGTCCCATTATTAATACGGCAGCGAGCTTGGTTTCAATTGGACGGATATCCAGCTCATAGTAGTAGACAGGTGACTGTGTGACTGAATGAAAATTATCCGGGAATATGGATAGGACGTTACGGTCCCATTAGATGGCCACCGCGCAACCCAGGCTTAACACCTCTCTATTTTGAAGTTTGGGGTTACATAAAAACCAAAGTCTATTCGCAGCTTATCAACTCCAGGGAGGAAATTATATTGAAAATCCAAGAAGCTTGTTAGTCCTTGCAATAAATTCCGCAAGAGATTGTGCGTGATGTGAAGGCAGTGTCTCGATGAAGTAGGCTATGTATTTGAGAAGAAGGGGGACATTTTGAGGAATTTCTGTAGTTATAATATCAAATAACCATGTTGTAAATTAATTTATCTTAAATAGATATCGTAACTGTCATAAATAGTCGTTTGAGTGCATCAAATGTAAACCGAATTAAACTTCAAAGAAAATATTACACACCTTTTTTTTCGTTTTAAAAGACTACTTTGGAGATGTTTTTTCTATATTTTGCTGAGATAGTGACTTGAAACTTCTTAACATACAGCAAGAGAAACATCAACGATGAAGTAATGAGAAAGAGCTATTCTTGATTCTCAACACTTCTAGTTTAGTTGACAGACAATTTTAGAGTATTGTGTAAGAAAACTATAAAAACAGTTGACAATCGGGCCCTTGTTTATATGAGTTTTTTTATTGGAAATGGACTGTATAATTATATCCTCAAATATCTTCCTCTTGCCTAAGGACACCCTGTATACATGTGACCCTTAAAATTATTGAACATGTACGAGAAAAATGATATAGAAAACAGGACATAAAAACTGATAACAAAAATAAAGTTTGAAGACAATAACTTGGACACGCGCGTTACCTCACACACTCACCCGCAAGAACGCATGCAGACACGTACGTACGAACACAAGCACAAACGTCCACTATCTTAAGAGATTTCCACATGGAAATCTAGATAGTCTACAAGAGTAAAACATAAAATTTCTAAAAACTCCTATGTTGAGAGTGTAAATTCATTATAAATTATATTATGCTGATCTATTGACTTTGCAACAAACATATACACTACCAATGCCGTGTATGAAGTAGTTGTCTGTTTCACTAATTGTCAGTACTAATATAATACCAGTTAATCTTTTGTTTAAACACCTAAACCACCTTAAAAACAAGATACCTCCCATGTTTTTCTCCATGGCTATTAAATCAAGAATGAAGGAATAAAAAAATTGCGAGAGCTTGCTTGAGCAATTTTTTTTGTTTCAAAAATATTGATTGTTATTGAATAGCTATTAATATAATCAGATGGTAAACTATCCATTTTGTGTAATGGGCGCGTTAATAGTACCTGAACATTTAAGGAACGTTTTCTTCCATTAGGTACTGCGGAATTTTTTCTTAAGGAATCTCGCAACTTATATTTAGGATAATCCAGAAAGTTAAATACCGAAATTGGTTACTGTCCGAAACTTTCCCCAACTATATTATAATTCATGCCACATCAAAGTTAAAAAAACTTTCGTAACGCAGTCGCGGTAACATGATTAAATTTTTTGTTGAAAACGAGGCAGGGTACTGGTTGTTTTTTACCTATGTGAATTAACATTTTGCTCTCGCATGACTGTACATCTGGACATGAAACTAACCTCAAAATTTTTTTAATAGTAATAATAATGTAGTGCGCAACATGCGTAATTATAGTTTCCATCGATGCCTCAACCCATACAATTCGCGTATAATAATCTTCCAGTGACAGTTTTCTAAAATGATTCCCTAGAAAGCAGTACTCCGGGTAACAAGCTAAATACTCCGAGTTGGTATAAATGGTAAAGTTCCCACGCCCCACAAAACGTTTTCACGGTTTTCTTTATCTTACCAACAGTTAACATTCTAGAGCGGTCAGTTAGACAACAGTACGATAAATGACCGACTAAATAACAATACGCTGAGGCTATATGAATAGTGAACTAGTCGCACTATTAACATGAATCCCTCACAACCAGCCTGGGCAAGAGACCCAGTTTGGGGCGAAGTCATAGGAGGTCCTTAGCAACAATTCTTTAACAATTGTAGCTTTCCATACAGCTTGAACATGGAGCCCGGTTTAGAATTAAAGTCCTAACAGGGCCTGGCAGATACCTTTAACAAGGGAGTCCTTGTGAAGATCTTATACAAAAGACCCAATTTGGGAGAGCAAAGTACTGAGAGGATTCTGACAGTCAGTTTTAATAGGACACTTTACGACAGGCTTAAACAAGGAGTCCCAGACCCTTACAGCTAATTTTAATAAGGGCCCTTGCAAACAACGGGCCCAATTCATTAGTAAACCTCGTTGCATATTATTATTCTTCTACATGCAGGATGCAATGTCTTCTCGGGAAAAGTATCTACGATGCGCAAAATTTTTCCAAACTTCAAAATTCAACAGCATAGTATTACAAGGCTGGAGGGCACCATTTACAATCTCAAAAATGTTCTAACTGTACGACCCCTTAAAAGATTGTAAGTACGTTATTAGGAGAAGATAGCATACGGATATCCTATCGATTATTTTTAGATATTGAGAGCTGATCAGTATTATGCTACAGGTGGAATAGAAGCTGGCATGTGCGAACTGGAGTAAACTTTCTGGAAGTAACTGGATATTGCATTAACTTATTTGAGTATATTGATATAAATATCTTGGCGCAAAAAAGACTATATACTAATTTCGGGGTTATCGAAGTGAACACTGATACCCTACGTAGGTAGCAGCAGATCCTTTCATGCCTTTTCCGGCTGTAGCGGTGTAATGGTAAAAGGTATAGAAAGCTAGTTTTGACGAATTCTTTGCGTGTTTTTTACCAAGCAACACACTTTTATTCACCTATTGTTGCAATGCACTAATATTAAATAAAGATGGGGATGTGTGACGTCATGTGAAAACAGGTCCCCTCTTATAAGTAGCTGTTATAGGGTGCCAGGACAACTATTTCTTGCTTCCCGCCAACATTAATGAGTACATAACCAACTTCCCTAACAAAAATATTATACAAATTCCTCTATTAATTAGTTTAAATAGAAAAATATTTTAGGGGACAGTAATATTGTTTCAATACGTTTTGCATAGGTATAAAAAACGAGTTGAAATATGCTTTTATTTAATTTAATCACAATTTTGTAATCACCTTCTGTATATATATAAAGCCAAAAATGTTGAATTAAATAAAAATCCAATCACAAAAATTTTCCCATATATTATTCTTTTGTTCGGAAAATATAAAGTTCATTTAATCTTTGTTGTAATTAGTTAAACTACATTTCGATGCATTAATAAATAAACTAAGGGTTAGTGAAGTTGAGGTTTCTAGAAGCTTGTCTATTTTTAGATCAGTTTCACCTCTTAAACCCCGCTCCTCCCGTTTCCTAGAACTAGTTGTATATTTAGATTTCTAAGAAACATGAAGAAGGTAAATCATGACCTACTTTTAAAGCCTCGCCCCTTTCTCATTTCTAGGAAGTGGTCTGTTTTTAGATTTCTAAGAATAAGGACGTGTGATTTATTAAAACGTCGCCCTGGTTCTATTTCTAGATTTCGAAGAATTTAGGAACCCATCCCCCCTCCTTTGGATATGAAAAAGGTCCATAAATTTTGGCTCCTCCCCACCCTTTTTGACCTAGAAAAAGGGTAACTTAGACTCCTCGCTCCTCTTTCTGGCCTAGAAAAAAGTCAATGAACTTTGACTTCTCCTCTTCTGTTTACATAGAAAGAGTCAATGAAGTTTGACCTCTATCCTCTTCTTTAGGCCTATAAGAGTACGTGACCTTTGGCCTACTTTATCTCTCTCTCTCTCTCTCTCCTCTTGGTGTATTTCCGTGTTTATCTGTCTCTCTCTACATCTATGTTCCCTATGTAAGCCAGAAGTGGGATAGCTATACTACTATTTTGTGTGCTATTTAAAATTGTTAAGATTTAGTATCTACAATTTAAAAACAAACTTCATCATCGCAATCATCCGGGGTCGCTTTACCAATTTCACTCAGTACTCATCATCGTATTCTTGAAGTTTAATTGAAAAAATTACAAATACCTAGTAAGACAAAGACAAAATAGCTCACATAACTTAAGCAATTACCAAAAGACAAAGATCAGTGTAATTTAATAGCTAGCTACCTTACAACTTGTCCTGAAAGCTAGCAACGTAGGACTGTATCTTGCTCTCTTTTAATCCACGAAGGTCGTTTTTTAAGGAAGAACCGTTTTGTACTGGAGTAGGAGAAACTTTATTTATGAACGTAAATTGTATCAGCAACTAAAATAGTATATTTTTTTACTTTTCAACATAGTCACCCTTACTATCTAAACATTTGTTAAGTCGTGGCACCAGTTTTTGAATCCTCCTCTTCAAAGAACTTTGCCGCCAGGTAGTTAAACCAGTTAGTAACAATCTGATGAACTACTGAGCTTGAAGTTTCTTATGAAGTTCGTATATAGTGAAGCGCCTGTTTTATCAAATTTACTCATCAACTGCTTGTGTCAAATCTTCATTCATGAGAGTAAGCCGTCCAGATCGTTCTCCATCATTAACATTTGTCCTTCCTTCATCAAAAAGCCTACACCATTTACGCACATTTCTGTGATTTATTACACCTTGGTTTGTGTTTAAAAACCAAATAACGGAGCAAACTTCACTATCGGCGGGATTATTGATCAACATGGTAACAAACAAAGCAGTATAACCACCCAACCAATACCAGCAAAGACGTGAAACGCAACCGCAGCGTAGTGGGGGACTAGCCAAGAGTAGCTAACCTTGTATTGACGTGACGTGACAGCCTGCGCAGACGCGATGCGCAATCGGCACCTACCTTACAAACGACAATCGTATAAGTTCGTAATATTTTAGCACTAAAAGTAAATGAAATATGTTCTTGTGCTGCAGTACAAATCTAATAGTACCATTTTCTGGTATAGTTAGAAGTTAGCATATACTTTGTTTGCATGTTGGGGACGTAACGTAAAAATATCTTCGGAGAGTAATTTCTAATATCTCATAAGGTGAGGGATAGATAGATACATAGATAGATGGATGGATGGATGGACGGATGGACGGATGAACGGACGGACGGACGGACGGACGGACGGACGGACGGACGGACGGACGGACGGACGGACGAGGACGGAGCGGATGGAGGAGGAGGACGGAGGATGGAGGATGGAGGGATGGAGGGATGGAGGGATGGATAGAGGATAGATGGATGGATGGATGGATGGATGGATGGATGGATGGACAGACGGACGGACGGACGGACGGACAGACCGACAGACAGACAAACAGACAGGCAGGACAGGCAGACAGACAGACAGACAGACAGACAGACAGACACACAGACATACAGACAGGAAGACAGGCAGAGAGAGGGGGGGACGTTATTTGTTGGCGGGTTTTGGACTTATGCATCTCTTCGTGTGTGGACATTAAATAGTTACATGCTTGTGGACTTACGTGTTTTGTGTTTGGGAGTTTACTTTATTATTAGTTTGCGTTTATGCGCTGTGTACATGTTTTGCTAATATCATTGTTTGCACGTTCCAGTTATTTTGTTATATTTCCTTGTAACTTTTTTGCATGTTTCGGGTGTTTTAGAAGTTTGAGGTGCATTTTTGAGTAATTTTTGAATTATATTACCAGATTGCGCTGCATGCTTCGTATTAAAATTTATTTATACCACAATACGGTACTTCAAAATGTATCCATGTATTATACCACAAGATCGCTTCTAACTTAAATTATATTACAAAACAACGTTCCAAACCATATGCTAACTGATAATACCACAAGAGAGATCATCAAACTGTATGTTAACTTCTAATTACATCCCAGGATGGTGCTATCAACTTTTATACTACACTGTAAGGGGGTAGTTCATTTACTTCATTCCAAAATTAAGGGAGTGCAAGTGGAACCTACAAACTAGTTCTGGCTTGTTGATTCATATGTCAAATTATTACGTAAATGGTTCCGTAATCCATGTAAAGAGTTCCTGATGTTTGAGATGACGATATTGACTTTTTCAGTACGGCTACAAAATGTTGTAAATCATTAAATGGCGCAAGTTAACAAATCTGTTATTACATAAAAACGTCGCGAATCATTTCTTGCTGATTATGAGAAACTTTGTTGACACACTTTTTAATAGCCAGCGTTGAAACGGGTCTATTTGACCTGATGTAATTAATAATTTCACAAACGTTCTAAGCCTACTGTTGAATTTTTTATTGCAGTCATTAAACAATTTTTAAATATACCATTCGTTAAAATATCCTTCAGCTTTATGTTATTATTGGAGGGTGTTGCTAAGATGTACACTAATTATGTAGCATTATTTTTTTTGACGAATGCCACTTGCTGCTGTAAGAAATTTCGTGTTAATGTTTTTGGCGATTCCTGTTGCGTTGACTGCGTTACGTAAGTTGTCGACAGGAAAGTTGTTTTAACCTTGATAAGCCATATGTCATAATACAATTGGTGAGAGTTACTTGCTGTAATGAATATTGTATTTAATTTTATGGTCGATTCTAAATATAGATTGCGAGATCGTGAGTTAAAAAAATTTCGAGCTGCAAATTTTGTGTTTGATAATCTTTCTATTATCTAAGAAATATACCTGAACCACGACATGTAAGGTTATTCGATCGCATCGTGTATATGCAGTATTTTGATAACGTATGGAACCTATTATGAATGTAAATGAAGTGATTAAAAATTATTATTAATTTTATTAAATACATAAATAAAAAGTTTACCTCGAGCAGGATTTGAACGTACGACCTGTATTTTGCTAGGGTACTGCGCTAACCAACTGCGCCATCAAGGTTCAAGCCCCAATCGATGTAAATTTTGTCGTTATGTATGTAGAACTGATGTAAATTCTAAATGTAATGAGATTACAACCAAGTTACTTATATTAATGGAATGTGAACCTGCAATATCGAAAGTATTCACACATACCAAAGCAATGTGACTAACATTAAATTAAATGAAGTGAGTTTGCATGAAACAATTTTTTTTTGTATAAATAATACGCCACTCGAGTTTAATGAAGCATTAGATATCATATGAAAGAATATTTGAATGTTATAGAAAGATTTTCATGTTAAAAGCATTAAATTTGGTTGGGAAATACTGTTTTGAGGAAATATTTACTGGGACGGCACTGGTAAGAGACTACCAAATTGCAACTGTGTACTAAAAGAATTTGGATTAAAGAAATGGTTGTAAACGTATTAATCAGTGAGTATATGAAATATTGATATTGTATTAATGTGCAGTAAGGAATACGTATGCACATGCAGATTTAAAAATATTTTGCTGGCAGTGTTCAGTAGTAGAGCATACGACGATAATAATAAAAAGAAAGCCTGAAGTAACCCTTTAAAATTATTAAAGTTTGTAATTTTAGTTAGAGATTAGTGATCGTTGGTGACATTAATTGTCGCATGTGTACAATCGTTAGTAATACCAAATTGACTGTACGTAGCAAATACGTATTCTATTATACAAGTGGATGTAAACATTATTTGTTGTGACAAACGTTTATGTGAAGGGCAAACCGTAAAGTAAAGCAAAGAGCCCATGTGAAATACGCGAGTGAACGACAGACAACTGCGCTCGCGAGTGTACAGTGTATAACCTGAGTTAGCGGATACGGCTGTCTTCTGTGTTTTGTGCCAGAGTGAGTGTAAATTTAAAAAGGATTACTGAAAGCAGGCCATATGGACTTCACTATATCTCGTATAGAGGATTAACTGAAATTGTAAGAACTAGTTTTAGTTTTTATTTAACAGATGCAAATACGATTATTATCTTTTAAGGACATTTTTGCAATTTCTGATTATAAGAAAAAGTATAATCGAACTTTATGTATTTTGATGTGCTTAATATTAAGATTTTGGGGGATATATATATATATATATATATATATATATATATATATATATATATATATATATATACTAGTCTTTGTGGTGTTCTTTTGAATCCATGTCTGTCTACATATTTACAATTGCAAATTTTTCAATATATATCCATTATATGATATACTTTTGTTATTTATTTGTGTCAGATGAGATACAAGTTTAGCATTAACCTGAGTAAATTTAGATAATGGGTTACATATTTTGATAATTAAAATTTATCTTTGAATATTTTTGAGCTTAATGATCTTTTTCAAATTTCTTTCTAAGCCAGATCAGACAATCACTGGAATACCAAACACTGATAATGGAAGATTTTTATTAAGTATAAATTACAGATTTGAAGTATTAAAATTCAAACCTCTTGATCAATGTTTAAACACGATTTTTAAAGATAAAGTATAAATAAAATAAGATATTATTTATGATGAAAGCATTGACTTTTCTATTTCAAATTTTTGAGCAACAGATGAATGTTTTGGTGATTTAAAGATTATTAAACCGACTTTGTTTTCTTTTATTTTGATTCTTTTCTAAGTTGGGTATTGTTCATTTAATTCAGAGACACACTTAGAAAGTATTCAAATTAATGTTTTATGACTTGGAATTTTTATATGTACGGGGTGTGTTCAATAAGTTTACGCCGACCCGTGTATTTCAAAATTTTCTTAAGCTTTTGGATCAATTTACTTTGAAGTGTATTGACTTTGAGTGGTGAATGGTCTTACTGAGTACTCTGAAATCCTGTTTTCCACAGTCATGTAGGATTAATTTAATATCCCGCCTAATACTATTTATTTTAGCAAAATTTAAGATTGTGGTGGCGCCTAGAGATTGACCTGTAGATTTATGGTAAGTGTAAGGCAAGTACTTGATAACCCGCTTGCATCGGTGAACCTGCACGACGCTTAGTGCGGTTTAGACGTGTAACAGACAATAGTTACCATATAATGCAGATTAGGAGGCAAAAAACCCTCTAAGTTCTTTATAGCTGACAGATCTAAGAGCATTATCAACACGCTTATGAATCGTTTCCGAAATGGTGTAAATAGAGGGCTAGCTGGTTTCCAAGAGAAAAAGGTCAACAACCTTAAACGTTATGGAATCAATTAAAGCTAAGAAAAGAACTTAATTTGGGACAATATGGAAAATAAAGTACACTAAATTGAGTATTTTGTGGCTTGGCGTGTGCGTGCTTGTATGCGCATGTGTGTCTGTGATTAATCTTTGTGGCGCGAAATCGCAAACTGGAAAAGCGATTGGATTCACATTTCATGTACACATTTACTTAAATGTCTAGACCCTAGACACTTGTGGCGGGGAAAGGTGAGTACGGTGTGAGAGGGGTAAATGTGAATTTCTTTCGATCCGAATTACTCAAAACATGGAAAAGTAATTGTATTTAATCTGAATATAGGTATGTAGCATTTCAAGGTTTTAGACCACAGTGATTTTTGGTACTTGTGGTTTCGCCGGGTAATGAGTAAGTGGGGTAAATGTAATTTACCCAATTTACAAACTTGAAGAATTGATAATTAACTATATTTAAATTTGACGCAAATGTTTATCACCTAAATGTTTGGATCCCTACAATTATTGATGGTGATGGTATTGCGGCGCAAGGAGTAGGAAGAGCTGACTTTATTATTATGGCCTACCTTGTTTGATTCCAGTAAAATTTGGTATAGGTTTGTTCAGGCGTTGTAAAATAAACACATAACATCAGAAAAAATACGTAAATTATGGACGATATAAAAAAATGCATAATACGCTTCAATCCTTACCTGAAGTATGCAATTTGTTAATTTGGAAAATATAGTAATCCAGTTTAACAAATTTTACCAATATTTGAATTATTTTTTAGATTATACCTCATAATATACATCAATTCAACAAAAAAATATTATCGCCCTAGTTGCCATTAAATACCATTCATGAAAGGCATTCAGGGCTGGTGTTTATCACCTTAATTAAATGTTCTAGCTTTTAGGTGAATGTAGAATCTGATTCGAACGTGGTAAGGGGTAAACGTTTTTTTTATTCAAAAAACAATTATTTGTAAATTTCTTTGATATATCTTCGCACACGACAACAATACAACTGAAGTTATTTCGCTTAGGTAATTTTAATACACATCCTTTTCCCTTTTTCAATGAAAAACTAGCGCCATTAGCACTTAACATGTCATTATTATCGTTCAGAAATAATTTACATTTTACTTTTCATTTACACGCTTTTTATCGAATCGACTAAAATTATCGAAACTGGGGAAGTTTTTCAAGTAGGCTGACCCAAATTTTTTTTCAACTGTCTAAGGAATTTCCAAATAAACATTTCTTTATTTATTGAGTGTATGTCGTTGTTTAAACAATTTATTATTTAGTTTCCTGCTGGACAATCGTGTCAATTACGACTGCATATTAACGACAGGTTTTCAGTTTCTTCTACACACGTTTTTTTTAGATGTTTATAAAAAAATTTGAAATCTTTTAATAAACTGTCATTATAATGTCTCGATTTCATTCTGTGAATTCTAAAAGATTTATTTGAAAATGAAGATCAAATCATACATTGTTTAACCAAACGGATTGCAATTTGTGAATCTCAACATAGAATTTGATACTTAATTTATGTGTTTGAATTTATTGTTTACATTTTGCGAAAATACGTTTAAATTCTGAAACTGAAAATAATTTAGTAAAACTCCATGTGCTGAAATATACCTTTCGAAGTGAATGAACACACATTGCTATTTGAATTGAAAACATGGCGGGTTAAGTTAAAATACACGATTTGTGTTTTTAACATTACAATTCCGTTGTTTTCCTGAAACATAATCTATGTGTTTAGAGGTAGAAAGAAGTATGTTATTTACAAGAATAATTTTTCTTGTTAGGCATTATAAAACGGATATTTTCAAAATGAAAAGAAGGTAATTAAAATGGTTAAACAACGAAGTTACATAACACAAATTTAGTTTTCTATATTTTTTGATAAAATGATCTTTAATTTAGTCCATGAAATTTCTGTAGGATACGACGCAAAGCATTGTAGCCTGTAATTGGGATTGATTTCGTGAGATCAGATGGAATTTATATCCGATGAAGCGACAAGATAAGCGTATCTGTAAATTCAAATTAGAAGTTGAACTATAGAATAATGGATTGTTAATAGATTACAGAGTTTTTCAATTAATTTTAATCAAGTGTCCAATTTACTAGCCTTTATTATAATCTCAAACTTTAATTATTTCGCACGGAATAAAATTGTCATTTGATCATGTAAAACCGTGTTTGGACATTTAATAAATGTCTGTAAATAGTATTACTTTTAGTTTACTTTTAGAAAAAGTAGTGTTTTTTCGTAAACATTGTTTTCATTTGTAATGGAAAGTACCGCACTATTTTCTTGATTGTAGACAGGGGTTAAAAATCTTTTCTATTTCACTCGATTATGCCGATTGAAAATCTAGATAGCGACTTCTTGGAATTTAAACAGTTATTTCTAAGCAATATCGCTTACTTTTATAGTTTTTGTAGCTAAAAAGACAATACTCTTTGCAACAAATTTTCCGGAAAATTTACTATTACCATACCCTAAATAATTAAGAATTTACGTAGAATTCTAGTGTTCACATAAAGTTAAATTACCTTTTTTGTTCAATTCTGTAT
The DNA here is from genome assembly GCA_036346205.1 of Vesta saturnalis. Lineage (NCBI taxonomy): Eukaryota > Metazoa > Arthropoda > Insecta > Coleoptera > Lampyridae > Vesta > Vesta saturnalis. Next base: position 1,548,359 of record JARFJB010002287.1, on the reverse strand, counting down.
GTATTTAACTTTAAATATCTGTTTATTAAGGTTTAAACTGTCTATTTCGCACATACATCCATTATGAACCTTAGTGTTTTCTTCTAAATAAATGCATTAAATTACAGAAGTTACAATACAATGCAGCAATAATATAAGGCCGATCCTATACTGTTAGTATAGGATTGAAAAAAACATTCACAATTATAGCAGTTATAAATAGACCCGCTGATGTGTTCATAAAACGCTTCTGTAGAAGTACATTTTTCATTTATGTTGCAGTTCTATATTGCAGTGAGTACGTCAAATTATAAGAAATATGATAACTAATTTAGTAACAAAGCGATTATAACAGTTATAAATAGGCCAGCTGACGTGCGCATAAACGTTTTGTAGAAGTTAAGTTCTTTCATTTATGTTACAGTTTTATATTGAAGTATACGTGTATAATTTTTACATTGCGTTGAAACTCAAAAATTTGGGGTCCTAATTGATTGAAAACTCTTGAATGCTCCAGTAGGTTGTGTTTCTTACGAGTTTGCGTAAATAGAACAAAAAAAGAATATCGCGTTTTTAAGTGCAGTTTATCGTTTAAAATTGAATAGGTCAGTATTAGGACCATTTTCCATATTTTGATAAATTAATTAATGTAATAGATAAGCACCGCTTGTAAAACGCAATTACGTTATCAAAACTTTTATTTTCGATTTGGGGCTAGGGGTAAATTAAAAAATTCAGAAGAGCATCATTTCTAGAACTTATCATTATGTCCTTTCCCCTACCCCCACCTCCTTTGAACTTGCCGTCCACCTCGTCGGCTAGAGCTCTGTCTATTTTCATTTCTTAATACGTACGTGTGTTACCATTACTTCAAAACTTCTACACTTACACATTACTCATTTATAATCCTCGCCACCGATGATTAAACCTGCGTGACCATTTATAATAGTACGAGTTTATATTAAAAAACGAATTCATCTTGTTTCCGTAATACTTTTTTTTAACTAGATACCCTTTTCCGCGATGGCGGTATTGCAGTTACATATTTTCATGTGATCATAGGTACTGTTTACTGAAAAATGTACACCGTAAAAGAAATCAACGTTTACTTGCTACAGCTTCATTATGTTTAAATGTATACATACTTTTGAATAGGAATGCGAACTGAGCTTGTTTATAGACAATCATGTAAATAAGATTTTCAATTAAAATCAACATTTTTTGTTAAAAAGTTTAATTTAGAAACTCCGTGGGTGTGTGCTAAAGTCTACGTATACTCAAATTTAGTTGATTATGAAACTATTTAGTAATATTTACATATTGCATAACCCAAGTCTAGCCAAAGTAAAACTAACAACTGGATATAAGTATACTTATTCAATCAGAAAGCTGCATTATTTTCTGATCACCTTCAATGTTTCATGTTACAGTGAACTGAAAAATATAAATGTACCTTTAGAGAGAAATAACAAGCTGCACACACCAGTTTTAAATAGTGTGGGCTCATAACTAATACTTTTTGTGTTAACAACATGCATCTCTGTAACACACATTACACAATTGCATATCATTCTATAACATTTGCTTTACTATAACCCGATCATTAGCAAACATTAATGATGATAAGTTTCCAATACCTAATTATTGTACAATTATTGTATCTCCTACGCGGGCTATTATGGAGAATAGGTGCGATGTTGCATCTCTTTACTTGTACGAGTTATAATTTCATTTCACTTTGACAGACACCTTACACACACACACACACACACGCACGCATACGCACACGCACACGCACGCGCACACGCACACGTACGCGCACACGAACACGAACAAGCACACGCACAAGCACACGCACACGCACACGCACACGCACACGCGCACGCACACGCGCACGCACACGCACACGCACACGCACACGCACACGCACACGCACACGCACAAGCACACACACAACACACGCACTCATACACGCACACGTCGTCACACGCACAGACTGACAGACACACGCACACGACACGGACAGCACGCACTACGCACAGCACATACGAACACGACACGCACAAAACACGCACACTACACGCACAGACACGACCGCACACGCACACGTACGGCACAGCACAGCACACGAACACGCACACAGCACAAGCACACACACACACAACACGCACATGCACACCACGACACGCACACGATAACCACACGCATACGCACACGCACACGCACACGCACACACAGCACAAGCACACAAACACACGCACACACTCACACGCACACATCACACAGCCACGCACAACCACACCGCACAACACGAGCACACGCATCACACACGAACACACACACACGCACAACACACGCACCACACACACACAACAACACCACACAACACACACCACACACGCACACAACACACACATACACAGCACACACCACACACAACCATACGACAGACACACGACACACAGGCACAGCACACAACACAGCATAGACACAGACACAGCACAGGCACGACACACAGGCACAGCACACACACACGATACGACACGGACAGGCATAGACACAGACACAGACACGACACGACACGACACAGACACAACAACACAGACACAGACACAGACACAGACCACAGCACAGCACAAATATACAGAAAAAACACAACCAAACAAACAACACATGAACATTTCAAGGTACATCGCACATGCTAACTTTCTGTTAACAGAGCACAGACAGCAACATTACAAAGAACTGGTTTCACGCGATTACAGGTGAAACACAGAAACACAATGACACAGCACATTCCGACACAAATCAGACACAACAACTTTACAATGGACACAGACCAGACACAATCACAGACGATAGAATATATATATATTTAAATAATGTATATATGGTTTATATTTATAGTAAAAATAAGGAGTTTTGCGATTTTTAATTTGCATCTGATATTCGAAATAACCTTTATTTTAATTTAACGTCTAAAATAATACGGTCTTAAATTAAATGCTGGAAAGTAGTGTCTCTTTAGTTGATTTGTAAGAACATTAATAGTCAGCATAATACTCGTAATAATAGAAAACGTTGATTCGTATTGTTTAACGCTGTATACAAATTCATTTAAATAAATTCTAGTAAAAGCCAAAGTGGTTATTATGGTTTTACTCAGTAGCCAAATAGGACATTGTGTACGATTTTACCAAATTTCTGCATGATATTAAAGAATCACTTTTGAATCAAGTATTATGATTTGAACACGTTCAAAATAGATTAACATTCCTTAATTTTTAATCTGGAAGAAATGTCATTCACTTTTTGTCAAATTGTAATTTCTATGTTCTGAGGATATTTATACAGGGTGTTCATAGAAAATATGTTTAGTTCGATATTTGAATCGATCTTTAAATTTTTTTTATATCCACAGTAATAGCAAATGATGACACTACTTCCTAGATTTAGACAGACTACGTACTGATTAATACAAAATTTCAATATGAGACTACTGTTGATCTATGCGTTTTGATGTATGTAAGTATCTGTGCTATCTCTGTAATGTTAATACTTGGTAAATCATTGCAATTTGTCAGAATTTAATGCTATCTGCTGTAGGATGCCTGTCATGCTTCAGTATAATTGGTTGTCGTTTGGATTTTGCATGGAATGGATTTCAATGTCGCTTTGCAGGCCCATCTAAATTACAATTTTATAGTAAATCTCATTTATTAGAATTTACATCAGTATCTATAAGAAAGTTACAATATTTACAATCATTGGCTTGAACTCTTGATGTCTGATTGGTTAGGCGTACTTAGCAAGTCAGTTCGTAGGTTCAAATGTCTGAATAAACTTTATTTATGTTTAACAAAATGTATATAATTTGTAATTACATTGTTACCTTTGAAGTTAATCGTTCATACAAAACTTTATAATTTCATGTTAGTCAAGTTGTTGGTGTATGTCGTAAATTACTGCATTGCGACATTGCAGGCTCACATTCCATTAATATAAGCAATTTGATTAATCTCATTATATTTAGAATTGACATCAGTTCTACCTACATAAAGATAAAATTTACATCGATTGGGGCTTGAACCTTGATGGCACAGTTGGTTAGCGCGGTATCTAGCAAAGTACAGGTCGTAGGTTCAAATCCTACTGAGGTAACTTTTATTTATGTATTAATAATATATAATTTAATCACATAATGTTTATAATATTTAACTTAAGTATCCTTCTCAAACTTATAATAGTTTCGTATACATAGTTGCTTTATATGTCAATCTATTGCGAATTCGTAACATCCAGCGCTTAATATAATAATTTATTGTAACTATATAAATAAGAATTACTTACGAGTTTATAACATACTAACGTTAAATATACATATTGGGGTTAACTAGGAAAACTAAGTTTTACGTGTAGTTAGCAAAATTAATTGTGTAATATTTTATTATTTACCTTATTAAACGAAAATGGCATTAATTTAATAAAATTAATAATAATTTTAATTCACATATTTAACTTGAACTTATTAACGTTCATAAAAAACTTACAATAAGTTTAATAGATTTCTTGTTCTGTTATGTGCTTTTTGAAAATTACTGTCACGTAACTCAATGGCGTGCAGTATGCACCAAGTAGGCGAGTTATCTACAATAATTTAATGACGCCTACATAGTTTACAGATTTATTACAGCAATTATTGAACAGCTCAATTCAGAGGTTTAATCTAAACTTATATCGTCGTTGGTTCTGCAATACTCCTATTTAGCATATTTGCTAATTTTAAGGTTTTGAGTTTGAAAATGTGCTTGTTGTAATATCTCCTATGTGTTATTGTAGCATAAATGAGATATTAGGTTTCTGCATAACACTGAAATATCTCCCATGTTGAATTTCTGTTTGAAATAACTTAATGAAACTTATCCGTCAGGTGTAGTAAACTTATAAAATGTTAATAGTGTCTTTATGATGTCTAGTTATTAGTTGGTTGAAAATTACAGGTAATTGTACTCATAGTCTTCATAAATATTGTACCTAAGTTGCGTTAACACCATTTTAAAATGACTCCTGCAGTGGTAAGGTATCTGATCTGCTATTGTAACGGCTCAATTCGTTATCTAACTTAATTTATCGTTTTGAATTTGTATTACCTCCTATTGTGAATATATTGTACATTACATTGGTATATTGTTTTTCCTTCAATAATGTAATATTTTAGTATATGTCTGGTATTGTTTCTATCGTGATTGTTGGAATATGAACATTATTTTGTATAAACTAATGTTCTATATGTATTTTAGGGTTGAATACATAATTGTACTGTCTTATATTTCCAATTGCGCTTAACTATTAATCTCTAGGTATACTGATGTATGCTTAATGCAATCTCTATGACCATGTTATGTTTTTTTGCGATTCATATTTTTTCCTTCAATTTTAACATCGCTTTGCAATGGTACCCTGTTAGATTTGATCTTTGTTGTATCAACCGTTATCTTATTTGTCTTCTATCGTCTACGTTTTACTCTCTTGTATAAGGTATGTAAAGTCATCTAATTACATTTTGTAAATATTATATTTATTAAGGTACAAAGAAAGTGTACGCCCTATATTAAGGAAGGCCGCTGTAAATCTCCGTATCGTAAAAGCTGGTGTGACGTCAAGAACTTAACTTGAATCAAACGGCGTTAATAGTTGGGAATGGGGATACCTTCGTATCATTATCATTTGCTGTTAGTTTACCTGCGCTTTTCCATTATTGGTATGTGGAATACATGAAAATTGCCTTACCTATGTGGTCTACAGCTTGTTTATTTGTACGTTGAAGACAAATGAAAATTATCGTACTTTACCTTACGTTCATATTATGGAACTTACGTTACCTTAATTTATAATCTACAGTTATTTATTTCTACGTTATTGACAAATGGAAATTACCTTTATCGTATGTTTGAATTGGAAATGAATTCTCCGACTACAGTGCATTTTAAGACGAAATTATATTTATTTTGAGTACATGTAAGTAATACGTATCCTATTAATAAGTTTAAGTAAGCAAACAAATCAGTGAGTGTGTTGATATGGTCATAAAGGAACAGCTATTTTCTGTTCCTAAGATAAAAACAATTGAGTTCATAACCTATCGTAACTGTAATTTTTTGACATACTGTTTCATGTTTCATTAGTGAATAGAGTGTTGATCATATCGCATTTTGAATGTTATGTAAGTATACACTGTGTCTCTTGAATTTCTAAACATAGGGAATTCCCAGGTTAAAATAAACTATTGTAAATATTGGCTCCCCTAATTATTTTACAGTAAAATGTCAAATGTAAAACTTCTTAAGGAAAAAAGGCTTCTTATGTTACAATTGCATTTATATTTGGTTCATCCGTTTTCGAGAAATTTAGGAAAAACTTAAGGGCTTTTTCGTAACTGGTCAAGGTTGCTTTGCTTAAGACAGACAATGCTAACAATAATTATTAATTGTCATTGTAAATCATTCATTGTTCAAAAACAATTCATTCATCATTAAAACTTTATTTGGGACAGATTATTACTTTTTAAAGAAAAATTCAATTAAGAAGTTTTACATTTGACATTTTACTGTAAAATAATTAGGGAAGCCAATATTTACAATAGTTTATTTTAACATCGGAATTCCCTATGTCCAGAAATTCAAGAGACACAGTGTAGATTATAAGCTTGTACAGGGTGTCCCAACGATAGAGTAAAGTAAGTTTATGCTTAACTAGAATTATTTGTGTAAATATTGTATGGACCATGGGGTAGAGGTAAGAAGTGTGTATTTTTTTTAAATATTGGAAGTTATACAGGGTGTGCCAGAAAAGCAGGACGTGAAAAAGTATGATTTTTTTAAATAGAACACCCCGTATTTGACTTTAGTTTTTAATTCTACGTGTCCATACAAACATATTTTGTCATACAAAATATTGGCTGAAAGTTTTTAGTTCTTGAGATATTCGCGTTTAAAGATTATTTTCGATAACATTGCATTGCATGGATCTTGGTAGCCATGGAAAATAATAATTGCGTTACTAAGATACAAAGGTTTCCTACTTGTCAAAATTTTCCATGGCTACCAAGATCCATGCAATGCAATGTTATCGAAAATAAAGTAGCTAGTGTGAAAAAATCGAAATTCCTCGAAAACTATCAAAGATAGATATAGGATATATTTGACAAAAATGATAGATTTTTTAATCCCAAATAAAATGAAATAAAAATATATAGGGTGTGCAATTAAAAAAAACTGATTTTTTTTAATTTGAGAATTTTCAAATTTGAATGGTTATAACAAACACCCTGTTGAGAAAATTAGAAATACTACTCGGTCTAAACGTTAGTATAATATCACTCATTTTTCACACGAAATATCAATTTTTTTTATTGTGAAATAACGGAACAATTGCCCATTCATCAACCCCACGAAAATGATCATAATAATCTTTAAACGCGAATATCTCAAGAACTAAAACTTTCAGCCAATCTTTTGTATGACAAAATATGTTTGTATGGACACGTAGAATTAAAACTAAAATCAAATACGGGTGTTCTATTTAAAAAATCATACTTTTCACGTCCTGCTTTTCTGGCACACCCTGTATAACTTCCAATATTTTAAAAATGCACACTTCTTACCTCTACCCCATGGTCCATACAATATTTACACAAATAATTCTAGTTAAGCATAAACTTACTTTACTCTATCGTTGGGACACCCTACAGTGTTTAATTTAGTAATTTTGCGTGTGCGTGTGAGTGTACGTGTGCGTGTGCGTTTGCGTGTGCGTCTACTTGAAATTTTGTATTTAAGCTTTATCTCATTTCTCCTAGAGCTGATTAGATTTTCGGTAATATCGAGCGGCGGAGAGGAGCCATTAAAAATTAATAGAATAAAGTTGAAATTGCTTAAACTGTATTATCGATATTTTATAGAACCCAGGTATTGAACAAGATGTTTATTAACCTTGTAACCTTTCATTATTAATTATTTCCTAATTGTCCTGCTTTAATTAATTTTTAATATTCATAGAGTTTATCAAACAATGAATTTTTATCCCCTCCGACGTTAATCAAATCCTCTATAAAACCGCGAGTGGTGCTACTGGTTTTCCTGTTTGTACGCAGATCCGTTTCGCTGACTTCTGTTTTTAAGCCGATCCGTTCCGCAGACATCTGTTCTCACACCGATCCGTTCCGCCGACATCTGTTGTTACGCCGATGCGTTCAGCCGACCTGTCGATCTTTGTACGTATCGAACCGTTTGTCATGGTTATTATCTTGTACCGTTGTTTGTCATTAACGCGGCATCGCCACCTGAACATCATCTACAGATAACTGGGCTTACCGCTGCTGAAATCTGAGGCTGAATGCACGTAAGTCAAAACGCACAACATTACACATACGCTGATGACCGATGCCACGCCGGGTTAAACACCAGACGTAACCGTTCATTTGTTTCGTTGAATAGAAAGGTACTCGCCTAAATTCTATCAACCCCAGGGAAATCATTTAAACAGCGCAACGGGTATTTGCTCTTCTTTGAAAATGATATTCCACCTACACACAGTACACAGACTCACAAATACGCCTACACTAGGCAAAAGAATTAAAGAACCGAAGTGCAGGAAGCTCACAGATTGACTGCAAACAGACGCTCGCAAGTAAAACATATTCGGGTCACCTAGTTTCTTAAAGAAATTTCGAACTTCGTGTAAATACGTGAGTAATACATTTTAATCGTACGCGAATAAACCGCTGTCCGACCCGCTCATTCATCACGTGAGATCCAGCAAATAATACCGATCAATAATTTAATAATAATTAGAAAATAGATCCACCAGCGTAGTTAATAACCTAGTGTAAATAAATAGTTAGATTAATCCGCTTTACAGTATACGCTTAATAGAAGTAAGACCGTAAAAGCTTGGCTTTCAGTAGAAAAGAATACGCTTAATAAAAACGCGTAGGTTATCCTGTACTTAACAATTTTAAACTACAAGGTTTCCCGAAGGTTAGATACTTTAAATACAAGGTTGCCATTACCGGCTTCAATGCCGTTCAGGTCACTATCACCGCGATCGAAAGCAAGAAGCGCGCTGTGAATGCATAAACAACACTCAGAGAGTAGTCATATCTAATACTCAAGAGTGTAATAACTCGCACATACGGTCATTTTGGTTTGGATACAATTCTTACTAATTACTAAAGATAATTAGAATAAATCTTAAAGCACTATAATTACGAACCGATTAAATAGAATACGTGAACCCTGTAGATATTCATTTAGTCCAGTTAATTCCATTACATAAAAACATTTCAATAAAATAAAACCGGGAAAGCTTTTATTCTATAGAGGCAAACTTAACTCGCATTGTCGTTTAGATACAGACCAGTCTCTTTGAAATATCGATTATTTTAGAAGGCCGTCGCAGGTATAAAAGAGCAAAGACCCGGCTAACTTATCACCCAACACCTGCTATCTAGTATTAAATAACGGCGTACAAATATTTCCTACTTCCTATACCCACTGACAAACACAGGGCCGACTTCAAAATTTTCATTTATTTATTTATTTTTTTTTTTTGATAACTTATTTCAACTAAAATTAAAATAGGAACCGATTGAGCTAGTTTCGATGCAAATTAAAGTAAAGTCAATTTCATTCTCGAAAAAGGCGTTACAAATTCCACCTAACATGAAATTTTAAACGTCTATCTGACATACATTATTGTTTTTGTTTTTACAATGTTGCCTATTTTCGTTATGAACGCATTACAACAGAGGTTGCATAACTATCCTTGAAAAATCATTATTAAGGTTGTTTCATTTCTTTGAATTTCCACTTCGTTAGGTTGAAGGTGGTGTGTTGTTCCACCCCAGATGTTTCAATGAAATGTTCTTATTGGCGCCTAAAGATAACGCTTTATAAAGACATGTAGGTATTGTGTTACTACTTCTTACTAAATTTATATTCTTCTACTTTTATTTAATTATTAGTAAATATTCATTTCCAATACGGCAATGAAGAAAAAATAATGCAGATAGGCTACAAAATATACCACAGTGAAATTTAATGTTAAGACCTAACTTGAAATATGAAAGAAAAGCATATATTCTGTAGACTGCATCAATTGAAGCTGACATTTCCAATTATCGCATAGAATTCTTTAAAAAATAAAAAGCGTGTAATGAATTTCATAATTCCCATAAGAGCAATCAAGAATCGCATTTTTCGTGCCTCCAAATAAGCTATTATATCAACCGTTTATAAGCTTTATAAAAAAACGTTTCATTGCAAATATTTCTTTGTGGTTTTCGTACTAACGAAATCATTTTTTGATTAGTAGGTTTTACTACAGCCTACTTTAGGAACAATTACACAACATAGAATTAGTACTTTTTCTGATTTATCGTTCTTTTAGGTTTTCGTATCCGTGGCATTAATTCGGTACACGTAGTGACGTTATACGTACAGTAGTTTCGTTGTACTTGCTAAGTTCACCAGACAATGGTTACTAAAAAAGTGGTGTATTAAAATGCACCAAAAGTTTGTAAAAAGATTGTAATTTATTTCTACAACAGGTTAAGTATAGTTAATATTGCGATAGTGTTGAACTACCAGCTACACAATAAAGTACAACAAGCGTGCAAGGTTCAGTTGACCTAAAATAACTTCAGTAACATTTTAAAAGTTAATGAAAAAAAAACGTATCTGTATTAATCCAAGAAAAAGGGAAAATTAAAAATGCAACACTAATAATGATTTACTATATTTAAAAAAAGTTCAAAAGGTGCAGATTCTCATTGAATTCTAATTTCAACCAACTTCAAAACTGTAACATGGTGATTCTCTATTATTATTATTAATTATTATTATATCTTAAATTAGCTAAAAAAAATTATTATAAAAATGACTCCTTATATCTTAATATCGAAATCTTAACGGCCTCCCTACCGCGAACAGGTGATCATACCAAAAAATCTACCAGAAATTTGGAATCAGCAAGAAGTGTGTCTTGGCCTTTTTTGGTGGTGGAGAGCTCTTATGAACCCACTGCAAGGATTCTTGTTCAGTAGGGGGTCACAGTGATGTATTGGTATTCGAAGGCCGCGTCTCCCCCTTCAAGATTGCCTCGGTCGCGTTTGCAATGGTTCGAAAGAAAAATTCGTCGACGGCCGACGTGAGAGTAGAGAGTTCGCCACCGACCGCGAAGGAGTGGGGAGGGATGAGGGCGTCGGGTTAATGCAACATACACATGTGATGGTGGGGGGGTTGGTTTTTCTTTTTCTTTTTTTTTCATTGTCCACGCGGATCGATTCTGAGGAAAGTCGACTTAGCGCATCCGACAGATTTTTTCGAAACTTTGCACTAATGTAGATCGTGACTAAAAGCTAAAACGGGATTTTCACCTTTTTTTTGTCCCCTCCACTTTTCGTAATATAGTGTCATCTTCCTCATTTGGCGCATCGAAACTCTGAAATTATAAATATAAGGTCATTGGTGCACCTAGATGAATAATCCGTTAAAAAACGCAAATCGACTTTTTGCAAACTCGAACCTGAAACAGAGCGAATGTTCAAACATAAGTTAAATAGGTTCTACTATGAGCCTGAAAAGTAAGGATTCTTTGAAGAGGTCTATTAATTAACTATCGATGTGCATAAAATGGAAAGGTTAATTATAAAATCGAAATTAAGATAAACACTAATAAGTTTGTTTTCAGTGTTGGGTAGGATCTAGGTCAAAGTGATCTAGATCCAGGATCTAGATCCACTAAACGGATCTATGATCTGGATCTAGATACTTTGCTCTGCTAGGATCTAGTATCTGGATCTACATCACATTTTAACAGATCTTTAGTACTTGAATCCAAAGATCCATTAGAATATTTTAAAATGTATTTTAAGGGTATTTTGTGAAATTTTTAACTGGCTTGAGCAACAGAGCTTTATATTTAAAAATACATTATGCTCCGTTACGACCGTTACATCCGTACCCACAGAGATACATACACAATTTACCTACTGCCTGAGGCATGTTAAATTCGAAATAACCAATAATAGAACTATTCATTTCCTTTGTTAATATTTCCGTCGGTTGTTTTGTTTAAAGCTACAAAGGCAGGTAATGACAGCTAAGTGCTAATCTAATGACTTAATGAGTAATGACAATGGGGTCATCCATCCATTAAAGTAGGTACTTAAGTTAATGGAACTGGAATTCTGTTGCTAATTTAATCGAACAAAGGAGGTATAGAAAACAACAATCTTGTCTTCAGTTCTTAAGAATACGACTTTAAGTAAAGCACATTTGTTAATTGTTAGTTAGATCAGCAATGAGTGACGAAGCTGAATTAAGGGAAGTTCCGCCAATCTTAAGCGGTAAATTTTATAAAATTTTATCAAAATGTGACAACAAGATAGTGACCCAGTGTCTAAATTGTCCCGCACAAACACAAGGTCATGTGACTTCAACAGGAAATTTTATTCGGCATATGAAGGTATGTATTAATATAGTTTTTGGCAGAATTTTAGTATCATTTATTGGATTCTTACGAAATACATCATCTGATATATCAAAATGTGATTTGTAGACTTAATTTTTCTTATTAAATTCTATATGAATTACGTAAAGTATTTTTGTTGCAAAATACTTAGTTTCTCGTGTAAAAGAACGTTTACAAAAGGTTGAGATTATTTCTTAAAGTCCCTAATGCATCAAAAACTTTTTAAATGTTTATGATACCTGTATTCATAAAAGATGGGATTCAGTCGCTTTCAAAATTGGTGTTATCTAAATTTTGACTGAAACTTGAAGTGACTTCAATCTGAATTTTATAAATTAATATACACTTTCTCCTTTTTTTCTAGAGAAAGCATCCAGTAACATTTAGCAAATTCGATGCAGAAAAGACAACAAAAAAAAGTAAAACCGAAATTTTATCAATGAAGAATTTCAACAAGACTAACATTTTCAACGATCTACCAGTTCTACCACAAAGAACTCGGTTAACAAACTCGTCTTAGATTACATAATTGAAGAGATGAGGCCTATTTGTACAGTCGAAAAACCCGCATTTATTAGGTTAGTAGAAGGACTTTCTGGCAAAAAACCTTGTGACCGAAAAACGCTCAAGAGTAAATTATAAGAAGAGAAATCAGCAGTTATTGGTGCTGTAATAGAAGAATTAAATAAAACCAAATACGTCTGTACAACTGCAGATGTTTGGAGCACCAATAATAAAAGTTATCTTGGTATGACTGCACACTTTATCGATAGTAATAACTTCCAACGTAAATCTTTTGCATTAAGCTGTAGGCGATTTAAATTTGCATACACATTTGACAGAATTGCGGAATTAATAAGTGAAATTCATAACGAATACAAATTAAATCTCGGTAAAATTTCAGGAACGGTAACAGATAACGCAAGCAACTTTAATAAAGCTTTTAACGTATTTACTGCTTCTATATGTAATAAGAGCAGCGATAGCGAATTAACAGAGTTGCAAAATCAAAATGATGTAGATGGTGAATCATTACCTGCTTTTGATACTGACAGTACTTACGTGCTTTTGCCCGAACATTTTAAGTGTTGTTCGCATACACTCAGCCTTGTAATTACGATAGATGCAGCTAAAGCGTTTGAAAACATAAGGTATAAAAAAATGTACGATACTGTTTTTGGGAAAGCTTATTCTTTATGGAATTTAGTGAGTAGGTCAACTAAGGCGTCGGATCAGTTAGAAAATGTTTGCGGTGTCAAATTGAAAGTTCCTTGTCCTACTCGTTGGAATTCCATGTATGACGCATGTGTTAAACTAATTAATATTGAAGCAAAATTAAGTGATGTTTGTAAGTTATTAAAATTAGACGTGTTCCAACTGTCAGATTTTGTTTTTAAACGAATATATTTCTGTTACAAAACCTATAGCCGTTGCAATAGATATTTTACAAGATGAAAAAACTTGTCGGTTAGGTACTGTTTTGCCAACACTTTTCAAAATTAAAGCTAGCTTAGAAGCAATGACAAAACTGACATTTTGTTCTAAATTAAGAGAATGTTTATTGAACGGCTTTACAAGACGTTTCTCTAATATAATGGATATTAAAAATTCTAGTAGTCGACCATACCTGTTATCCACAATTTCTAACCCAAAATTTAAATTATGGTGGTTAAAAATTACCCCTTTAAAAATGAAACAGCATTCTGTCAAACGCAATTATTGTGTGAACTTAACAATTCCGGATTTCAAGAAAATCTTAATAATTCAGAATCAGAAATTCAGTTCACACTTACTGAAAGAAATCCTCTGCCACGGACGAATTCTTTGATTTTTTAAAAATAAATACTCAATCGCAAACAACATTTGATTCAGAATGCACAAATTATTTTAAAGACACAAGCACTAACTATGAGCAATTAAATATGAACCCTGCTATCAAAGAAATCTTTTTAAAATATAATTCTATACTTCCTTCATCTGCCCCCGTTGAAAGGATATTTAGTATGGGTGGACTAATTTTAACTCCTCGTAGGAATAGATTAGGTGATGATATATTTGAGATGCTATTATTTTTAAAACAAAATAAAATAAAATTAGATAATAAAATATGAAAATGTAAACTTTCACCATTAACACTCATAATAAAATACTTAGCTTTTTTGGGATTTTTTAATGGTGTACTTTAAATTATACAATCTAAACGTTTCGATAACACTTACAGTTATCTTCGTCAGTAGTAATGTTTGTTAAAAATTGTTAAAGATGTAGTAAACAATTTTGTCAAATTTGAAAAATTCAAACATAAACATAAGCCTGCTATTAGTATAACAGTTTGGGAAACATAAAGCCAACTATAAAATTTTTTAGTAAAGAATAACTAGGTCATAAAATTAAATATTATTAAACTGCCTCAAAGATGACAAACCAGAACACTCTCTACGACGAAAGCTAACAATGAAATTTGCCAGCCAAAAAACACATTTAACAAAATTTAATCGAGTTATGATGTAAGTGTAAAGTTGTGAAAAACTTCAATTTTAAAATGATAGAAGCATTCACAAATCCAAACATTACATCAAATAAAATAACAATGAAAAGCACAATGCAGAACGTTCTTTGTAATTTTTAATTTCAATTTAATTTCAACTACTTATGTTAAATTATAGTGCTGTGGTAATTTAACATATAATTGGTAAAGCATTTGCTTCAAGGTCTAGGAAAAACACAGCAAAAAACCTAGACATACCAAAAGTTGAAAACAAATTAAAATCAAGGCGTATCATTATGCTCTTTTTTAATTATAAGATGCCAAAACTTATTTAAACGGAGATTTTCTGCTTGTCTATTAAAATTATTCGGGTGTTTATATATTTCAATAGCTTCACGTTGCAAACGAACATAATAATGGGTTTGTCTTGACAATATTTCCATATTGTCAAATTGAATGTCATGATTTAGATTATTCAGGGCATGGTCAGCCACAGCAGACCTCTCTGGTTGACCCAATCTACAAAATCTCATATTTTCTTTGCGTCTTGTATCAAAGCCACGTTTTGTGGTCCCCATGTATACTTTTCCACATGAACAAGATAACTTATACACTCCGGAAGATGATAAATGGTTTGACACATCTTTAGGTGATCTTAAATGTTCTTTAATTTTTCTTGTAGGTTTAAAAATAGTCCTAATGCCATATTTGATTAGGATTTTTCAATTCTATTTGTAACATTAGCTATAAAAGGAAGAAAAGCAGTACCAACATTAAGAACTGGTTTTCTTTAAGGTTACGCCTAGAAGGTGTAATAACATTATTAATATCTGTAAGTGAATATCCATTATCTTGTAAGGATTTTCTTAAATATTTATATTCATCATTCAAAATTCAGGGTCACAAATTCGTTTTGCTCGATCTACTAAAGATTTAATTACACTAATTTTTGACGTGGATGGTGGTTGGATAATTTATGAAGGTATCTATCAGTGTGTGTCGGCTTTCTGTAAACCTTAAAAGATAGTGAATTATTATTTTAGATATTAATATGTCAAGAAATGGTAAACTTCCATTAGTTTCTTTTGCCATGGTAAACTGAATACTAGGATGTATACCATTTATAAAACCAAAACTCATGCAGTGCTTCTTCTCCATGTCTCCAAATAACAAATGTGTCATCTACATATCTATACCAAACTGAAGGTTTTTAGGTGTATTTGTAACGTTAATGTTTCAAATTTTTCATATAAAATTAGCTATAACAGGACTAAGGGGACTACCCATTGCTACACCTTCAATCTGTTCATAAAATTTACTATTCCACTGAAAATAAGTTGTAGTAAGACAGTGCTGAAAAGAATGGTTATGTCCTTTGGAAAAAGATGATCTATGTATCAATAGTTTCTTTTAGAGGTACTTTTGTAAAAAGTGAAATAACATCAAAACTAACCATTATATCACCCTCTTCAATTTTGAAACTATGCATTTTTTCAACAAAGTCGGCAGAATTTTTAATGTAATGGGGTGTTTTTCCTATATGAGGTTGTAATAACAATGTAAGATGTTTTGCAAGGTTATATGTAGGAGAACCAATTGCACTAACAATAGGCCTTAAAGGAATATTAGGTTTATGAATTTTTGGTAAACCATATAGTTTTGGTGAAATAGCTTCAGAGTTAGATAGTTTCTTATTTATTTCTTCAGGAATAGATGATAATTTAATCAGCTCTTTAGTTTTTAAAAGAAACTTTTTTGTTGGATCTTTTGGTATTTCCCGATAAGTTTCTGGTCCCAACAATTGTTCTATCTTAGCATAGCATAGCATAATTTTTGGTAAACCATATAGTTTTGGTGAAATAGCTTCAGAGTTAGATAGTTTCTTATTTATTTCTTCAGGAATAGATGATAATTTAATCAGCTCTTTAGTTTTAAAAGAAACTTTTTTGTTGGATCTTTTGGTATTTCCCGATAAGTTTCTGGTCCCAACAATTGTTCTATCTTAGCATAGCATAGCATAATTTTTGGTAAACCATATAGTTTTGGTGAAATAGCTTCAGAGTTAGATAGTTTCTTATTTATTTCTTCAGGAATAGATGATAATTTAATCAGCTCTTTAGTTTTTAAAAGAAACTTTTTTGTTGGATCTTTTGGTATTTCCCGATAAGTTTCTGGTCCCAACAATTGTTCTATCTTAGCATAGCATAGCATAATTTTTGGTAAACCATATAGTTTTGGTGAAATAGCTTCAGAGTTAGATAGTTTCTTATTTATTTCTTCAGGAATAGATGATAATTTAATCAGCTCTTTAGTTTTTAAAAGAAACTTTTTTGTTGGATCTTTTGGTATTTCCCGATAAGTTTCTGGTCCCAACAATTGTTCTATCTTAGTGTTATAATCGTTCATATTTAATATAACAGTTGCATTACCTTTATCTGATTTTAATATTATGATACTTTCATTGCGTTTAAGATCAAGTAAAGCATGTCGTTGACGATAGGATAAGTTGCTCTTTGGAGGTTTTGTTTTACGTAATATGTTAACGGTGTTATATCTAACTTCATTAGCAGCATCAATAGGTAATAATCTAATGGAGTTTTCGTTGTTGGAAATTATATCTTCAAAAGGTATTACTCTTGGTGTTATCACAAAATTTCCTCCTTTAGAAAGCGCTTCAATAGCATAATCTGAAACAACATTATCAGAAAGGTTTATAACTGTTTTTCTACAATCAATAGATGGTCTATTATTTTGCTGTTTGTATAATTTATTAAATTTTTCTTTCTGACTTTGACATGAGATGTCAAAATTTATTTTCATAGATTTAAACGTTATAGAATCAATTTTATCCCAATCGTCTTTATTCAAAATAGATGAAATTTCTAAATGTAAATATAAAAGATTTTTATCGGTGTTATCCAGTAACTTTCTAGTAATATGTATTTGATTACGTAGAAGAGCATTTTCAGTTCTTCTGTAAATATTATTCGCTTGCTTGTTATTAAAATTTCTTTTAATATAGATAAACTTTGGGATAATCTTTTGGTCTCGGCATCGTAATAAAAAAGTGAGTGACGATAATAATTGTGCTTTACGTTTCCTTAATTTTTCAAATTGTCTGATAAAACGATAAGTTTCCTCCCCATAAAGGACTGAAATATGAAAATGTAAACTTTCACCATTAACACTCATAATAAAATATTTATTTTATTGAGGCAGTTTAATAATGTTTAATTTTATGACCTAGTTATTCTTTACTAAAAAATTTTATAGTTGGCTTTATGTTTCACAAACTGTTATACTAATAGCAGGCTTATGTTTATGTTTGAATTTTTCAAATTTGACAAAATTGTTTACTACATCTTTAACAATTTTTAACAAACATTACTACTGACGAAGATAACTGTAAGTGTTATCGAAACGTTTAGATTGTATAATTTAAAGTACACCATTAAAAAATCCCAAAAAAGATAAGTATTTTATTATAGATAATAAAATGTAATTATGTAATGTATACTTATAATAATTTAGATAAATGTCCTTATCCTTATAATTGTATAACAACTATGTGTTAAGTTAAATTAACAATTAACATTGCAACTTGCAAGTGTAAATGTGTACCTAATACTAATTTTGTAATTTGTAGTGCGTTAAATAATTAATGTCAGTTTTCAATAAAAACCTATAAAAATTATATTTGTATATTATTTTTCTTAATAATTTAACCTTACGGACTAATATTTGTATTACATGAAAAATGATCATGGGAATGGGAGTACTACTCATCAGTAGCAATACTAGCAATTAAAGATAATATTAATAATTACAAAAATCTCGAAACAATTTTAGGAATGTCGGATCTTTATAAAAGATCTAGATCACATTTCAAGGATCTTTGATCTTTATCTAGATCCATTTTTACGTACGGATCTTGGATCTTTATCTACATCAGTTTTTAAAAATGTGTTTGGATCTGTATCTAGATCCTAAATAAATGGATCTTACCCAACACTGTTTGTTTTATATACACATCTTAAATTCTTTTTTATTAAACCAATATATTCTTTTATGTGTACATTACACATAATATTGTTAAAACACCATGATTTTCTAATTAAAATCGATATCAAAGCATTACAAAGTTATCAACCATGGGTAAGTAAGTACGTTACTATTAAGTAGATTTAAACCTTTTTGTGTTAATAATAAAGTGTATGTACTATATGTTAATATCTCTCAAAGCTACCACTCAAAATATTATTTCTAATTAATGTAAATGGTTGAAAATAATCTTATTATTATGATACTCAAAAAAAAAATACTTATGGCTCAATCAATTCATTTATATTTGTACCATTCAGGTGAATGGTACCCTAAGTCATAATAAAGTATGTTTTTAACAAATGGATTGAACTATCTTTTATTACATAAAACTCCATACTACTTAAGTAGAAATAAAATACTGTTTTTAAAGTTTCATTATATTGTTTAATATGACAGTTGTTCCTACAACACTGTGTCTTCCTCAGATTGAGTATTTCAACAACGTTTATTTATAATCAAACAAGATTGTAATTGTAAAATTTCACGATTATCACATACTTTAAGTTTTTATACAAATTTAAACATTTTAATATTTTAAAATTTGATAAATTTACTTTACCATCTCAAACAATGTTAAATATATTACCATTTACTGAGAATGATATATGCATCATTTGATTAAACTTTTGTACTGTTTTTTATATTTAACTATATACAGGGTGCGGGATTAGTGCGTCAAAGTACAATATATCCATTATTAAAGGAGATATCAAAAAAGTTATTTACAAAAATTATAAAGAACTCAAATTTCACATTATAAAATTATTTTCGTATTTACAGGGAGTTACATATTGCCAGGGTGAACGAAGCATACTTTTTTTTAATGGGACACTATATATTATTTTAAATTTAGATTAAGCTCAATTCGAAAGTTATGGTCAATTGTACACGAAAATCATTCTCATTTCAACCTCCTGTATCCACTAGACAGAATAACCTGACAATATTTTTTTCCAGACATTGGTACAGTGTTACGAGGAAGTGCTATTTCTTTATTATTGTACCAATTGAATATAGAGCGAGCAAAACTCGAACACATGATTTTATCAATTTTTTAAAATGAATCACTGTATTTTATTTTAAAAAGTGAAAATACACTTTATGTTCTTTCATTTTTATTAAGCACTCCCTATAGCTAAATTCGTTAATTTCTAAGATTTTCAATATACCTATAACAGAAAAAGATATTTTTAAATATTTCTTTAGCCGTGAACAAATAAAAGTGTGACAAATTATTATAATAAATTCAAAAAACATCGGTTATTAAGACAAAATTCTTATAAAATTAATTAATTTCATAATAAATGTTTAAAATGTACACCGAAAACATCAATACAGTATTGCAGTTGATCTTCAAATTCTCGACTGACATTTCTTTACATTTTTACATTAATACTTTGGAATGCTTCTCGTATTCTATTCTTCATGTCATCTTGTGTGGTTGGCGGTATTTGATGCATATAACCCCACTTAAAGAAGTCAATTTTTTTACTTAACCTTTTCCCACCCATCTTCCAGGAAAATGGGTATTAAGATGATTATGAATTAATCTAGTGTGATGTGCCGGAGCTCCATCGTGTAACAACCACATTCTTTGAGGAATGCTAAAAGGAACCTTTGTCAAAGTAATGGTAAATGATTTTCTAAAAAGTCGAAATAAACCTGACCATTCGCTGTTACATCGAAAAATGTGGTCTAATTACGTGACCACCTAGTTTGGCTATGAGTTGCTATAAGATGGGGATTACTTGTCGAATAATAATGGAAATTGTGTCTGTCCACAGCTCCATTTTTATGAAACGTAGATTCGTCTTCAAAAAGGACAAAATCAAAGAAATCAAAGACCTGTCACTAATATCATACTGATGCGAGATTTAACGTGTACTAACATGCAGTTTATGCGTAACTTCAAGCACTACATTAAATTCATTTTCCTTATTAAGTACAGGGTTTGTCCTTTCCTTTTTTTCATAAACTACTGAACCCGTACGATTAAAACAATCTACTAACCTTTCCAACGTTATTTTCTCGGTTGTCTTCGTGTGGGATATGTCTCTTTGTAAATTCTTTGTGCTAATAAACAACTTTTCATACATTCTCCAGTACCCATATCATGTCTGTTAATTCCTCAACAGGAAAGTTCATTTCAAACAGTATTTAAGTGTTTACGAATTAATAAACACTACACACTCTTAAAAAAGTTTGTTGAATGACAAGCTACTAATTTTTACTGAATAATATCTATCGGTCATTTGTTCACGGCTAACTTGTTATAATAGAAATTGTTAAAAATCTCTTTCTGTTATTAAACTGAGAATATAATTCACATATCACATGGTTGATTACTTCCATTAGTTAAAATACAAAAACGAAATCGCAGAATAGGCTGTCAAATCCATGATAATTTTATCACCGCATGTTGACTGTTACATGATTTTAATGAATAATGGTGTATTATTTTATAAGGAGAATAGGCTATCAAATCCGTGATAATTTTATCACCGCATGTTGACTGTTACATGATTTTAATGAATAATGGTGTATTATTTTATAAGGAGCTAAGTGACACTTTTTGTGGCGAATCTCTAGGTTTGACGGACGAACGTAGTGAGTCCCGCAAATACAGATGAGTCACAAAAAGTCACTTTGCTCCGCATAAAGTATACTATTTTTTCTTCAGACGTGTTTTACACTTAAATGTGAAATAAGGAAGAATAATTAGCTTACGAAAATGAAGAATAGTTGATTCACTTAGCGTGCTCTGGCAAGCAGCAGTAGACGTTGCTAGGTTTAGTTGAAAACAACGCATTAAACAAGTTAAAAATTGTGAAGATTCTCCGAGTTATTGTAAGTATTTTATTAAACTTTTTGTTCCTATTTGTGTAAATTAAAATATTACATTGTTAGGAGTATGATTGAGCAAAATCTATGAACGCGCTTGTCAGCAATTTATAAAATTTATATAACATATATATGTTGCTTCGCGGCCACGAAATATGAATGATCGCGATTTTTTTTGAAATATTGAAATGGAAAATGCTTAAGAGCGGCATGGTGGGAATCCATACAATGAGTAGTGTTCCTAGGGAGGCAGCTTTTTTATTAAAATTAGCGAACTATACAGAATATACAGGGCATTGTCTAAGAAGAACCTCAGCTACTCTGTTGGTGGACGCCGGCGCAGATTTGATGTGCTTGAAGCGCCACGGTGGCTGGAAATCCCACACTGTAGCTGAGCGTTTACATAGAAGACTCTCTAGCAACAAAAAAATAGGCAGCCTTGAGAATGTTTGCACCTAGTGCAAGTGCTACGTGTACAGAAGTTCATGTAGAAGAGGAAGAATTAAAGACCATTTCCTTAGAACGCAGCGAGACCTCCACTGTTACCTCTGGCGGATTTTATTTTGGAGAAAATGTCAGTTTTAACCATTGTACTTTTAATCTTTATAACTCTAAACAATAAATTTGTTTTCTTTGTTTTCCAAATTGGGCGTTTGAGTTATTAACTTACATTATTTTGCATCCGCTGCGAGGGGATTCAAAAGACTTTTGCAGCCGCCGGTGAATATGTCAAACTTTAGCGTTGTCAGCTGAAGTTTAAAATGTCATCTTTTATTGACGTCTGAAGAAAAAATAGTTTACTGTCAAAGTGACAAAAAGTTTCAAAGAAATAAATAATTGTATTGATTATCTTGCAACTATATATTCACTATCAAAGTGACAGATCGTTTAAAAACCTTTAATAAATTTATTTTCTATTAACGTTCATTATATTCTCTTACCAAATATAACAGGTGTTAGTATTAATAATCGACGATACCACTCCTTAAAATCTGTAGAAAATTGAACGAGTGTATTTTCACTTTTTAAAATAAAATACAGGGTGATTAATTTAAAAAAATTGACAAAATCATGTGTTCAAGTTTGAGCTCGCTGTATATTCTATTGTTGCAATAATAAAGAAATAGAACTTTCTCGTAACGCTGTACCAATGTGAAAAAGTTGCTGGAAGAAAATATGGTTAGGTTGTTCTGTCTAAGGTATACAGGACGTTGAGGTGAGAATGATTCTTGTGTACAATTGACCATAACTCTTGAAATGCCCTGTATAACGTAATGAAACCCTATATTGGAAGTATGGGGGAGATGAGCTTAATCTAAATTTGAAATAATATATAAGGTGCCCCATTAAAAAAAAAGTATGTTTGGTTCACCCTAGTAATACGTAACACCCTGTAAATACGAAAATAATTTTATAATGTGAAGTATGAAGTTACCTATAATTTTTGTAAATAACTATAATATAATATAATAATAATACATCGTACTTCGACCCACTAACGCCTCACCCTGTACGTCAAAAACAAGTAAAAGATTTGTTTTGTTGTTGTAACGAATAAGTTCAAAACTAGTAATTAAAAATTATTATTAATATTATTAAATACATAAATAAAAAGTTTAGCTCGAGTAGGATTTGAACCTATGACACGTACTTTGCTAGAGTACCGCTCTAACCAACTGAGCTATTATTATTTATTAATAATAATTTTTAAGTAAAACTTTGTTCGAAAACACTTTTTTATACTTTATGCTTTGTTTAGTATAGAATTTTGTAATCAATTACACGTTTCATATTGTAATTTAAACATACTCCTAATTCTTACAAAAAATTTAAATTTATTTCAATTCATAAATGATTTACTTAGATGTTATTATTGCATATATTGTATTTTATCAGAGCCATTCGCACATGGCATTGTTCTTTTTTGATAAATATATTTTAATCCCAATTTCTTGCTTCTTAGTTTCATAAATATTACCTTGATTTGAATGTATCCACAATTTGTTGAAATATATCAAATATTTAAGTTTAGTTGGCAATTTTTATACAATCATATTTACAAACTGTTGATACTTTTATACATATTACTTTGACAATTCGACTCAAAATTTATCCAATCGAAACAGTCTATTTTTTGAATTTGAGCCAATTAGGATCTGATTACAATGGCAATCTTTCATACTAAAGAGCAAGTTCTTACAGCGTAAATATAGGTGAGAATACAGGTAAAAATTCAACAATGAACTGTATTAATAATAATTATTATTTATAACACAATTACTGTAAACAATTTTCGGTCTATTTACACAGCTTTTGTTACATTACCGTGGTCACATTTCACGAACTACTGCATTTCGAAAAAAACCTTCAATTTTCCTGCATTTTCTTTGGATTGTCTTGCTGAATCTAACTCGTGGCAGGAATCTTTTGGTAACTCGTGGTGATTTTCCTCACAACAGCTATTCGTCATCTGACTGACAAAATTACCAACAAGATTTCTATTACTTGTTGTATTATATACGATAATATTGTATGTCAAAAAGAAAATAAATTTTACAATAGCAGACTTTTCAAAAACTGTAGTTGGTTATCCTTAAAGGTCTAAATGACATTTTGAGGGTCAACCGCTTAATTTAATAATGTTACGTATCAGACTACTTTCGGAAAATATTATTTTGGTAATATTGCATGTCAAAGATACATTTCATTTTATAATTGTTGAATACTTCCTAATATGTAATTAGGCAACGTTTAAACTTTCATAACATTTTTACTTTCATAAATATTAGTTTGGTGGTTTTGTGTGTCAATATGACATTTCTTCCAAAAACATAATTTGGCAACGTTTAAACCTTCATAGGATCTTTACTTTCATAAATATTATTTTGGTTGCATTGAACATCAAAAAGACAGTTAATGTAAATGTAATTTGGCATCAGTTAAAATTCTGAATGACAATTGTTAAGGTCCAATATTGAGGTTAATAATGTTAACTATTAAAATGTTTTAATTGGCACACTCATAAATATTATCTTGGTAACATTGTATATCAAGAAGTCGAGTACTTCCAAAAATATAACTTGGCAAAGTCAAACATTGTGGTTAATAATGTTACCTACTGGCAATGAATTGTACACTACGTACCTGGAAGGGATACGCAAATACATGCAAGTGAGGCCAAGTTTGAAAGTAGGCAACCCGCATTATGGACGTATAACTATCTCTTTCTATCTTATTTAGATATACGGGTTTCATTCCATTTCTCTGCTTTTTAAATAATTATTTTGATGTTATTGGTATATACTAAATAAATTAATGTATAGAATGGTATAAAATGGTTGTTGAAAATTTGATGTTTATTTTTTTAAAGTAAATTGTCCTTTATAAATAGAAAATAAATGAGAAAAAATAAGTAAAAAAATTGTCAACGTAAAATTTTAGTTGAAAGACGGGATTCTTTGCAAAAAAATCGATATGATAAAATTTCACGACAGTTTGCTCATATATTGTTTTTACAGGTTACAATGTAAATATCCAATTAACTTTTCTGATATCCTAAATGATTGCTTTTATAGTTTAAGAAACTGTTATATGTGTGCAATAAACTGTATACTACTGTGTAGATAATTTGCGTAACACATATTTAGAAAATAAATTATTCAATTTTACAAATGGAAATACAACTTACTTTTTATTATTATGACTGATGACATACGTGACATGTATGCGACATACATGATTAGGAATGTGTTCAGTAATCAACTAGTTATATATTCAACAATTACAACGAGATTGACAAAGACAGGTTACCGTCCACTAAGGCTATCTTTGTTGTTTGCTCCTGACACAGAAACTGATGTTAAAATACCGAGTGAGTCCATTCCAGGTACGTAGTGTACAATTCATTGCCTACTGGAGTGTATAAGTTGGTTATTATATTAATATTATTTTGGTAACATTGCAAGTCGAAAAATTGAATGCTTCCAAAACTATTTTGGCAACATTTAAAGTTTCAAATGACACTTGGTAAAATCAGACATTGAGGTTAATAATGCCACTTATTAAAATATTTAAGTTGGTACGGTCGTAAATGTTAATTTTGTAGCATTAAACGTCAAAATGACAATTATTTTTACCATTAAGGAAAATTACAACATTACTACTTCCCGTACGTGGATTTTTTTCTTTTAATTTTCATATTTTTTCAATATTACATATTAGCACATTCAAATCAAGCATACAATGAAATTAAAAACCATAATATATTTTAATAATAGTTTATACATATACAGAGTGTTCTAACGAAAATTTGACCTCCCCAGAAACTCAGAAACCAAGAGTTTCTTTAAAATTAAAAAAAAACATTTCAAATTTTATTGGGAAGGGGACGAATTTTTATACAAAATTCCTGCTCAAAAATGCAACCCCCTGCAGCCCCACATCAACCCCCAATTTTTTTTTATAGCAAGTGTGGTCGAGTGATACGTCATTTGAAAGGTAATTTTCTCTACACAACATTGTAATTTTTTTTTATTTATGAAATAACTTTGAAGATATTTTGGATTTAACTAATTTATTTGTTGAATATCAGTAATAACAGAAAAACTTAAAATTTCACCAAATTAATGGCCTCCGCTGACCTCCATACAATGATACAATCTGTTTTCGAAGGCTTTTTTTACATTTGCAAATACCTCGGTGTCAGTAATCGGTATTCTGTCACAATTCTCTGTCGCAACTCTGCAAAATCTGCAGGCGGAGTGGCGTATATTTTTGATTTTAGGTGTCCCCACAAAAAGAAATCCATAGGCGAGAGATTTGGTGATCTGGCCGGCCACTCTGTCCCCTTCTGCCAATCCAACGCCCTGGAAAACTTTGGTTCAAAAACTGTCTTAGGTGTCTATCATAATCTGGGAATGCTCCGTCTTGTTGGAAAGTTAGTTGGTCCTCTAAAATATTATTATCATGTCCCAATGTGTCAGTAATCATTGGGTCAATAACTCTTCTAACAAATTCAAATAAGTTGTTCCATTGAAATTTCCGTCAATAAATAATGGTCCAATAATGTGATTCCCTAAAATGCCAACCCATACATTTAATTTCTGATGTGTTTGTGTATGTGTCTATTAGCAAATGAGGATTACTGTCACTCCAATAACGTCGTTATTTATTATTAACATAAAGGTACACTCGTCGGAAAAACACGCATTGTACAATCGATTTGGGTTGTTACTTAATAAGTCACTAAATTCTTCACAAAATTGAAGCCGACGATCAGTATCATCTTCGTTTAATTCATACAGCAATCTTATTTTATAAGGATGCTATTTATAGAATTTAAATTCGATAAACACTAGATGCTGATACATCAAATGCTCGAGATAGTTGTCTGATAGTCTGTCGATCGTTCATTTGTAATACCGTCCAATATCCAATACCGCCACTTCAACTGCTTGATTTCGCACTAGACGTTCTACTTCGTGCTTTTTATTTTTAACGTCACCGATGACTTCAAACTTATCCATTAATTGCTTAATGTATTGATAACTTATGGTTTTTTTTCCGGGTGGTTGGTATTAAACCTTCTTGCCGTAGCCTTAGCAGACTGATCATTTCCATAGTGACAATAGCGAGGAGCGCTGTTCCATCGCTAGTTATTCACATGGGTCTTTTTACATCATGGTTATTCCTACGTTTAAAAAAAAGCAAAACTTTAGAGCTTTTAAGTTTAGGCAAAATCAACTACATTAGTTACCTTTGTTCCGAGATATGTATTTTCCGGAGATTCTGCAATGAATTTATTTATATATGAAAATGTAAACTTTCACATTACACATATTAAAATGCTTATCTTTTTTAGGTTTTTAACGGTGTATTTGTATATTAATGTAAGACAATCTAAATGTTTCGATAACACTTACAGTTATTTTGGTCTATAGTAATATCTATTAAAATTGTTAAAGATGTTGAAACAATTTTGTGAAATTTGAAAATTAAATCATAAACATAAGTCTGCTATTAATATAACAGTTTGATAAACATATAAAGCCAACTGTGGAATACAATTTTAGTAAATAATAACTAGAATATTAAAAAATTAAATATTGTTAAACTGTCTTGAAGATGACAAATCAGAACACCCTCTAATGGTCGAAGGCTAACAATGGAAAATGTCAACCAAAAAACAAATTTAACAAAATTTTATTTGCTATGATGTAAGTGTAAAGTTGTGAAATACTTCAAATTTAAATTGATAGAAGCATTCACAAATATAAACGTGACATCAATTAAAATAATTCAGTTAAATCAAACAAAGGAATAGCTTTGTCAATAAGTGTAAGTGCTATTTAGCAATGAAAAGCATAATACCGAAGGTTTAGGTAATTTTTAATTTTAATTTTAATGTTAACTACTTATGTTAAATTATAGTGTTAAGGTAATTGACATATAATTGGAAAAGCAATTACTTCAATCTCTAGGAACACTGCAAAAAACATAGACATACCATTACCGTCTTCTGGAGTGTATAAGTTATCTTGTTCATGTGTAAAAGTATGCATTGGAGTCACAAAACGTAGCTTTGATACAAGACGTATCATATGAGATTTTGTAGATTAGGTCAACCAGAGAAGTATGCGGTAGCTGACCATGCCTTAAATATTTTGCTGTGTTTTTTCCTAGACCTTGTAGTAAATGCTTTGCCAATTATATGTTAAATTACCACAGCACTATAATTTAACATAAGTAGTTGAAAGTAAAATTAAAAATTTCATAAAACGTTCTGCATATGCTTTTTTCATTGTTAGATAGCACTTGCTCTTATTGACAAAGCTATTTCTTTATTAGATTTGACTGCATTATTTTAATCTATGTCATGTTTATATTTGTGAATGCTTCTCTCAATTTCAAATTGAAGTTTTTCACAACTTTACACTTACATCATAATTTTTCATTGTCAGCCTTCGACCGTTAGAAGGTGTTCTGATTTGTCATCTTCAAGACAGTTTAACAATATTTAATTTTTTTATGATCTAGTTATTACTTAGTAAAATTATGTATTGATGAATTCATAAACTTTTTCTCAGGTGAGAACTTGTGCTTGTTTAGCATGGTAACCAACTGAATGATGTTTTAAAAATGGTTTCAATCTTGCAAATGTTGAAATACCAATATTCTCAAAGACAAGTATTGATTTTACCATAGAATATTTTCTCCACAAAGAAGAACCACATTAGAAATGGAACAAATTGTACTAAAGCTATGTATTTAAAACGGAAAAACTGCTCACCAAATCATATAAATATGCCTGCATAGCTTCCTCGTCAATTATTTTCACTGCATGTTGCCGCCGCCATTCATTAAACACCTTGTATTCTTTATTGTAACGCTCCTCAGACTTGAGGGGAATAAGTTGTGCTGTAGCTGCTCTGCTTTTTTCTAAGAATTCTTCATATTTTCATCACAGATTTTTACTTTTTTGACTGATCGCAAATTGTAAACAAATAACCATAGCGCCCCTAGCAACCACGATAATTATCCATTTTTGCTTGGCGCAGGTTTGAACAAATGCATTTTTGGTTCCTCTTCATTTTGAGTGAGTTTCAGTATGAAATAAAGTAGGTTACGTTATTGGTCCGGTATCCGGATATTACGTACTCATTACGCAAACACTTATTCGTCCGTAATATCCGTTGTACCAGACTTATAACGTAAATAACTATTTATCTCCTCTAGAATCCTCTAAATTAGAGATGGACACTTTTCTTATTAAGGTGACGAACGTATAACGTATAAATGTTACTCATTTGTTTGTTTACGGATGTAGGTAACTTGATCAGAATCAGTTAGCATTGATTCATACATCAAACAATCCCCAAGAGATTTTTAAACCTGATTACACTGACTAAACGAGTTTAAGAATTAAATGACCGTTCCTAAATGATTTTTACGATTAAACTTAATTTTGTATCACAAAAGCTATAAAGCGCTTTTATTAACTTTGCAACTTCAATTTCAATAAAATTACAGAACTACATGGAAGCATGTATTTTACAGTCAAGTGTTACAAAATTTTAACTTTTTTTCGTATTCAGTATTAATATTATGTTTTTCAGATGAACGTCAAAATATATAATTTAAAACATGGTTGTCACTACATTGCGATCTGCTTGGAGGTTACGAAGTTAGTTAACTACGCGTTAAAAGATGTGGAATTTGTCTGCTGATTACGAGGTTGAGACGAAGAAAATAATTGTGTCGTGCCTGTTACTTACCTAATGGATATTTAATTCTAAACAAATATTGTTAAGTATACTGATCGAAATGGGTTCCTTATATTGATCTTGATTGTTAAATGATAACTTACTGTTTGTTTTCAGGCAGAAGCAATTCACTTAACTCTTTTTTTTCTGCATAGTAATAACCTTTGCTATAGAAAATGTAATACCGAACACTAAACTGGATTCGAAGAATATCTAGTTTATTCTATACTGTGCATTATATTTTGTAGGTTTGGGATAATTATTGCTGTTCGAAATGCTAACATTGGAAACGTTTTATTTATTATATTATTTAAAGTAGCAAAGCAAAGCACGGTGGTAAACTCTTAAATTGATGAAAATCGTTATTATGTACAAGGGGAGAATTCATCAAAAGGTGAAGGTGACGATAAGATAACATAATTATGTAATAACACCACATTTATAATTGAATTTATACTATTAATAATTAAAAAGAAATTTCATGTGACCTCAGAATTCATACCATAGAGAAATATCGGACCTAAGTATACTCTCCACGGCATTTAAAATGTTTAATTTATTGATACATACTTCAGTTAACTTCGACTAAAAGTTTAAGGTTAAATTTGACCAAATTTTCAAAATTAATGGTTTTTGAGTCTAGTTGGTATTTTAATTTCTATCAGTACTGGTACTGATCACAATGTTTGTCATTTACAGACCTTGAGCTTTCCATATAAAAAAATATGATAGCAGAACCGATACACCTTACCCCTACGATTTTATGTGACGTCAAATCCCACGATCACCCTTTCAATTTCACTTTTAAACCCCACCAACTTTCACTTAATTAGAGGGTTAAGGTTATGCCTTGCCCATTTCCAGTGATTGCGTCTGGTTGGCCATTAACGTTCAACCAGGCGCCAGACTGTGTCATCAGATTAATGTTATAAGAACCAAGTTACGCGCACTATCACTTTCTGGTTATCATATTATGGTTGGAGGCGTATGGTTAACATGCTGGTTGGTTGTTTCAAGACCTTCCCCGTACTGTTTGGTTGGAGGCGTATTGTTTTGTATCCTGATGGATTATCCCACTGTTTGTTCTGTCATCTAGTGGTATATTTTAAAAGCTGGTGGCAGTTTTCTGTAATTCAATTATCGTGATCTAACTGTATTTTGAAAACCGATGGACGTTTCCTGTATTCGATGGCTTAAACGTGACACCATCTTGGAATTGTTATGGAAGGAAACCTTATAATTTAAAATGATATTACAATACTAACACCTACCATCTCATAAAGCTCCAATAGGACTCCGAAACTTGCTACAGTGTCTCGACCCATTTCCACTTTAGCCCCGCTGAAGGGCCTCGCTGTTTGCGCAACCTTGTTTCCGTGAATCCTTTTGGTTTTTCGCCGCCTTGTTTGTATGTGCTTTTTGGTTTTCAGCCATTTTTTTCTGTCTCATTGGCTTACCACCATCTTGGGATTTCGACCATCTTGTTTCCGAGTTCTTTTTTCGCTTTCCGCTGTTACTTACGCTCTCCTGTTTTCGTACGTTTTGTTCAGCATTTCCACATCTTGCTTGTGCCACCTCCGTTTTTGTTTTTCGGACATATCGTTTCCGTCTGTTTTTTTTGGATTTCTGACATCTTGTTGGCGCCATCTTACTTTTGTGTGCCTTTTTGGTTTTTCGCCTTTCCTCATTTTCCCATGATTGGAGCCCATAAAGGCCCATTTTTAATACAGTAGACTTCTGTTTCAACAACTAGCGCTCCGCCCCATTTCTAACAAACAGTGCCACCCACGTCCAATATCTAGTAGTAGTATAGTACTTTATTCTGTAGTATAATTTAAGCTAGTAGCGATACATTTAGAGTAATTAGATTTTAACACACAGATCGCAACACAATCTCAGCGTAATTCTCTCCTAAAACACTCTAAACTTGCACAACGCAAGTTATATATATATATATATATATATATATATATATATATATATATATATATATATATATATAGTATATATATATATATTATATAATATATATATATATATATATATATATTGAGATGGTTAGAAATAAGCATAATAAAGGGGCTAGAGTTTATCGAGCTTAAATTTTATATAGTATGCAAATTTAAATAAAATTGAAGAAGTATACAGCTCGTTATGAGAAAAAAATGATATACGAGTATAAAAATATGGTTTTGATGCAACGAAACAGGGTTTGTGGGGTATGCACAAGGTTGTTATATTCATAAAAGCAATGAGCTATACCAGTGGCATGTGAGAAAGGACACACGATTCATATTAGTGTGTACGTTTAGTTTCGTTTAAGATATATAAGTAATTTCCCATTTAAATCAATTTATTTAAGCAATTTAAACACGTGACAGATATTGATTATATGAAGTACGATAATTCTAATGTGTAGAACGTATATAGTAATAGGTACAATGCATAAACTCTGCGTACTATAAAAAAGGGTTATGGTACGAACACAGTATACTGGTAAATCACAAACAAAGTGTTTAAAAGGTGCATAAGAAATGGTAGTGACTTAGAAACATAGCTAAGAACATGAACAACATTTGTGCAATGTGATATTTAATATATAATTGCAATTTGTATACAAAAATTTACAAAATGTGTTAACAATATGGAAATGTGAAAAGACAAAATTATGAACTATGGAGTACGAATAAACAGTGATTGTGTTAGAGACATATATAAGAACATATTAGATAAACATTTCAAATGATATAAACGTTTTAAACGCAAGTTAAAAGTAAATTATATGATGTTAGGTTAAGTACTATATTTAAGAATTTTACAAATTTATAGTTTTTTTAGGATAAGATAAGTTTAGAATAAATTATAAAAGCATATAATAGTAGGTTTCCCTCATTTTCACAAAGAAATTAACAGTAAATATGTAATCTAAACATAAAATTAGAAAAGTTGGGTTAACTACTAAAATTAAGGTATGAAAGTAGAAATTTTGTTAAAACTGGGTAAAATGGGCTGAAATAGGTGTATTCTTATACAGTTTTTTTATGTAGAATTTGAATATGTAATTAGTTTAGTTGTAAAATACAAAATTTATTAGATATTAGTAAATTTAGGTTTTAGTTTGTCAAAATGTAAATTTTTAAACCGAAGTAGGGCGTGTGTCTTTATATGCAGAAAGTTGCCCTGATTTCAAAAATGTATTTGAAAATCAAATCCGAATTTATTTGAAAAAGTTATGGCATAATTTATGTTTTAGTTAATTTAACAATTTTGTTTAGACCAATCAGATGATAGGATCTTTTGTGTGTAATGTAGAAAAAAAATTGAAAATTTGGTATCCATGAGAAAAGTATGAACGGAATTGCTCTTGATCTCTTGCTCTCTCTTGATTTTGTAATTTTTTGCGACAAACAAGTCATAGTGCTAGTAGTGCTTTTGTTAACATGTAAGTTAAAATTTTCGTTAACATTATCGGATTTGAAACGCGGACAACGTAGAGTTGAGATTTCAGGAACAATTGTTTTAACCTATAGCAAAATTTAAAGCTAAGGTTACCGATTATAATTGTCGATAATATTGTAATTGTTTCATTTCGAAATCGTGTTTAAACATCGGGTGATGTGCATTATTTTTTATGTCAATAAAATCCTTCAGTTATTTTGGATGTGATGTTTATTTTTTTTTAAAGTGATGGAGGTTATAAAATAAATTTAACTTCATATCGGCATCTAAAATAAAACTGCAACTAAATAACAAATTTTACATAAAAATAAAGTACAAGTTTAATCCGAAAGGTTATTAAAATACTTAAACCAACATGTAAATATACATATAAAATAAAAGTGCTTGTCTGATAGTATATGAGCATATTACATAAGTACATCGTATTTACCACGAGGAAGATTTAGCACCAGTTAATAGATTTGGATGAAGTTATGGAATATAAGCAGCACCAATCTCAACAGCAAGGCAGTATCATCGATACATGGAAAGAATTCTACGTCCAATGTTAATATGGAATAAGCCTAACGTGACCATTCTTTGGAAATTGCAACACATGTGAGTTAGATTTTTCTATCATAACCCAATTATTGCATTGATTATTTTTTTGATGCCCTGTATTTATGTTTTTTGTTTGATTATGTATAAATATTTGTGCGACAACATGTATCAGTATCTGAAAAGTCAATGAACAGGTGTAATTATAATAATAATAATTTTGCTTTGAAGAAAATCAAAATTGTACTCACTAATTTTAGATCCTTTGGTGAAATTTTTGATAGGCTGCATTTATTTAAGTTAGCAAAGACGCAACGCATGCGTAATTTGTACAATTTCCAACGAAGTCTGTTTCATATAGAAACTATTAATTACAAATTACAATTTAATTATTTACTTGAATATTTCCATGTGAAAAATAAAATTTCTTTTGATTGCACGAAAAAGATTCGAAAAGATTTAAATTTTTTATAATAAGAAGAATTTAAAAAGAAGTTATATTTTGATTTGCCAATTTAATTTAAAATATAGAACTCTATCCCCAAGGATTGATTTAAAGATTAAAGTAATATAAAGTTAGTGCCTTCTAAATCAGTTTAATTTAATATACATTATATATATATATATATATATATATATATATATATATATATATATATATATATATATATATATATATATATATATATATATATATATATATATATATATATATATATATATATATATATATATATATATATCGTCGCCGTTAAGTCAAAACCTCGTATCTCAGTTTTTGACGATTTTGAGATATCTGCAAATTCCGAATCAGTAAAGTGAGTCTGACAGCGTGAAAATACTCGTATCTTAGTAGCAGCACAAATACGCCTGCGCGAAAGATGTTTTAAATACTCGTATCTGAAATTACTTAATCCGTTTACGTTCAAACCTCGTATCTAGTGTTAAAGAGAAGTATATGTAGTGAATGATGTTTTTTAGTCAAATCCAAGACATTATAGTCAACATTAACTATAGTCGTTGAAATGGTAAGTATTTATGATCTTTATTAAGCTCTTTAATAATAGTTATAAGCTGCGGGAAGATTATAAGGTTTATGAAGTCAAACATGAGGTTAGATTCAACATTATTTACCATTCGGTTTGATAAATTGTTAATATCTGATCATACTGTTGTAAAACACAGAAAGAGCGATACATGTAAATTTAATTTTGATATAAAATAACATCAGCACTCCATAATAATATTAGTTTAATTAAAATATTTTGAGATACGTGGTTTTGCATGTATTTTTCTTTTGACGTTGGCAATAAAGTTTACTGTGTTACGATTTTGATTTTCATCAAAAAACGTTAGTTTTCAGACAAGCCGAGCTGCCAGAATCTCAGCTATGGTAACAATCACCAAGCTGAACAGTAATTTGCCTGATAAAAATGTTATTAAGCTAACTCAGAATAAAATCAACGAAGTTGATCTGGTTACAGTAGATACTCCAATTGTAACCGAACTTGATCAAGTTTATTATCCTAATATTGACCAAACCAAAGAAGACAATGGTCTGACGCCTGAGTTTTTCCCAATGAAAACAATTCCAACATGTTGATTGAGAAGTAGTAACTGTTATGAATGTATCTGAAAGTGTTGATGAAAAAAATTATACGGAACAGGAAGATTTAGAGTACGAGAACCCTACCATGATTTTGGGTCAAGCTGTTGCCCTAGCGTTGATTCTGATGACTCGTTAACTCTCAATAATATTTCTCTAAGAATTAGGCGTAAAAAGAACCAAAAAAGAGAAATACATAATATAACCACCTCTATAGATAATGAAATAAATACAGACCAAGACAACAGAAGAGGTAACGATGCTGCTGCCAAATCCACAGAATCAAAACAGCGAGCCAAAATAGGACAAGGAGACAGAAATACTTGGAAAATAAGCAAACCAAACACTGAGCGCGAAAATGGGCAAGCATACGAGGGAACTAGAAAGAGACAAGATGAGACGAAAACAGTGGTAAAGAAAAACCTTAGGTGCATGAAAGGGAGGTGCGAGTCTGGAAAATGTGCAAAGTTGAAGCAAAAACGGAAGTGTTCTCTAGTTACTAAGGATTTAAGAAAAAAATTTATTTAACATGTTCTGGTCAGAACTCCACTGGAAGCAACACAAGATATTTATTACCACTTTAGTAAACAAGTCCGAGACGATTCATAAAACTACTAAAAAGAAGGAATCTCGTCGAAAAGCCACCCTTTTCTATCATTTAAAAGTTAATGATACTTTAGTTCCTGTCTGCAAGAAAATGCTTCTTAATACTTTTGCACTGGGAGAATGGACAGTTTTAAACTGGGTAAATGCAGTCATCACTCTGGAATTGTTTCTTCAGTAAGTAGATTCCAGAACAAAGTTAAACAGTCAAATAATATTCGAAGAATCAAGATAAGAGAATTTTTGAAAAACTGCCTAAGATGCCATCACACTATTGCAGATCCAGCACAAGCAAGGTGTAATTGGAAAACATTTTTAATTCATGTACAGAAAGTGCCAACAGTGTCGGAAATGAGAAAAGCAAACATTGACATTTTCCACCCTCGCAAGTATCAGTGCGATCTTTGCTTTACTTTTAAGCAAGGAAATGTTGCTATTGATGTGTATCAGTCTCATACAAATGAAAAAAATTGAGCTAGACAAGAGAAACAAAACGACAAACTAAAAGCTATTGCTGGGAACGTATGCACTTTTACTATGGATGTACAAGCAGTACAGCTTGTACCTTGCTTGCCGGCAGGTATGATTTATAACAAACAAAAATTAGCATGTCATAATTTTACCATCTATAACTTGGCCAATGATAATGTAGTGTGTTATGTTTGGCATGAAGGCGAGGGCAGAATGGACGCGAATTGTTTTGCTTCTTGTTTAAGGTATTTTATAGACACTGAAGTGAAAGAATGCGACAAAGAAAAGAAAAAAATATTTTACAGCGATGGATGTTGTGCACAAAATAGAAACATTACCTTAGCTAATGTCTTGCTACATTACTGCATTACCACTGTTGATACCATTATTCAAAAATACTTAGTAAAGGACATTCCCAAATGGAGTGTGACAGCGTACATTCCACCATTGAAGTAACGAAAAAAAATAAAGAAATACACACACCATCAAATTATGTTCAATTGATTCAGCAGCCACTAAAAAACTCAAAGGGACCATACAAGGTCAAATACATAGATCAACACTTTTTAGTAACTTTAATGAAATATTGTACTATTCGTCAATTCTCCCAGGTGTAGAAGCAAGCGATGCTTGAATCACAGATTTGAAAGCGTTGAAATACTCTTCCTCAGGCATAGAGTACAAGCAAGATTTTGACAATGAATGGTCACCTTTGCCCTGGCGCATGACACACATTGTAGGAACAATAATAAAAATGTACGATGCACCCTTAACTCTGAAAGGTGATAAATTTGCACATCTCCGATCTCTTAAAAAAGTAATACGTAAGGATTACCACGGATTCTATGATTCCTTGGAGCTCTAAGATATGCTTGCCAAGTTTCCAACGAAGTAACTGAAAATTTGATTTTCATTTCATTGTTACATGAATACCTCGTAACTCGTGAAAATGTTCATTTACTAATACTAAAAACACGTATCTTAATATTTTTGTAAATTTTATTATAATTGGCAAATAAATTATAAAATAGCTCTATACCGTTATTTCTCTTGCACTAGTCGAAAATCATGCAATTAGTTAACAAAAATTATTTAAAAAAACAAAAATTTTTGTGATTCCTGAAAATGTATGGTTTTTTAGATACAAGGTTTTGACATTAATATATATATATATATATATATATATATATATATATATATATATTGTCGCACTAAAATATCTATTACGTGACCAAGTTTTTTTTTCATATCTGACCTTTTCTGTACATCAATAGTAGTAAATAAATAATAAAATAAAGTATAATTTTCCAGTCATATTGCAATTAGTATGTTCTAAAACTTTTAGTATCAAGTCACGAACATGGTCCCTATGTCTACTTTATTGTGGTATGAATTAGAAGTATTACAACCAACAAGCTAAATATATTGAACACACCACATTGATCAAAAATGATAGATAATTCATTGGATAGGGAAGAAACAAAAACAGCGGAATTAGGAAAATTAGAGACTAAAGGAGGTGCTGAATATAACCTCCATTCTCTCGTACGAACAAGCGAGCTCTTTTTATTAAAGAAAATCTAATGTTGTGCACAATACATGGCTTCAACCTGAATTGCACTCCTGTTTCAAGGATTATCTGCCTTAAATGATCTTCGGTCAAAATCGGTACCATGTACAAAAAATCTTTCAAACATCCCCAAACTAAATAGTCCAATGGATTAAGCTCTGGGGAACGAGGCTATATGAACACACACACACACACACACACACACACATATATATATATATATATATATATATATATATATATACATGTAACCGGTTCAACTGACACCTGAGAAGAGCGTATATGAGCGTTGTGGCACCAATATATCCGTAGTGGTACCGTTTCGTGGAGCCAGAACGTTTCCTCTCATGTACGGTATCCTGGCGGTCTCAGGAGCCTGTCCGCCAAGTCTCACGATGCTTAGAATGTAACTATATTGGTATATTAATTACACAATGGCCTAATTACTTTTCATTTAATTACATCAAAAAAGGGACCAAAAAAATTTCAAGTAACCTAAACCCTTTTGCATCTTTACAAGTGAAGTTTATTCCACTTGTCATTCTATATTTTACTCTACATTTGCATGATGACCTTTTAAAGCAGCTTAGTATACAAGCGCAGCGTGCAGTACCATTTTTATTGCACTAAGTTAATCAACCATTAGGTCTTACACTAAAAATCAACCTGAAAGTGTTCGTTTTTTGAAACGCAAAACTGTCACTTTGAGCGTTTACTACGTTTATAAAATTGTTTTAACACTAGATTTTTCTACATTGCTTCTAACTAGACTACTTGATTGGACTAGGATAATCTATAGTCAATTATTATTATTTTTGCTTTATTTAGCATAGAAGTTGAAAGAAATTGTTCTAACTGCACAGATTGAAATTCCTTACTTTTACTTTTACACTTTTTACTAAAAATCTATGTTTCATTCTTGATGCAAATAAGCTATTCCCTTTGTAGTCATTATTTACTTGACACTGACCTATCTGTAAATCAGCAGCGCAAACATCCTTCAAGTATCTCAATCCGATTCTTTACAACAGAAAATTGTGAATGATTACCTAACAGCGCAAATATAGCATCTTTAACATAATTTAATCACAATTTATAGCTATTTGTGTATTAAGAGCGCAAAATGATATATTGTCGATTGAAAGAGATTTGCCGCGCGACGAAGGAGCGCGGCAATCTCTTGAAATCGACAATGAATTTGCGCTCGAATTACACACATGATTTTTTCTACAATCGAGCAGTTCACATATTTCCAAAAATTTATTTAATTTGATGAATGAAAAAATTTTCCATTCAAATGAAATATGTCATTTACTCGTTGTCATTGGGTACTCTGAGCAATGCATATTTTATTTATAGTTAATAATTGGGAGAGCGAGCGTTTTTTTTATTTAGTCGCTTATAAGCGACACAGTGACATTCCTCGAAAAACATTACTTTTGCGTTGTCAAATACGAGCGCAAATGCCTACTTTGGATATCGATTGTAGAAAAAATGGTTATTAGTATCGTTGGCAATTTTTTTTTAATCGTTCATTCACTGAAACCTGTTTGGGGTCTCTAAAATACCCTCATTGCATAAAGTATTTAAAATTTTTATCTTTGAGAATTTTGGGCTTTTTTATTCCAAATCCTGTTTTTTTGGTAACATTTTACATATTTTCAATTATTACTTAAAAATACCAAATCAAATCACCATAGTTATTTTAGTAAAGAAAAGAAAAAGTGTATAACTCTGATAGCGATTTTGGAATAACCAGTAGATTATTTATCGGAATTTTATTCCTTGTTCTGGTATGTATTATTATAACAAACATTAGAAGAATTAGTTCTAGCTACACAGAGTTGAAATTAAGTCAAATCTAAAAATTAATCACGTTTGAGCTTTCATTTTGAGTGTATTAGGTAAAATAACAAATATGGATACATATTTATAATTTTGAAATGGAGTAGCTCATATTTCATGTTAACCTTTCATGACTTTTGGCCATTCAAATTACGAGATCCTGCTAAAGTTCTTAATTGCAGTGTTGAGGGAAATTAGATACTTAGATTCGTATTATTTTGTTGGAATTTTTGATAGCTAAGCATACATTCGATACTTGTCTCGTGTAACATGGGTCAGAAGTTTTAGTTTTAGTATTAATACACTTTAGGATTTTACGTAAAGTACTGCATCGTAGAACCCACTTTAAAATATAGTTTTAGTGAATTGTTTTATTCAAGTTCATGAAACATATCCCTTGTATGCTCCGTAATTAAGCAACTGGTACATTACACAAACTTTACTTAATAAACAAAATTAAGTTGTCATATTGAATGAAGAAAAAATACATCTCTGAATGACACTAATTTCATTGTTTTTAACATAACATGAAAATAATAGTAACTAGATATTTGCTTAAGTATATTTCAACATAATCTAGTGTTCGACAAATATATTTAAAGAACTATTAGGCACATAAATGTAAAACTACCTACACGTTAACAAAAAAAGCAAAAACAAACTAAAAGATTGACTGTGATGAGGTACTTAACGATTATGTTAGAAGCGGTATCAACTTTATTATTTTATTTTTTCAGGTATTTAAGAATTTGTAATTGTGATACAGTGTTAATTAAATTCACAAAATCAACCATATAAAAAGGTTTGTTTTAGTTTATACAGGGTGTCCCAACGATAGAGTAAAGTAAGTTTATGCTTAACTAGAATTATTTGTGTAAATATTGTATGGACCATGGGGTAGCGGTGAGAAGTGTGCATTTTTTTAAAATATTGGAAGTTATACAGGGTGTGCCAGAAAAGCAGGACGTAAAAAAGTATGATTTTTTTAAATAGAACACCCCGTATTTGATTTTAGTTTTAATTCTACGTGTCCATACAAACATATTTTGTCATACAAAAGATTGGCTGAAAGTTTTAGTTCTTGAGATATTCGCGTTTAAAGATTATTATGGTCATTTTCGTGGGGTTGATGAATGGGCAATTGTTCCGTTATTTCACAATAAAAAATTGATATTTCGTGTGAAAAATGAGTGATATTATACTAACGTTTAGACCGAGTAGTATTTCTAATTTTCTCAACAGGGTGTTTGTTATAACCATTCAAATTTGAAAATTCTCAAATTAAAAAAAATCAGTTTTTTTTAATTGCACACCCTATATATTTTTATTTCATTTTATTCGGGATTAAAAAATCTATCATTTTTGTCAAATATATCCTATATCTATCTTTGATAGTTTTCGAGTAATTTCGATTTTTTCACACTAGCTACTTTATTTTCGATAACATTGCATTGCATGGATCTTGGTAGCCATGGAAAATAATAATTGCGTTACTAAGATACAAAGGTTTCCTACTTGTCAAAATAAACACATATTAAATTTGTCGTTTTCGCATTTAACTTGTTATCAATTCTTGTATCAATTATGGATTATTCGACAAATGTTGTTCGATTCACGTTTGATTTGGAGGTATCACATATCGTCGCTAATGTTCTAGAACTCACTTGGGGATTTTCTTGAATATTTAATAATATTTCAAGTTCTTTTCTTCATTAGCTGCCCTTTTATTAACAACTTTACGTTTGAAGTATTTAACACTACCGCTAGAATCAAATCTATCCATCAAATTTTCCAAGCCAACAGTAGTAGGTATTCGACGTTCAGGATATTTCATTTTGTAGATTCGTTGTGCCAATAAAGG
Organism: Vesta saturnalis; assembly: GCA_036346205.1. Lineage (NCBI taxonomy): Eukaryota > Metazoa > Arthropoda > Insecta > Coleoptera > Lampyridae > Vesta > Vesta saturnalis. The sequence goes on along the minus strand of JARFJB010002287.1, from coordinate 1,506,200 downwards.
GTTTTTCAGCCTCGCCCAACACGTATATCATATCAATTAATTCATTTGTCGAATAATCCATAATTGATACAAGAATTGATAACAAGTTAAATGCGAAAACGACAAATTTAATATGTGTTTATTTTGACAAGTAGGAAACCTTTGTATCTTAGTAACGCAATTATTATTTTCCATGGCTACCAAGATCCATGCAATGCAATGTTATCGAAAATAAAGTAGCTAGTGTGAAAAATCGAAATTACTCGAAAACTATCAAAGATAGATATAGGATATATTTGACAAAATGATAGATTTTTAATCCCGAATAAAATGAAATAAAAATATATAGGTGTGCAATTAAAAAACTGATTTTTTTAATTTGAGAATTTTCAAATTTGAATGGTTATAGCAAACACCCTGTTGAGAAAATTAGAAATACTACTCGGTCTAAACGTTAGTATAATATCACTCATTTTTCACACGAAATATCAATTTTTTATTGTGAAATAACGGAACAATTGCCCATTCATCAACCCCACGAAAATGACCATAATAATCTTTAAACGCGAATATCTCAAGAACTAAAAACTTTCAGCCAATCTTTTGTATGACAAAATATGTTTGTATGGATTAAAACTAAAATCAAATACGGGTGTTCTATTTAAAAAATCATACTTTTCACGTCCTGCTTTTCTGGCACACCCTGTATAACTTCCAATATTTTAAAAAAATGCACACTTCTTACCTCTACCCCATGGTCCATACAATATTTACACAAATAATTCTAGTTAAGCATAAACTTACTTTACTCTATCGTTGGGACACCCTGTACATAACTGTATTCTACGAGGGATCTTGAGGGATCTTCTTAGCATAGAATACAATATTATTTTTCAACATAATCCCCTTGAATGTAAAGACACTTATTCCACCTATGTTCAAGCATAGCAACACCTGTCTTGAAAACCTTGGAGTCTTGACCACAGAAGAAGTCCTGCACTGCTGCCATAACTGCGTCATAGCTCTCAAATTTAGTTTCCCGAAGACTCTCTTTTAGTGTTGGAAGTAAATAAAAATCATCGGGATACAAGTCAGGGAAGTATGGTGGATGATCCATAACTTGAAACCCAGCGTCATAAACAGTGTTCATAGAAATAAGGCTGATGAAAGAAAATTCCGTGAAACAGTTTTCCTCTTCTTTTTTCTCGATGAAAGGCAATTCCGTGAAACAGTTTACCTCTTCTTTATTCTTTAATACATTAACGAAGTTTTGTAACTAATGCTACATAATATTAACCAGGGGTTGTGTGGCCATGTTCTAAAAAATCTACCAGTAACATTTCGTCGGTATCCCAAAAAACTGTAACCATTATCTTGCCCGCTGAAGCCTGTACACGAAATTAGCGTGGAGGCGGAGATCCTGGATGACGCCACTCCATACTTTGTTGTTTGCACTCGGGATCGAAGTGATGAACCCAAGTTTCATCAACAGTAACATAGCGATCGAGGAAACATTTAGGATTACGGTAAATTGGCTATGAAGAAGTGAGTCTCAAACGCTTTTGTTCGGGCGTCAACATTCGGGGTACCCATCTTGCTGACACCTTATGAAGCCCTAAATAGTCATTTATTATGGTTCCAATCGTACCCTTTGAAAGACCTGTCGTCTCAGCTACACGTTTTGTTGTCAATCGACGATCTTCTCTGACTATGTCATTCACAAGGTCAATGTTTTCTTGAAGTACAAGCAGAATGCGGCCGACCAGAACCTTTTTGATGTTAACAGGTTGTTCTGCCACATTTGAAAGCTCGAGACCAATTTTTTACTACTTGATAGGAAGAAGTAGAATCTCGAAGCACGTCAACCATATCTGTGTGATTTTTTTTAGGTGTTAAACCTTTTTTTTAAGGTACTTGGTGACAGAATGAAGTTCCGTTTTTTGTATTTCCATTTGACAGTATTAATGCTCGACTAACCAAACTTGGCAATTTGTTTGTCAATAATATAACAAAACAAGTGCGGTTACTAGGGGCAACATATTTCAAAGACATCTATGCTAGGGACAACAAATGCTGTAGTTCCCTCGTATTTCAAAATTACAGTCTTGTCTATAAATATAAATTGGCCTTTATGGCACAGAGTAATCAAAAATTGCTAAGCAACGATTGCGGTAATTATTCAAACAAGCTTCAGTGTCGAGCATTTATTAACGTTAAGGATAATCATACATTACTATTTATAGAAATTAAAAGTACACAGTGCCCCTAACAATATCAGTGTAGTCAAATATCTACACAACACTAAAATGTGCATCGGTATAACTCTCACAATCTTGCCGGAAATACCAAATATTTTGTTTGAAAGTTTCAGACACTAAAATTGAATAAAACTTTGTATGTACCACGGGCATAACAGTCGATTATGACTCTCGAGAAATTAAAAGCCTTCCTTCGTCGGGCTTTAAACATTCCCTCGTGCCATAATCTCCTAATGATGTCCTTAATACATAAATAACTATTACACATTCATAAAGTATGTACGCCATACAAGAAAAAACAATGTTATTAAAATTAAAATTAAAATTATTTAAATTAGACAAAGAAACAAAACACAAATTAATACCTAGAGAAAAGAGCTGCAGAATTCCCAAAATTTATGGTCTTCAAAAAATTCATAAAGAAAATTCACCTCTTCGTGCCATCGTCAGCGCGTTTGATTATCCTACGCGTGCTCTTGCACGCTACTTGTCTAAAATTCTTCACCCTATTTGTGAATGTGCGAAATCTTACGTAAAAATTCTTATTACCTTCTACATAAAATAAAAAGTGTATCTTTGGACTAAAATGGCATGCTAGTGAGATTCGATGTTACTTCGCTCTTTACCAAAATTCCTGTTCAAGAAACAATGAGCATTCTAAAAGATAAACACTTATAGACGGAGATTTACTAAATTTTATCAACTATGGTGTGAATTCTGTATTTCTATAAACAACAGTTTTTCAATCAAACTAAAGGAGCAGCAATGGGTTCACCTCTTTCGCCTGCGTTTTCCAATATTTATATGGGAGATTTCGAAACTAAAGCTCTAAATTCATGTCAGTTAAAACCCAAATGTTGGTATCTCTACATCGACGATAATTTTGTTGTTTGGCCACATGGAATAGAAAATTTAAACAAATTTTTGGACCATATTAACCAAATTCACAGCATTATTTAAATTTACAATCGAAATTAAATAAAACAAATCTCTCCCCTTTCTAGATATGCGAATAACAAAACTACCCGATGGAAGATTAAAACATAATGTTTATCGGAAGTCTACACACACCAAAATATATCTAAATTCCCTATCATTCCATCATCGTAGTCAGCTGCGCAGCGTCATGAAATCTGTAGTACATCGTTCTTGCCATTTATCGGGTCAAAACTTTAGAGTTGAAGAAATTAAAACCATCATTAATATTTTAATCCAAAATGAACCTAGAATTCCAGTTACTTTACCTTACACAAAAGGAACCACGGAGAAAATTGTTAAGAAATTTCCTAAAAACAACTTTTGACCGGTACTTAAGCCTTACTTTACTCTACATCAACTATTGGAAAACCCCAAAACCAAAATTTCTAACGAAAACCAGGAGATAATTGTTTCAGAACGAATATAGGCCAAACTAATAGAAAATTATCTGCAAGAGCTGACAAATATAAATTAATTAATTAGTTAAATCCAAAAAAATGGCTTTTTAATTAATAATAATACTTGTGGAAACCTAATATAATAATATATATATATATATATATATATATTGAGATGGTTAGAAATAATCATAATACAGGGGCTAGAGTTGTCAAGCTTATATTCTTTATAGTGTTCAAATATAAATAGATTTGAGAATGTATACAGTGCATCTTAATAAGAAAATTAGTAGACGAGAGGGAAAATATGGTTTTGATTTAACAAAACAGGCTTTGTGGCATGTGCACGAGTTTGTTTTATTCATAAAAGCAATTGAGCTATACCAGCAGTGTGTGAGGAAGGTCAAAACGATTGATATTTGTGGGTACTATTAGTTTTCGGTGAACATATTTCAGTAATTTTACAGTTTAATCTATATATTTGAGCAGTTTAAACACTTTACAGGTATTAATCACATGATGTAGGTTAATTCTAAGATGTAGAACATGTATAGATATAGTTACAATGCAGGAACTATATAAACTTTAAAAAAGGGTTATGGTGCGAACACTGTATATTTATATTTGACAGACAAAGTGTATAAAATGTGCAGGAGAAGTGGTAGTGATATAGAAACTTTGATAAGAACATGAACAACATTTCTACAATGTAATGTTTAATATAAAAGTACATTTTGTGTACAAAATTTATATAAATGTGTTAAACAATATGGATTTTTGATATGGCAAAGTTAAGAACTATGGACTAAAAGTAAACAGTATTTGTGTTAAATATAGTTATAAGAACATGACAAATTAAGATTTCAAGTGATTTAGGCGTTTTAAACGTTTTAAAGTTACAAGTAAAAATACACTAAGTTAGGTTAAGTACTATATTTAAGAATTTTGCAAATTTAGGATAAGTTAAGTTTAAAATAAATTATAATAGCACATATTAGTAGGTTTCCCTCGTTTTCATAAAGAAATTTACAATATACAAGTAATATGAACATAAAATTTAGAAAAGTTGGGTTATCTACCTGAAATTTGAATATGAAAATGGAATTTCTGTTAAAATTAAGTTAAACGATTTAAAATAAATGTATTCTGATATAGTTTTTCACGTAGATTCCGAATATGTATTTAGTTTAGGTGTAGAATATAGATTTTGTTACATATAGGTAAATTTAGGTTTTGAATTGTCAAAATGCAAAGATATGCGGAATCTTTCCCTGATTCCAAATCTGTATTCAAAAATCAAATCCGACTTGTTATAAAAAAGTTATAGCATAATTTGTATTTATTTAAGTTAACTATTTTGTTTAGACCAATGAGATGCTTGGATTTTTTGTGTGTAATGTAGAAGTTGACAAATTTGGTATCCAAGTGAAAAGTATAAAAGGAATTGCTTCTGATTTCTCACTCTCTGTTTTTCTGTTTTTTGTGACAAATAAGTCATAGTGTTAATAGTGTTGGTGTTTAACGAGTAAGTTACAAGTTTCGTTTACATTTTCGGGTTTTGAAACGCGATCAACATAGAATCGAGACCTCAGAAACAATTTTTTTAACCTATAACAAAATTTAAAAATTAGGTTACCGATTATAAGTGTCGATTATAATATAATTGTTTCAAATTTGAGTTCGTGTCAAATGTTGGTTGATGTGTTTTTTTTTATGTTAATAAATTCATGCAATTATTTTGGATTTGATGTTTATTTTTCTTGGAAGTGACGCAGGGTATTAATTAAACTGAATTCCATAACGGCATCTAAAATGAAAGTGCAATCAATTAAAATTTATATGAAAATAAAATATAATTTTGTAAATATTTAAACCAACATCTAAACATACAATTTAAAATGAAGTACTTATCGAAAAATATTTGAGCAATATTACGTTACATTATATTTACCACGAGGAAGAGTCGTTCATCAGTAATGTGGATTTGGATGAAGTATGGAAAATTAAGCAGCATCATCGTGAACAGCAAAGCAGTGTCATCATCACATTCGAAGAAGTCTACGTCCAATATTTTAATATGGAACCAGCTTAATGAAAACATCATTTGGAAAATGCAGCAACACATGTGAGTGAAATTTTACTATCATAACCCATTATTGCATTGATTATTTTTTTTGATATCCTGTATTTTTGTTTTGTTGTTTATGTATAAATGTTTGTGCGACAACATGTTATAAATATCTGTAAAGTGAATGAACCGGTGTAATTATCAACATTATAATTTTATTTTGAACAAAACAAAATTGTACTCACATTTTGTAGATCATTTATTGAAATTTTTGACAGGCTGCATTTGATAAAGTCAGTTAGAACGCAACGCGTGCGTTATTGTGCAGATTCAACTAAAGTCTGTTTCACTCAGAAACCATTTAGTAAAATTTACAATTTATTTAACGTAAACATTTCTATGTGTAAAATAAAATTTTCTATAATTACACGTTTACTATATCAATGCGGTTATAATAATTTAAAGGATTTAGTAGGTTAATAGTTATTAATGATACTAGTTCGATATGAACGTCATAATGAAACGCGTGTAAGGTTAAACCACGAGGCGTTAGCCGAGTGGTTTATTTACACAAGTTTCATTACGAAGTTCATATCGAACGTGTATCATTCAAAATTTAATCTACGCCGGTCGAAATAGATTTTCTTTGCATAGATTCGATTTGTTTACAATAACAGAAACGTTTTTGTAAATAAAAATTCAAAATTATTAAGTGCCCATATTAATCGATGTTATAGTAACCGCGCTTGTCGATTGTTGCAATTTTTACGTTGACAACGTCATTATTTGCGTTCAATTTTGTGCTTTACATGAGTTTCACGCACTGGTGGACTGAATTTAACAAATTGTACAGACTTTATGATTAATGTTTACAATAAATAAATGTTGGTAAAGATTTTATAATGAAGTAAAAGTTGTAACTAACTTTCTTTTTGCCTGTTTTTTATTTTAAAATTTGCGTTATATTACGAGTTCATAATGGCACTGGGTGCTATTATGAAGGCCATAATGACACCCAAATGAAGATGATAAATATGTCATAATGACACTGGCGTAGATTAATGTTATTAATGATTTTAAGTCGCCAACAATCAAAGTTTAAATACATTTGAACCCTATCCCCATTTGAGATACTGAGCTAGTCCGGAACGAAAAATAAATATTTTAAACAAATTATAATAATTAAATAATATTTTTACACATGTTATCGCCCACATAATAATTTTGACCTTATCATAAATATATTTGCCACATTTTAGTGTCCCACTTGTTCGCCAATTAAATTCATTGTAAAACAATATGTATATATATATATATATATATATATATATATATATATATATATATACAATACAAAGTTGTACATACAATATTGTCTTAGAAGTCGTATTTGATATAACAAAGAATGGTCACACATCAGAAACCAAGATTCGATGGTTGAGTAATTATATTTTACCGACATTTTAGCTAATGTAATCATGTTCCATCTGGGCTACTTCTACCTACTAAGAAAATTCAAACTGTTAAACTTTATTTAGCGTTTCAAATTAAAAATTCATATAAAAGGGTTATTATCCCCAGTCATAACAAAAAGTTTATGTTACATAAATACATCATTATTAAACCTATTTTAGTTGCATAATGAACCTACTACAAAAACGAAGTATAAAAAATAATGGTTCGTTCTTGTTAATGTGTATTGTTGCAGTACGCGTTTGTATACACTACTTATGCATTCCAATGTAAAGTATTCTCAGCTCTTAAAAGTGTCATTTGAACACTTTTTAATTGATTTAAGTTTTACACTTAAGGAATAAACTTTTTTGCGTTCCTAGGGCATACTTGGCGAAGTACCTACTTTCAAACCCTCTAGTGCGATGCTCACGGAATACATAATAACTCTCTTTGAAATTATAGTCTTTATTTAGTTTTAATTCAAAAGTACAATTATTTTTATTAATGCGGATAGAGAACTTTAAATTAATTAATTTTTTTTTTATTCCATTCAAAAGCTTTGTAACTTTAAACTTGATAATAAATCTGTTCAGCAACGGCATATGAGTGCACACCTGTATGTAGGTAAGTATTTTAACTTTCTGTGTCACATCACTACATTGTATAGTAATGTAAAATATCTGGTGTAGAACGACCTTCCAATCTACAAAGTGGAAATTAATAGAAATGAAATAAATTTAATAGGCAACGTGGTAAAAATCATAACAATAATCTGTCAGATGGACGTTTAATATTTCATGTCAGATAAAGGTTAGTAGACAGGTAGATGTTAACTAACAAAATAAATTCGAAAATCCGCCCGCCTATATAAAAACCAATAACAAGTTTAAGCATTTTCAATCCTATTTAACTAATTTTTAGACTTATTTGACTTTATTAAGAAACTATATAATGTAAAGTTATATAAAATTAGCTTTTCTTTAAAAAATACATTAACACATTTTCCTATAAAGTTGATAGTTATTAAGATATTGGCAAAATTTAATCTAACACTTAAATTCTACCCTTGGGAATTTTTTTGCTAAATTACACGCCATACCAAAAAATTGCATAGAACATAATTAATCGGTACGTTTAAGGTCTGTATGTAGGCCTTTTTTACCTTTGAAATATGCCGCTGTTTCGGAACTATTTGATAAAAATAAAAAAGTCCACTTAATCCCCCCCCCCCCGCTGATGAATTTCTGCTAAAATCTAGTAAGCTCGCAAGCACGTACGCACGCACGCACTGTACCCACGCACTAATGCACGTACGAATGCACGTTCACATGCACGTACGCACGCTCGAAAGCCCGAACGCACAAACACACGCAACATACGCACGCATGCATGCAATCGCTCACTCACGCACGCAGGCACGCGTACACACGCACTATTAGTGTAGTATTAAACCAGGTTGGTAGAGTGATAATAATAGTACATAGTGTTACTGTAATAGGAAAGCCTTTTTAAATTCTAATATTAATATTATATTACAAACCGCGTAATGAGGCTTTTTTGCAAGATTTGTATAATATTTTATTAGCAATCCAATGTTAAAAATAACAATTTACTAAATATTCTGGATAATAAATATCCTGATGTAACAAATATAAAGTAAAGTAGGCTGGGCGTGAAAATAAATAAATAAATATATATATATATATATATATATATATATATATATATATATATATATATATATATATATATATATATTTGTTTCTTGAAAAACGCTTGGACACGTCGATTAGTATTTTAGTTGCGCATTTTTTACAATACAATTTTTTTATGCAGGGTGTCTCATAATAAAATATATGACCACACTTTCGATTTTTGTAAATAGAACGCCCTGTAGATTATGTCATGTTCGGATACCGTTGAGGCAGAATGTAGCTTTTTCACAACATTTTCGTCTTGGTTACAGATATTTTGCATATACTCACAAAATTCATTACGCCTATCAAAATCATCTTCAGATAACTCTTGAAGCGGAATTACTTTATGAGGGTGATATTAGTTTCTCCGGGCGACATTGTTTAAAGTAGATTTCGATAAAGTTAGGTTTATAGCCACATGTGAAAATGCAATGTGTGAATTTTCTTCTACAGATAATAAAATATTCAGCCGATCATCTTCACTTACACTGGGACGTCCAGATTTTAGCCTATCCCGAACATGACCAAAATTCTCGAAATGTCGCTTCCACTTTGCTGACCACAGTTTGCGACATGGGAAGACGATCAGGATGAATTTCGTTAAATAAATGAGCTGTTTCTGCTTGAGTGCGGGTCCTATCTCCATATCCAATCATGCAGAGTATCTCAATCTTCTCCCGTTCAGTTAACTTTACCATATTTTTGTATCACAAAGCCGGAACAAGTTAGACACTTTCAATAATAACGTCTCTCTGACAGTTTTACCAACCAATGTAACTACCTTAAAAGCACAGTATTGGACAAGATTAAAGCAACTATAAACAAATATGAATTTATTTAAATCGGTTTATTTATTTAAGTAAGGGAATGTTTCTATCCAACATACGACAGATCACCAAAATCGATGGAGCATTAAAGTGTATGGTGGCATAATTGGCGATGAAGTTATTGGAACGTATTTCTTCGACGGCACCTTAAATGGTCGCAAATTCTTAAACTTTTTAAAAAACGGCTTTTGGCTACTTTTAGTAAATATTCCTTACAAATCAGACAAAAAATATGGTTACAATTAGATGGTGCCCCTACACATTTTTCACGACGTGTAAGAGAATATGTAGACCGAAAATTTCATAACAAATGGATCAGAAGAGGTGGCCCAATTAACTGTCCTTCTAGATCTCCAGATCCTACTTCGACGGATTTCTTTTTATAGGGATATATTAAGAATCTAATGTACGCTACTCCTCCTATTACTGCAGAAGACATGATAAACCAAATTAAAAATGCATTTGGAACCCTCACTCCTGTTATGTTGCAAAATGTAAGATGTTCGCTTCAAAACAGAACCGCCCTCTGCATTGAAAAAGATGGCAGTCATTTCGAGCATTTGTTATGGTATTTCTGTTAAATTGTCAAGAATAATAATATTATTTAATATATTCGGGATATTGTTAAATTTTGTTGAATAATAAAATACTTATCTTTTTTCGGTTTTTTTAATGGTATATTTTAAATTATACAATCTAAACGTTTCTATCACACTTACAGTTATCTTCGTCAGTAGTAATATCTATTAAAATTGTTAAAGATGTTGTAAACAATCTTATCAAAGTTGAAAAATTGATACATAAACATCAGCCTGCTAATAATATTGCAGTTTGAGAAACGTATAAACCAATTAATGAATTAAATTTTGGTAGTAAAGACAGTTTAACAATATTTAATTTTTAATGACCTAGTTATTCTTTACTACTAAAATTTAATTCTATAGTTGGTTTATACGTTTCTCAAACTGCAATATCAATAGCAGGATGATGTTTATGTTTTAATTTTTCAACTTTGATTAAATTGTTTACAACATCTTTAACAATTTTAATAGATATTACTACTGATGAAGGTAACTGTAAGTGTTATCGTGACGTTTAGATTGGATAATTTAAAATACACCATTTAAAAAAAACAAAAAAGATAAGTATTTTATTGTGTGATAATGGTGAAAGTTTGCATTTTCATATTTGTTGAATAACTTTGAAACGTGAAGGTTTAGATATAGGATACCTTACTACTTTTTGCAAGATCATTGAATTGGTGACATGACAAATCGAAAATATACAGGGTGTTCTATTTGAGATAAGGAAGATATTATAGTTTGAATGTATTAATAATACAACCGAAAAATCTGAACACCCAGTATACTATTTTTCACAATTAAATAGTCAAATAAATCAACAAAACATTCTATTTTCGAGATTCTGAAGCAGTTTTAATAAAATTCGTTTCATTTGGTAACAATTTTTTTTTCCAAAACTTTGCAATTTAAGAAAAAACAGAATAAACCAAAACGCTCTGTATTTAGGTATAGGGAACCCTAACGAAAGTCTATCTTTTTTTTCATACTTAATTAAAAAATGTGATAAAATATAGGGCGTTTCATTTAAAAAAACATACCTTTGATATGCCACTCTTTTTTGAAGCACCCTGTATATTAGAAATTATTTTAAAATGTAGTCTTAATGGACCTACACAATATTCCTGCAACAAAAATAAAAAAATACTTCCAGTTTTCTCATAAAACTCCGTCGCGTCCGTCGTGACTCACCCTCTGTATATATTATATATATATATATATATATATATATATATATATATATATAGTATGTCCCCGGATAGGTGAAACGACTCTTGTAAAAGATAAAATTTTCGATATAAAATTTCATTGTTTGGTTCAGCCCTGCTTAGTTAAAGACTAATTTCTGGCATAATTTTAGTTTTCTAAAATCATGTATGCCTTGGATCTTTTCAAAAATTTGATTTTTGGTTCTAGTAAACTGCCTTTGTTAGTGAAAATATAACAAAATTTGATTAACAAAAGTTGTTTAGAATCATGAAAGATCCAAGGCATACATGATTTTAGAAAACTAAAATTATGCCAGAAATTAGTCTTTATACAGCTGAACAAACAATGAAATTTGTATCGAAAATTTTATCTTAAGAGTCATTTATATATATATATATATATATATATATATATATATATATATATATATATATATAAATATATATATATATCTATATACATAGATACATTTATATTATATTTATATATATATATATATATGTTTTATCGAAAAAACTCATAAAGCTAATAATATCGCAACCTCCGTACTCCATACGAGTTAGGAAACATTCTTAATGTTTTTCTTAATTCGTTAGTTTTTAAATATGTTTTACGTCTGTTGATTAATAAAGACACATAATTCCATTAATAGTAATGATTATGCGGTTCATGATGGTTATGTAACCCTCACCATAGGTATGTAATAATTTTCGGGGTATGTAATAATTATTCCCGGCTAGTTTCATTATTCTCGGCTAGTTTCGGTAATAATCTAGTTCCCAGTTGTTGCCATGACATGAAATTGACAGATAACCATCTAGTTTAGGGCACACGTCCAATTTAAAATATCGAAGTGGTGAGTTCTTTAAAGGACACGTGCGCTAAAAATGTTTTATGAATTGAGCACTTTATACAATATTTTTCTATTTGGGGTTCCTTAGCGCTAAAATAGTTAAAACATACTTTGTGAAATAATCCCATAACCAATTTGACGTTGCAAGGTTGGCAGCAAATTTAACTATTGAGTGCAAATAACTTACGGAAGGAGGAACACATTCAAAAAGTAGCAGGAGGCTATGAAACGTCATAACGCCAAAGCCAGCGTTACCGAGTACCCGCCGCATTACCAGTCTTACATAAAAAAGAAGCGTATCAAACGTGCTTCATTATGAAACCCGTTATTATAGGCGGTGCGAATCGTCATGATTTCATTACGAACGCCAAATAGAAAAAAGATATAGTATGTATGCATGTATGTACCATATTACGTACACACAGAAGCTAGTTCAATTTGAAAATATCTGGTGTGGAACACCACACGACCTTCCAACCTACAAATTCGCAATATGAAAAAAGTTTAATATCATTTTTTTAGGATAATTATGTAACCTCTTTTATAAGAAGTTCATTACGAAAATAGGCAACATTTTAAACGCAAAAACAATAGTCTGTGTCAAACAGACGTTTAAAACTTCATGACAGACAGAGATAACTTAACTAACTAACATAAATTTAAGAAAATGAAATAATTTTAATTTCAATTATGTCCATGTTAACGTAAAAAACGAATTCCAAAGCTGCCCTCTTCTATAAAAATATCGATAATACCGCTTCAACATTTTCGATCATATTTATTTAATTTTTATATTTATTTCGCTTTACATTAACAAACCTTATGAAGAAAGTTTATGTAAAATTAAATATTCTTTAAAAACTACGTCTACAGTTTTTCTTATAAAATTAATCATTATTCAGATAATGAATACACTTAGATTCTACCTTAGGAATTTTCTTGCCGCTAAATTACTCGTTATGTCAAAAAATTGCATAGAACATAATTCATTTATATGTTTAAGGTCTACATCTAGGAATTTTTAAAACCTTTAAATATGCAGCTATTTTAGAAATATTTGATAAAAACCAAAAATTGACCCTAATAATCCCCCCCCCCCTCTTTCCACCGCTGTATTTTTACCAAAATCTAATCAGCTCTAAGACAAAGTTTAAATACAAAATTTTAAGTACATAGGTATTTTCGTTCTGGAGTTATCGTGGATACTAACATATATCCACACACACACAGGCACTCACGAACACACGCACTCACTCACGAACGCACGCACGCAGGTGCACGCATTCGAACGCGCCCGCGCACGCGTACGCACGCACGCAGATACGCACGCATGCACGCACGACGCACGCACGCACGCACGCAGACACACACACACACACACACACACACACACACACACACACACACACAACCAGAAATGATGGCCCATCTTGGCGAAACTTGGCCAAAAGTTGAAAAATGGGCTAATAAGTCGATTTAGCGATAGTGAAGAAAAATTCGATTTCAAAACCTTCTATACTTACATATGTATACGTAGGTTGGAAGGTAAAAATGGATGCGTTTTATAGATTCCTCCAAAACAAATTTGAAAGCTGTCCTGCTCCATAATGAAAATGAATATACTTCAATTGCTTTTGCTTATGCACACGAAAGACACTTATATAAATATGAAGCTATTGGTGAAAATACTACAGTATCAATTAAAAGCTTTTGTGCTAGGTTTTCAACTTGGTTACACCTTCTATTACTTTTTATGTGAACGTGTCAGTATGGGTCGCGAAAATCTCTTTGAGATTACCCCTTATGTATCTTGAGGAAATATTCCTTCCTCCATTGCATATTAAAATGAAAAATTTATTTCGTAAAAGCAAAGGATTGTCATGGTTCCATTACTTGAAAAGTAAACTTCCAAAAATAAGTGATGCAAAAAGCAAAGAAGGAATATTTGTTGGGCCTCAAATAAGTGAAGTTATGAAGGATTCGCAGTAAGCGAGCGTGAGGCAACTGCGTGGCGGTCATTTATAAAAATTGCGAACAACTTCCTAGGAAAGAAACAGACCACGAACTGGTATGAATTGGTTAGTGAACTTCTTGAAAACTGCAAATAACTTGAACGCAACATGTTTCTGATTCACATTTGGATTTTTTCCACAAAACCCTGGAGATGAGAGTGTCCAACGTGGTCAATGCTTTCACCAGGATATAGTCTTAATGGAAATCGCGATGAAGGCAAATTGAGTCCAAAAATGCTTGTTGAACACTAAAAAGAGGTGCTCCTCAAGCTAAGTACGCCATAAAATCATATAGAAATACATTTTTATGAGTTAACTGTATATACATTTTATTGTATGCATTCTAGAGGAATATAAACGTTAAAGAGTATTACTCACAAATCCTGCCCTCTACCTGAATTTTGCGAACAAATTTGATATCAGCAGAAAAATATGACATGCATCCAATCAGGTCAATTTAACACAAAAAAAATGTGTCGAACAATATTATCGTTGGTAATGAACGTGTTGACAGTTTAACCGCTTAGTTTGGATTCCTGGACATATGGAGCAAGAACGGCGTCACTTCTCCATCTTCCACCAAAAAGAGTGATTGACATCCGAAAGCAATCGCCGGTATATTGTGGTGATCCTGGTAAATGTAGATAGTTTTTTTTTTATGATTCTGACCAATAACTCGAGGTCTGTTGGTATTGGTTTTTGTTATATGTGTAAGAAGTTATACTTCAGAAAATACAAATCTAAAGTAACTGTGATATCATTCGTTTAAGCAAAAATACCATAAGTACCAAAGTTATTTTTTGCAGAAAGAGCCACTTTTATCTTAGAATAATATGACCATAATGTAAATTGAGAATATTCTTTGGCTGAGCGGAAACAGTTTGCCAGTAATACATGTGCACTATAGCATTGTCTTTATTGCACCAATTCAAAAACATGTCGTCGTATTGGCGGTTATATTTATCTATCGTGTTTTCTGGTAGAACCAGGGTCTCTAACTATATTTGCAGAATTTGTGGTAGCGTATAATCAATGCTACAGACTTAATTAATTATTTATTACAAATTACAAATAATTTACCACTACAAGATCACAAAACAGGACTCTTGAAGCTGGGAAAAAGAATTTCTATTTAACAAATTTTACGACAGGTATTGTACATTATTAGCATATAGTAAATAGGTTTTACTGGCAAGCCATTAGGCGAGTTTATTCTCCTAAAGCCTATAAAAACTCTTCCCTTGTGTATAATGTAATATATTTTATGCAAGGTCGGGCAATAAAGTATATTTTACGAATCAATTTAGTGGACGTAAAATGCCACTTCAGCACCCACGAACTATATTAGCGCCCGCGGGCGGTAAAGTAAATGTTTTTTTTTATTTTCAGAATTCACATTCAGTTAGTAAATAGATAAAGATACCGACCACCTACGAGTATTCAAGTTCTATTGACTTAGTTGCTATGGTAACGCGAACGCTTGTATACGGATTATTATTGTTTTCTGATTTTACTAATCACAATTTTCTCTAAAACGACTACAAACTATTTGGTAGATTATTACTTATACAGGGCGAGTTTTGATAATATCGAGATATGAAGTTCATACAACCTAAAACAACGTTTATAATAAACTGCTTGCAGAAGATGAAAACAAAAATAGAATACTTATTTATTAATAAATGGTCATTGAAACGATTTTACATACAATTTTGTATGTATGACCAAACAGTGTATATGGACTCACTTACTTACACGTTGCGGTCAATAAATGCTTGTTTTGCGCCCTTGATACATAAATAACTGTTACTTGTTATTCGTTCATAAATTGTATTAAACATATGAATTTTAGGGAAAAATATTATTAAAAAAGACATTTCTAAATATCTCGTAAGTCGTGGCTTAAGGTATTACTTCGACCACGAGTTACTGATTGTCAAATTGCTGTCACACATACACACGCTACTAGTGGCAGTTGTAAACATTTTTCAAGTTATTAGTTTGTAATAGTTATTTACCTAACTAGTTGGGAAAGTTAATTTTCCCGCATGGGCACTTTGTTTGCAGCATTTAGAGCGAATTCGTGAAACTATATTCCGAAGAAGTTAGGTACAAAGCTTTTTGTAACTAATAAATTAATAAAATTAAAAACATAAAAAAATTATTTAACATTGTTTAGTTTTTTTTATTCTAAATGGATTGGTATCATAGCCGGCATTGTAATGTTGCATTGTTGTTATGGTTACATGTTGCCACGTGTCTAACCTACCACATCACATAAAATTGGAAGAAGTTATTTAGCTCGAGACCGCAGAGCACTTGGATAGCGTGGGTGTTTTGAAGCGTTGATAAAGAGTAAATAGGTGGTTGGGTTAGTGAGAAAGCAAGAACAAAAATTGTAGACAGAAGGATAGGGAGAACAGACAAGAAACCGGCGCCACAAGCTTTAAAGAAAGAAAAGATACACTATGATTTTTTGATAAAGAAACCACGTAAAACTTGAACCAGGGAAGCAACAGTACTAGCAAATAAATGAAAGTTCCCTCAGTAATCTGAATTTATTTAGAAATTTCCAAACAATGGATGATATATGTATATATTAATATATATAACACCAAATAAGACAATTGATATGTCCTATTTTTATACGCACTATATAAGTGACTAACTTTCCCCGGACTAAACAAACTATGCATGCATATTGAACATTCAATTTTTATCCAAAAAAAGTGCTAAGTATAAATTTATTCGAATATCACCATAATAAATAGTAAAGCGTCGTAAGTAAACTCAAATAGCAATATTAATACTGATGAGGGCAAGTTGCGAAATTTTACTTGTAATAACCTCAACTTTGTTAACTAATCTATACCAATAAAGTAACGTAATACCCCTCTCGAGTTCGCTGCAAGATCTTTCAGAAGTAAACCTGAAAAGGAAAATTTATATCTACATACAACTCGCAATAGTTGACTTCAGAAGGATAACAATCCAACTTGCCTTTCGTTTTACATAGCAAAACAGGAGAAGCTTGTTTAGTTCACCATATTAATCCTAGCATGCATGTATGTACGAGTAAATATTCAATTAAAAATAGATCCTAGTGACATGAACACTCTTATCCACAATGCTTTGGGTTTCTGCTACTACGCACGGTAGCTAAAATAGTTCCAAAGATGGATGCGACATGCTAACACAACACTGGGTGTTTTATGTAAAATTTTAGTAATAATTACTCTAAATTTAGTTAAAACATGTGCACAAAATACCAGCTAATGGTTTGATCAAATTATAACGGTTCCAGATTAGTGAAATCTTTATGAAAGTTAAGCGAATTCGGATGTCAATGTGCCAAAAAAAATTTCAACAAAGGTAAACATGTCATTAAAAATACTTTGTAATATGGTTAATTTAAAGGCACTTATTCTTTGTAGAGTCTGTAGTGATTTCTGCTGAAGGCAGCGTATAACGTATGACAGGTTAGGAAGTTAAAGTTAAATGTTTATTAGTACATGCGATAATGCAATTCTCACCTGGTACTGACGAATACTTGTGCCTTGGTTAATATAGCTGAGAGAGTTCCGAGTCATCGGTAGCCCACAAACGGGTAGATTCCATATCTTTATCTCCAGTGACAATTTAACATCAACGGTAACGAGACAAAAGTGCTTGAAGCACAGCTACCAGTCATTTACGAGTAGTCCCAGTTAAGAGAACATCGTAGCAAAACCAAAAGCGAGACGAAAGGTACACTAACGGATATTCAGCGAATACGTAAAGTACCTTCCAAGAGTACGTAAAATAAACGGAGAGTAAGAAAACGAGAAGAGAAAAGCTGGAAATAAAGTCAGGTATATAATAGCAATTTATTCATAAAACATGGTTTTACCTCTGTAGATGTGATGGTTTAACACAAATTTGTTAAATTATAATTCTTTTAATAAAACAGCATGGGTTATCGTATAGTAATCTTGAAAGAGAGATCCTAATTACAACTAAGTTGGAAGAAGTCAAGCAACCTTGCCACTTTTTGTACAAGTAACATTTTTTTTACATCCGCATCAATAGCGATTATATTACTTTACAAAGCAAAGAAATATTTTCTACGGAAAATTCTCATATAAAAATGGTGTTACACATCGAAGAAAACGGCAACAATAGATATTTTCTAAAATGTTTTCACGTCACACAAAATGGCCGGTTTAAAAAGGTTATGATAAGGATCTTCAATAATGAATTTTAGTAATATATAAATTATTTAATGTTGAAGGAATTAACACAAAAGATATTCGGGTTATATGTTTGGGTAAGCGTAATACTCAACAGCAAAAAGCTGAGCGACCAATGAAAGTGATTTTTACATGGCAAACTGATGCATTAACCGTCCTAAAAAATAAAAATCAGTTTATTAACAAATCTGGCGTGTATCTAATGACTATACTCCAATGCAATGTAATTTTATGTCTAATTTAAAAAAGGAATCAGCGAACAATGCAAGGTGAAACTAATTTACTTATCAAGTACGTTCGTGGTATACCTCGAATTATAAATGTTAACTCTACAAAAAACTAAGTCAACACTGCAAAAAAATACCTGATCATGTCTTAGTCTATGCCATATTAAAATAAGGTCACTAAATTCTTGTTTTCATGAATTTTCTAGCTACATAATTTACAAAAATTTTGAATTAATTGCTATTACGCAAACTTGGCTATCTACAAACTTGCCTGATAATTTGTTTCACTAGCTAAACTACAGTAATTCGTTTGGATAGAAGATCCAGGGGTGGGGGAGTTTGCTGTTAAGTCTAATATCAAATTCAAAGTCAGTGAACCCCTCAACGAAGACTCAACGAAGATTTTAAAATAGAACTGTGGATACAAATATCCGTTAATAAACGAAATGTAGCATTTGGTGTCATTTATATTCCACCACATGCCCGTACGTCAGCTATTAATCAATTAGAAACTACTTAGTTTTTACTGGAGATTTAAATATTGATATGTTCAAAACAGAATCAAAAGAATATAACCAATTTATGAATATCTTGAACATATGCGGAATGGTACAAATAATTAGCGAACCTACTCGTGTAACGGAGAAGTCCTGTACTCTTTTAGACGTCATTTGCGTAAGTGAAGAAATGTTAGTGAGCAATAGTGGAACGAATGATTTATTGGATATGAACGATCAGCGGCTTGTATATTGTGAAACGCAATTTCTCATAGCAAAGCAAATCCAGTAAAAACCTCCTATAGAGATTTCGCTCAGTTTGATATAGCTTTATTTTCCCGAGATGCAATAATCATCCACTGGAACTACATCTGTCAACTTCCAGACTATAAGATTTCGTTCCTTAATAATGCAATATTATTTTTGTTTCACATGCGCGTTCCTATAAAAACTGCAATCTTAAAGAAACAGCGCCGACAACCCTATATAACACCAACAATTGTAGAAATTGCTCATCTAAAAGAGAACGCTTATAAAAAATATTTAAAAACAAATACAAAAAAGGATTGCGAATGGTATCGGAATTTAAGAAACTTTCTTACAGCTGCAATTCGTAGAGACAACCTATATTCAATCTGAAATGAATAAGCATAAACGTAATTCAAAGAAATTATGGCAGAATCTTAGTAGGTTTAATATCTGCAACTCTAATAACAAGACTATCCCGCCTGATCTGTGTGTGTCTGATGCTCTCAACAAATACTTCATCGATTCTACAGATACACCTGTTATAGATGCTGATACTTTGAGTTTTTATAATAACAACACTAAAGAAGGCTTAATGTGTGAATTCACTTTTGTAACAATAACGGTGGCTGATATCTTTAATATTATTAAAAGCATTAAAAGTCAGATGCCTCGGGAATTGACACTATAAATTTAAAACTATTGAAACTAGTAGCTCCCTATTGTGTACATACCCTAACACATGTAATAAATTATTCTCTTACTTAGTCAACCGCTGCCGATCTTTGGAAAAAAACCTATTATAACACTAATTCCTACAGTGTCAAATCCAAGGAGTTTCTATCAACTTCGCCCGATAAGTATCGTACCAACGATGTCAAAAATCCTCGAGAAGGTGGTCTATCAGCAGTTCAATCAGAGTTAGACCAATGCATAGTACGAACACTGCTCTTCTTAAAATAACTAGTGAAATGACTTTCTCAAAGCTTTTGACTTAATCAACCATGAGCTGTTACTCGGGAAGCTCCATTACTACTGTCTTTCGAATTCTGCGATCAGTTGGATTGCTTTTTACGATGTTCACATCCGAACTATTATCAATTGTCACAAACGACTGTGCTCTACATTTATACGCGGACGACACACATATTTATAAATCATGTGCTCCACGTCAAATAAACGAAACTGTGAATGTTATTAATCACAATCTCCAACTGCTAGCAAAGTGGTCTATAAATAATGGTTTAATCATCAACTCATCTAAAACAATTGCTATGTGTATCGGATCCCGTATTTCTTGTGATTGTGTGGGTCAACAACTAACTGTGGGTCTTGCATTAGATATCGTTTTTTCTGAGTGCGCAAAAAAAAATTTTAAATTGTTGCATCTATCATATGCAAAATTTAGACATGTTTATTATTTCAAAAAGTTACTACCCCTTTGGGTTGAGTGGTCTCTGGCGAATAGCATAATTTTAAGCCATTTTAATTATTGCAGTCAAGTATATTATAATTTTCTTAATAACGACTTTAAAAAAAGATTCAGTTGCTGCAAATCGCTGTTTTCGATTCTGCTTTAATGTAAATCATATAGAGCATATCACGGCTTACTATTATAAGAAAGGAATTTAAGATAGGGGAATCATTTTGTGTACAATAAATTACATTTATGTACAATCTGTTACAGAATTGTAAACCAGAATATCTTTATAATACATTGAAAATGAGATCTCAAATACACTCTCCAAACACTAGATTTAAGGATAAATATAATATACCGGCACACCAAAGATCTAAATTTGAATGCCCATTTTTATATATAGCTCCAACGATATTAAATAAATATATCCATTTGTTACATAGTAATTTGCACAGTGTAAAAAACAGGATGAAAATTCTGTTATTAGAAACCTATATTAAATAGTGTAATTTTGTCTTGATTATATATTTTGTACTGTTATTGAGTATTATACTGTATTATTGCAATTGCTTTGCTATTAAGGTAGAGTGGAAAAACAGCTTCTAGCTGAACTCATACCTATTGTGTTATAGAATTTATTTAATTTATGCACAATAAACATTGTTATTATTATTACTTAATGGTACCACCATCTAATGGTGATTCAGCAAAGTAACAGATATCTGTAAAATGTATGGATTTGAAACTAACCAGAACCCACGTACATCCCATAGATAGCACCAGCAGGTTTATTTAGAACTTTTATAAAGCAGAAAGGTAAATACGACAAAAGAAATAATTTAATCAATTATAATTCGTAACTTAAATGGTGAAGGCAGTAAATACAGCAAATTTAGATCATTATGGTAGAGAAATAAGTAACGAGTAAACATATTTCTTAATATACTACATAGAGTAAGACGAGAGGTAACATAAGCAACTTTAACTGGAAACTGAAGGGGAAAATGATGGGTAGGCAACTTTTATTACGTGTTGACCATAACCTTTGAAATTATCAAAGAACCCGTATGTATTTATAAATGCCTTTTTTAACGTAGTGCATAAAAAAGTGATCGGAAACGATTGAAAATGGTTACATATTGTGTTGTGGATTGTGATAATCGACCCGCATAAAAAAGTTTAGGTCAACGAAGCACGGAAGCGAGAAAAAAACATTTTGTTCCACGCGTAAGTACAGTATAGTATTGGTTTATTTTTATCTGATTAATTATAATAAATACCGGATAGCGTAGAGAAAGGTGTTCTAGGCTTCGACTTAATATTAAAAATTAATTTAGTATAATATTTCAGCATAAGATTAAAAGAAACTAAATTAAATATTTTACTCGGTATTAAGTACTATTTTAAATAAATTTGGTTGATTTATTTTCATTACTTCTAATTCACATTGTAACAACCCATTTTGAGTTGTATTAAAATATACCGTAATTTAGGTTCTTCGTTCGTTTAATGGTAAATATAAGAAAATTTTATTTATTAATGATTTATAGGATGTGGTAGGCAACTTAATTTGCATGTTGGTGTAACTTAAGTGCATATCTTCTTAAAGGTTTATACTGCCACTACTTTAAATTGCGCAAATATTTTCGTGCAACGCGTCATCATCATCTGACATCTTAAAGCATCCATTTTATTCCTCACTTCTTGTGGTACGCTGTGTGATGCAGAAAGCTTTTTTTGGGTTTCCACCAAAATTTTGTGGAAAGTGCCATTGATTTGATAGTAAGATCATTTAACTCGTAATAATAAAAATTGAAACATTTGCTCTTTTCAGGCCCTTTTCTTTTTTTACTTTGATTTACACTTGTATTACTTTCACTTTTCTACTTTAATTACATTTTAAGTACGCATTTAATTTTACTGTTGAGTACGCTTTCATTTTATGATTGCAATTTTTATTTGAAAATTTCAAGAAAATGCATTAAACGGATTATTCAATTTCATGAAGATAAATTTATAAGAAGGAAAATTCTATTTATGGGTGTGGTTTACAACATAAAGCATTATTTCGAGATATTGCGCAATATTGGTGCAAAGATGACATCACCTTGGTTGACAGTTCCGTAATCATTTAGATATCAGAGGTTATTAAAAAGTTTGTCTACAAAATTTTACGAACAGGTATTTATTTTTAATGATTTTTAGTATAAGGCTATTCCAACTAGTTTTTAAGATATATTTTATAACCCTAAATTTTACATGTCAATAAACATAGTTTGTATATTTTTTATTCTTACATTTAGGTGAATTCTTTTTTATTGTAAAACTCGGTTTAGTTTTTCCGAGCATTATTCAAAAATAACTTTGCGTCCGAGATCATTTTATTAGTGTTACATTGCATTTTTATTATTTATGTTAAGTGAATATAACACAGCAAAAATTGTGGTAATTAAGCAAATCAAAAGAATGAACCACCCTACGTTAATCTACTGATTGATCAAAGGCATTATTTGTGGGGAATGGTGTTGGAAAACATTTTTACTACCAATTTATTTATTATTAAATTTTATACGATAACCATTACCACCTTTATTTATAACATTAGTTGTATTAATAATTAAAGTGTACATTAAGTAAAATCATTACTTCAAAGTCATTTCAAAGTCATTACGCTCTTCTTTAAATTTACGAAAATAAAATTTCGCATAATTTAATTGTATGTCCCCCAAAAGTATTTATTACCGGTCGTACTAAAACCAATAAGTTTGTCGCATAGCATTGTAATATACTTCTACTCATTGATCTAATGCAATTAGTTCATCAATATGTGAAATTTATATTACAACACGAATTCATTATGCGTCTAAAATGAATATTCAAAGTTCATATTCAAACCGGATGCTTTATAATAAATTTGTTATATTTTCTGATCACTAAATATCTATGTATGTATGTACAATGTGTTTTTCTAAATAAAATTGTTATGTATTTACGATATATATTCATATATTCATAAAATGTCACTAAAAATTTATGATTTTGATTTTATATAATAGCATTATAAACATTTTCGATTAATTTAATTTGTTTCAATTATTACGAAAAATATGCCTAGTCCTAACTCTATAAGTAAAGAAATTATTCTTGTAAAATGTGTTAAACCTATCTTATCAGTTAATGCAGAAAATTGAAAGAATCGATTTGATACTAAATCACATTAGAGCAAATGGTAATTTAATGTTTTGGTCAACGCGTTTCACTGGTTGCATAAATTCTCGCGTTCCCTCCTTCCGTCTATGTTTCTAATTTGCGCGCCTATAAACTATTGGTACGTCCACTCTCGTCTTACTCTATGATATACTAAGCAGTTTTCTCTAAAACATGTTATTGAAAGCGTACATAATTTGATTTGCGGTGGTTTAATCCGCTCGTTTAAAATTGGTTCTGGCAATTTCATTATAGTGGATTTTTGTGTCCAACAAATGGTACTAAACGTTAACTAATTATAATTATGCTTTCATGTTTGTTTATTTGCATTTAGCACAAATAAAAATTACGAACTACGAATTTCCTGTAATATGAGGAAAGAATTATAAATTGCTGTAAGCTTTAATTTATGCTTTTCTGTGATTTATTTTTAGAGTGAGATTGAATCATCAACTAATCTAAATTCTGCAATGTAACTTTGACCGGTAGCCTAAATCAGGTGTATTAATAAGTAATTTCATTCTTTTTTTAGATACGAAAGAAAAACCGTTGCTTATTGAATCAGTATTCTGCTTCGAATTTACTAAAAAATTTATATACGTAACTTATTTGCAATTCAAACGTACAATATTAAGTGGGCTAGCTGGTTTCGATATTGTTTAATTTTTCACGTTGATGTCTCGCTATATTCAGAAAAGTATTAATAAAGGACTGAAAACATCTTTTATTAAAGACCGCGAGGAATCTGTGAATAAAGAATATTCGAGTAGAAGTTTCTCTCTATTTCATTATTTAAATGCCGAAATATCTGACAATTTTAAAAGCATTTAAAAACAAATCTTTTATGTTAATTTATTAGATTTTTCGCATTTACGTCTGTGTTTGCAATGCGCACACTTTCAAACATTTTAAATTGGTTTCAAATCCAACTTTAAAATGTGTCAAATTAAGAAAAATAAATATTTAGCATTAGTATTGTTGTATACTTGAAAGTTAATAATAAATAATATACGCAAAGATGAAACATAGCAAGTACTTTCAGGAAGCTTGCATGGAATGCGTTTGCGTATATTGAATATAAATTTCACTTAGTTCTGGAAACTACTGCAACTGGCATAATTTGATAATACTCCAATAAAACCCCTCACCGTACAAATATAAAGCAACCATTGCTAGACACCTTATAAGACACAGAATTTACCACTAACGTTTTATAATTTTTTAAATAGTCGTTCATCCATAGAAATAGAATGCTCTTAGAATTGTTGCTTAATTTGATAATATAAATCTTTGTCTGAAAAAGGGATTATGTTGTTTCCCAGTAATTAAGAATTTAACCCCTTTGCTTAAAAATGTCAATCTATCCAAAAACTCAACACAATGTTGCACCCACCTAATTTTTTATATTATTGTATAATTGTACAATATATATACACACAATATATATATATATATATATATATATATATATATATATATATATTATATATACTCCCGGATGGTTGCGCACTCTTGAAACTTTTTTATTTTGGAGTTTTCGGCAAAATGTTATTCTTCATAAAAAGTTTTGCTTGGCCTAATTTCTATTTTTTAAAATCAAGTAGGCCTTTACAGTTGAGCAAAAACTATTTTCATTTTAGGTAAAGTACCTTTTCTGTTCATAATATGCCAAAATCTTGTTAAGAAAAGTTGTTCCGGATGAGATATTATGGCCAGGATGATAGTGCTACTTTGATAAAATTCGAAAAGTTATTGAGTTATGTAAATTTTCGTCGCAAAATTAATAATAAAGATCATTCTGCTATTGTCGACGCCATATTGATTATTATATTAAATATTAGTTTTGCTCAACTGTAAAGGCCTACTTGATTTTAAAAAATCGAAATTAGGCTAAAAATAAGTTTCAGGCCAAGCAAAACTTTTTATGGAGAATAACATTTAGCCCAAAACTCCAAAATAAAAAGTTTACAGAGTGCAACCATCCAAATTATATATATATATATATATATATATATATATATATATATATATATTATATATATATATATATATATATATATATATATATATATATATATATATATATATAAACGAGGATGGGGTGAGAGATTGTACAAAGTCGAAATAAGTTAGAGAAATGATTTTTGGACCACGGGTAGATATTAATAGGTACTACATTTTAAAAATATTTTTTATCATACAAAGTGTTTCATGTTATTGGACCAAACTAATAAACTTATATTTTTTTCAAAGAAACACCATGTATATTATTACATTTTTTGGAAGCCCATAAAATACGCTTTCATATATTACCAAATTATATGGGTCCTTTGGTTTTAGAGATATTCAATTTTTTTTTCGAAAAAATTATCCCCCTTACGGTAGCCGCCACTGATTTGTTAGGCGATTTTTGTTTATTTTAAAATGACAAAAAATTTTTGGTGGTCCTGTATATATTTTGAAATATCTTAATTTTCAGAATTTTTTTTAATAACGTCCGGGGCGTGTCATTGTTTGTAAAAACAATTTAAAGGGCACCCCCCCTCCCCTTCCCCATTATGTTCGTGTCATTCAATGCTTTATTTCTTTTTCAATTATTAATAATTTTCGAAATATTTTCAGTTTATTTGTGAAATTGCGATTGTAGCACAAGAAGACTTAAAATAGAGGTATTATGTTGTCCATGGGATTGTAGTTTCTTACTAAAAAAAAATTTTAAGTAAAAACAAGAGTTAATTTAACAATTAAAAATTCGTTTAATAAATTATTTTAAATTTAGCAGACATTTTTGAACAAAATTAATGCACGCTCTTGCTTCTGGACTAATTTAAATCAGTCCTTAGTAACATTTCTGAAGTACTTAATTTGATTATGTTCAGATCAACAACTTCATTTTTTGCTTTTTTTTGTAAATGTAAACGTACGATGGTCATGGAATTTTAGTTTCATGCTAAAGAATGTTTTAATGAAGTTGTATTAATTTATAACAGAAGCTTCGGCGTTCTCAAATATCTATCACTTACAAAGTATTGAGATACTCTCAATTCTACTGTAAAAATTCGAATCTTCGAACGAATTTTTCATTTATTTATTTATCTATTCGCATTACCAAATTTGTCTTAATATTGTAAATTAACTAAGCATTGTTTTCCGCAAATTAGACTAGTGAAAATAACTGTAAACATGTATTATTTTTATGTGCAATACAAAACAAGAACAATAAAATCAAAAAGGAAAAAAAATCAAAAATCAATTTCTCATTAAATTCTCGAATGTTTTTCCTATAACTTCAATACATTTATTAACACGGCCATATGATATTTTAAAAAGCATTTCTGATTCTTTCCTTCATATTTTCTGGTGTGGTTAGAATTTCTTTATACACATAATCTTTTACGTAAAGCCACAAAAAGGAATCGAGTGAGGTCAGATCAGGTGACAGGTCTCGATAATAGTGGGCGGGTGCACCATTATGCTGAAACCACGTATTTCCACAAACTGCTTCATTAATATTTTGAAGAAGTTTAGGTTGCACATCTCTTAAAAAAATGTAAATACACCTCGCCGGTTAGTGCATCTTCAAAAAATAAGGACCTATAACGTGGGGCCTAATAATCCCCCTTCCCACACACACTCACACACACATTTAGTAACCACCGATTTTGTTGGCCTTCATGCCTGATGCAATGATGATTTTCAGTGCTATAATAATGCATTTTATGTCTGTTCACTAAACGTTTACTTTTGAAGGTAGCTTCGTCGCTAACTGATACAGAATTAAGAAAATTAGGAACTTCTGCAATTTTTTGCAAAAACCAGTTGGAAAAATTCATTCTTCGTTCAAAATCTTGACCATAGAGTTGTTGATGGTATATGGTATCTATGGTATTTATGGAATTTAATATATTTTTCACGCAAAATTTTTTTTATATCAGTCATGTGATATTTGTGAAGTACTTACACGAGGATTTTCTTGGATTGCAAGTTGGTTTTCATCATTTGTCACTTGTTTATTAGCTATTTTCCGTTTTCTAAATTTAACACTACCAGTTTATTGAAATCTATGTAAAAGATCTTGAAACACCTTATCTCGCGGCTTTTTTTCGCATCGGGTTATCTTGCTGTATAAATTCTATTTACCAGTAAGCAATTTTTTTGACATTGTCCAAGAATAAAAATTATGAAACGTGAATATTCAGTGTCACTTTGAATGAATTAAAACACAAATTAATCAACGCAATATGGCAGTTTAAACATTAATTCCAAATAGTCTTTGTTATTTGATTAGCAACCAATGTAAATTTACGTAGAAAATGGAAAAGTTGATTTGAACATAATCAAATTAAATACTTCAGAAATTTCACTAAGGACTGATTTAAATTTAGAAATTTTATTAAGTATTGAATCAAATTTGCCTTGAACGAATGAGTGACTTGTGTTACAGTATGCACCAATTTTGTTCAAAAATTCTGTTAAATTTAGAATAATTTATAGTTATATTTACTCTTGTTTTTACTTGGAAAGATTGTTTAACATGAAAAAGAACGCCAAAGTTTCCTTTATAAATTAATACAACTTGATTAAAGCGACATCTTGAGATTACTACCAATGAGCAAATAATCCAAACTCACTAAAAAAATTGTATCCAAACAAAACATAACGTATGTGCGTGATACCTTATCTCATCATAAGGGGGGCTATAAAAATTAACTGTGACCTTATGTTATAACTATAATAATAAAAATGTTCATGTGTTTTTAGTTTGATAGGGTTGTATTATTATTTTTTTCAAACTACGTTTTACACTATTCATACTGGAATAACTGTGCTTAAATGGTGACGAATAAAATGTTGTACTCTGTCTTCTGAAAGCTTCGCTTTTGAAACAGTTTTTATAACATTTGCTAGTATCTAGCCATTTTTTTAAAAAAATGTGTGTGTGTAAGCTTTTTCTTTTTTTTTAAGAAAATAATAACTTCACAGTTCAAATCAATTTAATTAGTAGTTGGGTAGATTCACGTTCATCATAAGCTACCCATTCTTACTTAAAATTTAATATAAAATACAATAGTAGTATTAAAGTTCGAGGAATGTATCAAAATATCCTAGAATTTCTACATTTTTGGGTGAATGTGCAGTTTTTTTGGAAAAAATCAAAATAATTTTTCTTTAAATGGAATGTTTTTAATTGTGTATTTGAATCACATTTATGTTGTTCTGTCACCCAAAGAAACGATTAACGCTAGGTCTTGACAACCCAGTACATACGTCTTGAATTTGGCCTTAAAAATATATCCTAGGAGCTGTCCATATCCCTCCCGGACCTCAAAGCAATACATACAAAACTCACTGCAGTGCACTTGAAGTACTAAATTATATAATTAGAGGTGATTTCAACTTACGTAAATTTGATTCGGTTACTACAAATCCGTCATTAACGAGTGCTTCAGTCAACATTGTCCATGATACATACACATACATAAAATTAAGTGAAGTGAACAAACACACGTAGCACACACGCACACACGCACACACGCACACACGCACACACGCACACACGCACACACGCACACTCGCACACACGCACACACGCACACACGCACACACGTACACACGCTAATATGTCGATTTAACGAAAAAAGTGGATTGCATAACCTTCTATACCTGCAAATGTATATGTAAGTTTGACGGTAAAAATTATACATAGCAATTAAACAAAGTAAGTCCTCATCCAAATATAAAAGTCTACAAGGACTAGTTAAGCAAACAAGTTAAACAAGTCAGTATTGCTTACAAGAATCTGTACGTACTCCGGATTATTAACGTAAGTTAAAGAGTAATCCTACGTAATCGCAAATACTTGACCTTAATAAGCTATTTAACAAAGGAAGGTAATGTAAGCACTCAAAATTCGTCAAGTTTTTAATATTACACAGTGACATTATTATTTAAGTAAAATTCATATCCTGATTCAATTTACTGATTTGTAATTATCACTGCTATTGTTTCTAATAAATGTGTAATCTTCTTTACTTCTTTCCAGAATACTACGACTCGTCGTCCCTATGTAGGTGGCGTCACAGTTATTACAATTTATGTTATACACCTCTGATCTGTTATTGGGCTCCACCTTATTTTTGAAGCGAACCTATATATCACTTTTTCGTTGGAAAATGAGTGAAGGCAGTATCATGTAATATTTGTCTTTTTGTAACTCAAACCTCTTAATCTTCTTAGTAGTTAAAATCGTCGTTAATACATTGTTAGTCATAATGTCCTTGATAATTGCAACCTCTTAGTTGTAATTATGTTTGTTCATAGCAACATTAACCATTCTGAATATCAGTAAGTTTAACGCCGCAATTTAATAGCTCCCAAGTGAGTTGCTGCTAGCAGTGTTATTTACACGTGTGAAGGCGCCAAGGTAATGTCACGGGCGCAGGTATCACCTCTTAGTTTTTGAACATTTCTATATAAATACTAGTGAAACATTCCATCTATCACGGGAAATATCCGTTTTGATGTCACAGAGTCTAAAACTGCGGTTAAAAAATGCCAAAAATAATTTGTGTGTGTGTGTGTGTGTGTAGTGTGGTATGCTGTGTGTGTGATGTGGTGTGTGTGTGTGTGTGTGTGTGTGTGTGTGTGTGTGTGTGTGTGTGTGTGTGAGTGTGTGTAGTGTGGTGTGTGTGTGTTGTGTGTGTGTGTGTGTGTGTGTGTGTGTGTGTGTGTGTGTGTTGTATGTATGTTGTGTGTTATATATATATATATATATATATATATATATATATTGTGTGTGTGTGTGTGTGTGTGTGGGTGTATCGTGTGTCATGTGTCGTGTGTCGTGTGTCGCGTGTCGCGTGTCGCGTGTCGCGTGTCGCGTGTCGCGCGTCGCGTATCGAGTGTCGAGTGTCGTGTGTCGTGTGTCGTGTGTCGTGCGTCGTTCTTCATATACACATGCGACGTGCGATGTGTCATGCGTTGTGCATCGTGCGTGGTGTGTGGTGTGATTTGTGATGCAGGGCGTTTGGAAATTTCCGTCTAAATTTACGTTGCGGTATTTCCTGCGATCTGTTATTTTCAAAAAATGATCAAAAGAGTTTCTTATGTGTCACAATTGTTGCTACAGAATTTGTATGGCATCAAACGAAATCCTTTGATACCATACAAATTCTGTAGTTTTTACTTCATAACTACTTGACGCACCTAATTAAAAAGCATGAATTGTGAAAACTAATACATATTGCTATTACACTAAGTATTTTTGCAATTTGTTAAACCAAGACGGTAGGTCTTGATACAGGATCGTCGGCGGTCCACGATTCTCCCTCTTTACGATTACGTAGGGATCATGCCAGAAACCTCTAAGACCACAACCAATAGGACAGCTGGTTATTTATGCGGGTATAAATACAAGACGAAAAATGCGATTTATCATACGATCTCAAACTGTAGAAGTCTTACTCACTACCGTTTGCAGGCCATTGAGACTGGTGGTCTGGTTTGAGGTTGCAACATTTCCTTTGAGGTGTGCAAGTCTTACTTTACACCTAGCGGGTCAATGAGACTGGTGATCTGCCCCAAAGTGCCTTCATTTCCATCCGCAACACCAGGAGTAAGTAGGTCGAGGCCTGGTGCACACGGACGCCGAGTGCCAGGTATATCGTGTCACGTAGTGCTTCCATAAACAGTATCTAGTGGTTAGTTTCGTACGGACGATTTGTAGATTATTACATAGGTTAGGGTTTGTATTATTTTTATTTTTTAGTTGTTAATTAGGACTCGTAATAGTTTACTCTTAGCGTAATTGTATTATACTTACTTTAGGACTTGTGTTATATTTTACTTGTTAATGTAATAACTAGGGCAAGTAATAGTTCCACCATCGCACCGGGAACTGATTACCGATTTCAACATACTATTCAATTGTAACCCGTTGCTGCGGGTTAAGTCACCTAGTGCTTAACTTGCTTCACATGAATTTATCATAGGTATAATGTTACCTGTGTATATTCCTTTTCTTCTCTATTGTTGATTATTAGGATAGTTGTGGTACGTCAATTATTTATTATCGCTCACCTGTGATTGTTCTTATATTATATCTTACTTAATAGACGCATATTATTTGTCCTGCTTTTTATAGAGTGAATTCGTGTACTTTGTTATTATCGTGAACAATGTTAATGTTAGAACAGCTATTTTACAAACAGAACTTGTTAGTTTCCTCGTGGTGTGTACAAACTTACGGTAGTGTTCTTTCTATGCGGAGTGCGTCCGTGTAACAGTCTATACTTAACATTCACGCCTAATACAATTGTCTAATTAAATTAAAGAAAAATGGGGCATGAAGCTGTAATATTTCGTTGTTAAGGAAGCTCACAAAATTGTCTTACCATGTACAATTGGTGTGGAGATGCAAGTATTGCTTCGTTTATTTGTCATTTTACCACTACAAGACCGAGTGTACCACACATTGAAGTACATGAAGCCAAATGAGATTTTGATGTAATATATTGAAAAGTTGTACTCATTTTGATTTAGAATTTTATCCTTCAATTGATATGAGACATGATGCAAGTAATGTATCACACTGTAGCACACTATTAATTTACCAAAATACATAATAATGTTACTATTAAACTGCATAATCCAATAAATATACTTAAAATAATTTTATCGAACCATCCCATTAATTAAAACTATAATTATGTATAGTTACAAAATAAGCCAACATTTACATTTCCATGTTAACATCAAATAACCTATTATTATTGCCCTGTTACAAGGTAGTTTCATATAACGTTCACTCTGAACTTAGATAATTATATTCGGAATTCTATAATAATCATATAAAACAATACACAAACTTCTCACTTTACTTTTTGTGATATATGATATAAATTACCCAGCACACTTTTTGAGGAATCAATGCTTAATTAATTTTTCAGCGTTTCTTTAGTTTTAAACTTGTAATCAGTTGTTTTTGAAGCTTCATACACTAATTTTATGAATGCGTTACCCGTTGTTTGTAGAAGAAGCTTGTCAGATTGCTGGTTTCAGGATAATTTCCTTTTAGTGGCATTATCCCTCTATCCATCCTCTTAAGTGTTCCTGAGTGCTCTAGCACGATAGGCCTAATTTAGCCTGTTCAGGTCCACAATCAAAAAAAAAAAACACCATTTTAAACTAATATAAATAATTACATAAATAATTGTTGCAATATATTAAAAAGAACTGCTGTTTATGTTATCTTCTGAATTATAACGTGAACAAATAGTAATGGGCGTAGTGAAGTTTACTCTCTCGTTTGCAACAAAATATTGTACTTACGGTCATTCTTACTCCTGGTTTTAGGCAACCCTAACTGAATGTCCTGTTAGTACAATTTAGTAGTAAATTAATAGTTATTTATTGTATAAATAAACCCTAAGACATAGATAACGAAACGTTTTGCAATGTTATTTTGACGCATTATGTATATGCAGTAATTTGAAGAGAGCTTGCACGAAAAAAAAATGTTTTTTGTGTATGTAGAATGTAAATTTGAGAAAATCATACGCCACTGGAATTTTTAATAAAGCATTAGATATCATATGAAACAATAGTTGAATGTTATAGAAAGATTTTCATGTTGAAAACATTATATTTGGTTGAAAAATAATGTTTTGGGGAAATTGTTACTGAGAGGGCACTCGTAAAAGACTACCGGTTTGCCACTGGTCCTTAGCTGCTGTGTACTAAAGAATTCGGATTAAAGAAATGGTTGTAGACATATGAGTGAGTGAGTTTATGATATATTGATATTGTATTAATATGTAGTACGGAACATGTAAAAATATTTTTGTTCGCAGAAATTTTTTAATATGGTGCAATAATGGAAAAATTTAGTGCGTGTGCAACAATGAAGTTATAAGAATGTGATGTGATGTGCGGAAATACAGATCGTCGACATGCGAAAATTTTCATAAAAAGTTGAGTTATGGTCTGGATAATATAGAGTGGATGTAAATGCAATTAATGTTTTTTTCAGAGAGTTGTGAGTAAATTTACAAAGTAAATCAAGATGGCTACGTTTTTGGATAGTGGTGGTTCCGTTTCGGACTTCGATGCGGCAAAGAAACGCACGAAATACACGATTGTGATAGGTAGATTTTGGTGTTGGTGCAAATATGTTCTAGAATTTTGGCAATATGACGCTCGGAAGGTATAAAAGGGAGAGTTTAGTAAGAGTGCAAGAGAGAACCATTCGGTGAGAGCTTAAATAAAGGTAGATCACGCGCGTTTTTGAAGTGACGTTAGAATGGTCAGTGTTGGATTTTGTTTGTGAAAATTCAGTTCTACAGTACGTTTATAAGCGACTGCAATAACCCATAACGGGGATAACTCATATATAAACATTCATAAATAAACAGTTTAAGTGTAAATTGAAAGGAGATAATAGTGTTTTCCTTTCAAGAAATTTAAAAAGTGCAAAATCAGATTTAAAGATAACACAGCAAATATTTCGTTGGCAGTGTTTAGTGATCGAGTGTGCGACGATAATAATAAAAGAAAGCAGCCTGAAGTAACCCTTTAAGTAACATAATTACAAGTTTGTTAATTTAATTAAGAGATTAGTGGTCATCATTGACATTGAATGAAGTACATGTGTAAAATCGTTCGTAATCTAGAATCGATTGCATAAAGGCAACTAAGGATTTTAATATTTATGTGTTAACAGTTGTGATAAACTTTTGCGTTCGTTAGTGAGTTTAACGGCCGGGTTATACATCCAGTAGGGCCGTCTTCTGTGTGTTGTGTCAGTATGGGTGCAAATTTAAAAAGGATTACAGAAACAGACCATATGGACTTCACTGCATCACGGACAGAGGATTAACTACCGTAATTTTTAAGAAATAGTTTTAGGTTTTGTTTAAAAAATAACAATACGGTTGCCTTTTTAAGTTCATCCTTGCTTGTTGAGTTTATATTTTTTTTATTATAAGTAAAAGGATAATCGCACTTTATCTATTTTAACGTGTTTAGTATATAAGATTTTGAGGGAATTTTTAATGTATAAGAATTGGTTTTTGTGGTACTTTTGAAGCCACATGTTTGTACGTATTTACATTTGCAAATTGGTCAACATATACCCATTATTTAATTTACTTTTGTTGTTTATTTGTGTCAACTGAGATAAAAATCTTAGCATTAACCTGTGTAAAATTGCATAACTATTGATACTTGAATTAACATTTGAATATTTTGAGTTTAATGATTGCTCTGAAATTGCTTAATGAGCCAAATCGATTACAAAATTTAATTATTTTGAACTATTTAACAGTCAGTACAAACATCAATAACAGAATATTTTTATTAAGTATAAATTACCAATTTGAAGTATTACAATTCAAACCTATTGATGAATGTTTACATAGATTTTTAAAGAGAAAGTATTCAGAAAATATAAAGTTATTATGTATGATAAAAGCACTGATTTTTAGGAAATAACGAATGTTTTGTTGATATAAAAACTATTAAACCGACTTTTTATTTTAATTCTTTTTTCTAAATTGGATAATATTTATTTGGTTCAGACTTTTATAACCTATAGAAATAAATAAATAAGTTTATATGTATACGAAGGCTACTTAGAAGGTATTCAAATCAACGTTTTATCTATTCTTTGGGTTTTTAGGTACGTCACGATCATGCGTGGCTTATGATCGTCCCGTACCGGCAGGTGGACGAGTGAACATAAGCCACGTTGTGATAATACCGCGGGATGCCACTCCAATCCTGAGGAAGTTGCTGGGAGACCGGCATCACACGGATCACGAGCAGGGTGTGACGGAGCTATTCCATGAAGGTGGTGCTGACGGAGGCCTGGTGGAGAGCGGGCAGTATTTCGACCGTGATGACTGTAAAGTAGGGTTGCGGATTTTTGATACACCACCTCCAGCGGACGGTTTGGATGTGGTATTATCATGCAATTACAAGCAGGCAGACGTGGACGAAATACAGCTCACCCTACAAACTGTAGGTGAGCCGTATGAGAGTAGACAGTCACCCGTGAGAGAAGATCATGTAGTGTTGTAGCATGTCTTAAGTCCTGCCTGCATTGCAGAATTTGGCAATGAGTGATCTCCAATTTCGGAAGAGCGTTCATCGTCAAGCTCTATAGCGCAGTCGATACTGGGGAGAGATGAAAATCAGACTACTCTGACACCTGAATGCGTTGTAGATGAGCAGTCGTCCACATCTGATACACACGCAGATGCCAGAATAGTAGGGAATACATTTGAAGGTTTGCTAAGCC
Source organism: Vesta saturnalis (assembly GCA_036346205.1). Lineage (NCBI taxonomy): Eukaryota > Metazoa > Arthropoda > Insecta > Coleoptera > Lampyridae > Vesta > Vesta saturnalis. Next base: position 1,469,761 of record JARFJB010002287.1, on the reverse strand, counting down.
CTGCTAATACCGTACAATTTATGGAGGAGTGGTCGTACAGTAGTTCTACGGCAGAAGGAGAGGTCAGGGAGCACATTTATGATATTGTCCTGATCCCTACTTGTATCGAAGAGTTCGCTGAAGAGTGGAGTCCTATGAACTCTTCGATACAAGTCGATCAAATGGAAGATTCATCAGAGAGTATCCTCAGTCCTGTGTGTGCTGCAAACTTTATTGACACTTAGCATTACCTAGAAGTACTGCAGCACCCATACAATACTTACCTGCGCAATCACCGGTGAGGGATATAATTAAAAACGCAGCATCTCCTCCCCAGAGTGTATTGAGCCCTACATGCGCTGAGAAGTTTCTGGAAAACAAGTGGGGTTAATACCTTGCTTCCATTCTAAAACCCATGTCAGGGTGAGATGCAATGCTGGGTAGAATATGTGTGCTCAGCAACACTATCCCGACTATCATTGTTATTTCTTCTTTACCCGTTTACTACTTTACCCCTCATCCTGATATATCCATCATACATATTATCCTACTACTGGCGATAGGTTACGTTGCGTCCTCGTTCGCATCGCTGGATGTGATTTCTTTTTTAACAGTTGCAATAAACGGTAAAAGAGTAATAAAGAGTTAAAAAGGGAATCATAACAAAACACATAATTCTACCCGCTCATTTATACATTATTTATACGTTATCTTTGTTAAAGATTGCAATAAAATATTTGAATGCGAATGTCTGAAGAAATTTTCTAGAAAAGACTCACTACTTCGACATCAAAAAACGGTGTGTTGGATAAGGATGCCAACTACCCCACCTTCAGAGATGCAGCAGGCTGTACCGCAAAGCCGCGCCTCACATGGCAATGTGGCGCAACCAAGTACTTCCGCCGCAATCAGAACGGAACATAGCCTAGTTGCTGAGTGTCTTGCACAACCTAGACCATCAGGGTTAAACAGCTTAAGGAGTAATACGCAACATAGCCATGCTGATGATTCCTTTGCAGAACCAGGACCATCAGGGGTGAACAATTCGAGGAAGAGTAAGTATGACCAGTGCAACGAACCTGTACAGAAGAAAAGCATCGAAATTGTTGAAATTATCCACTGCACTCATTGTTTAATCGATGTTTCGCGATATGCTTTTCAAGGACATCTCAGAAGCAATAGGCACAAATCAAATGTGTGTCTACTCGTTGATACTGGGGTTGAAGTAATTCCAAAAGTGAATGTTTTAAAACTAATACAAATTCAGTTGCAGAAACAGTTTTCCTTGAAATGTAATGTTGAGTTGTTTGGTCCATACTTTCTGAACAATAAAGAAATTACTGAATTAAAGTCCTTTCAAACTAAGTATGATATATTGAGTGTTGGGATGGTATTGGAAGATTATTTTCAAAGAATAATGGAAATCTTGGATGGTAAGCAATCCGAATTTCAACAGAAAGATTCTGGTAAGTGTGAGTCATGAGTATTAGTGCAATGTATTATTAATATTTATTTTTTTGCAGGGTGGTCGCTGGTGCATTTCGTATATTTAAAGGTAAACATGTTGAAATTTTGTACCACTACGGGTTCATCTTATATGAATGCCCTGGGCGAAATTGCGCATAAATACGCCATAGTTAATGTGAAAAATAGTGATAATTGCTGCTTTGCGTGGGTAATTGTATCAGCATTAGTAACACCGAAAGGGTTACCACAGCGGACGACTTACTACCCTGATTTTAGAATGCTATTCAACTGGAATGGTGTAGAATTTCCTTTAAGTTGACTAACATCTCCACTTTTGAGCCCAACAATAATATCTCCATCAATGTTTATGGACTGGACGATACGTATCGAGATGGTCAGCCTATTACGGAGGTAGTGGGTCCTTTTTACTATCCCAGAGCTAAACAGCCTATTCATGTCAATTTATTACTATTAGTCAGTAACCAAACGGATAATCAGTATTATGTATAGATAAAAAATTTGATTCGTTTACTTAGCAACCAAATGAGCAAACGAGATGGGACAAAATATTTTTGTGATTCATGTATACATATTTTTAGAACGCAGGATCAATTAACTCGCCACGTGTCACATGACTGTAATTTCGTATACAGTAAATTACCTGGCATGATGCGAAGAAAAGATAGAACCGGGGAGTTCTATGCGGAAAATATACTCGCGTTTCGGAACTATCAAAAGCAGATGTTTCTGCCATTCGTAATATATGCAGATTTTGAAGTATCGGTAGATACGGCTGAACCCGATTCCGAACAACCGTTCACGATAAAAACGTGTAAACATGAACCATACGCATTCAGTTATTATACTATATTCAGTTATTATATTTTGATGTAAACGATGCTTGGTCCAAATTAGAACTTTATAGGGGGTTCAATGCCGCGGAAGTATTTATTACACGAATAGAAAATGATGTGAAACGGATATATAATGAACATTTGACAACTGTTGTTCCAATGTTACCACTAAATGATGCACAAAAGGTGATACATGAACAAAGTCGAAATTGTCACATAAGCGACAAGCGTTTTACGAATGATATTACAAATTCCAAAGTACGAGATCACCGTCACGTCTCTTATATATATCGTAGTGCAGCACATTCAAATTGAAATTTAAACTATCAAGTACCTACCTTTATCCCAGTTTCGATAATCTCAGTGGTTACGATGTTCATCTGTTCATCAAATAGTTAGCGAGTGAAACTGAAGAAATTGCCGTACTCCTTGTTAACAGTGAAGAGTATATAACGTTCGGTAAGCATATTTATGTAGACGAATTGATTAACGGTCGTGATCTTCGGAAAAAAGAAACATTTGCGATTTGTTTATAGTTGTAAGTTCATGGCTGCATCTTTAGATACTCTATCTCAGATTCTCTCTACATTGCAGATGAACAATGTAGAGAGGTAAGGAAATATTATGGTGATGATAATGACCTTATCTTAGAAAGAAAGGTGATTTCCCCTACGCGTACGTAGACAGTTTTAGTAAATTGAATTGTGTCACTGTACCTTCCTATGACAAATTCTACGATAAAATGCGTGATGAAAATATATCCGATGAAGAATAATGCAGCGTCCTACAGGTGTAGGATCACATTAAGTGTAATACACTCAAGGATTATGCCGATATATATTTAAAAGCAGACGTGTTGCTTTTGACTGACGTGTTCGAAAACTGTAGGCGGCTATGTAAGGACGTGTATGGGTTAGAACCTGCGCAATATGTTAGCATACCTGGATTAGCGTGGGATGCCATATCGAAATGTACTAAAGTAGAGTTAGAATTATTGATTGATATGGATATGTACCACTTTTTTATGAAGGGTATTCGTGATGGAGCGAGTACTTGCGTTAAGCGAAGAACTATTGCTAACGAGTTTGTCCCAAATTATGACCTAAAGTATTTTTACAGTATTTGGATGCTATGAACTTATACGGATCGAGTATGCGGCAATATCTCTCTCATTATGGGTTTATGTGGTTAACTGAAGAGTAAATTAGTCACTTCAATGTATTAACGATTAATGATGATGACAGTTTGTACAAGAGGTTGATATCTAATATCCGCATCACCTGCATTATGAGCACAATGATTATCCTTTTTGATCCGAAATGATCTGAGCACCACGTTACAAGGAGGAAAAATTAATTCATAACTTGTGTGATAAGGCCAACTATGTTATACATTACCGGTATTTAAAACAATGTACACAGTATGGGTTAATTGTTACTCGTATTCATAGAGTTTTGCGGTTTCGTCAAAGTCCTTGGCTAGTACCATACATAGATCTTATACAGCTCTTCGAAATCAAGCCAAGAACAAATTCGAAAAGTATTTCTTTAAATGCATGAACAATGGTGTATTTGGTAAAACAATGGAGAATGTCGACACAAGAAGAGTAGTAAAGTTATTAACACATTGGAAAAATAACGGTGGTCGCTTGGGCCTGGTACGGTACGTCGCAAAACCGGAATTTAAGAATTTTATTCAATTCACTTACAAATTAACTGCAGTGGAATTTTCGAAACAAGTCGTTACTTATGACAAACCCGTGTTTGTCGGATTTGGTACTTTAGATCTTTCCAAAATTATAATGTATAGATTTCTTTACGATATCTTGCGCAGTCATTACGGTAATAATGTAACGTTGCTCTATACAGACACAGATTCTTTAATTGTAGAGATAAGAACTGATGATGTGTATGCGCATATGCGGAATAATGTTGATGAATATGACATCCGGTCTGCATGGTATTACGATGAATACATCTGTCGTCGGAAGAATGAAAGATGTTAAGAAAATCGTTATTCGAAAAGTGCTGACGAAGGTACACTACAAATATTTTGCAGAGATGTCAGATAAAACAGTAATGTGTAGTGTTCATGTTTAGATCAACTTTGCATTATATATATATATATATATATATATATATATATATACTCAGATGTTACACAAAATCGCCTTTAGGTCCCAGGGTGACAAACGGTATAGATTACATGACACGTGTTCAATATTGGCGTGGGGACATTGACGAATTTCGGAATTGGAGCGGTTTACTAGAGGTTGCTAGGCAAATGAATTTGTATAATCCAGATAGTAACTAGTAGTTTGGGTGTTAGTTTTAGATGTGTATATATTATCTCCATTATTGAAGCTATGAACATATATAACCATACATGTTAATATGTATAATAACGATACAGCATTCCAGGTCGGCTACTTAATGCAGTAACTTTTTAGTGGAATATATACTAAGATTATGTCATCATTTATTATCGAAGGAATATATACAGAATGTACTCAGATTGTGTGATATAAAAAAAATAAACAAAATGTGTATTTACAATGTTTGATTAAAAAAAGTGTTCAATCTGCGTTACATAAGTATCGTACAGATGGTATACATTAGAGAGAGCGCAGTGACAACGATTCACAATGATAGTAACAAACTGGTTGCAAAGCAGGAAGAGAACGATGCTCCTCAAGTTTTATAACGGGTTGTGTAACAAATTTCTGATGGAATCCGCTTTCTCTCTACCCTTGACGTAGATAGCATCTGTTGATTTAATCAACCGACTAAGAATTCTTCGAAATTGGTGTGGTGTATACCCCTCTTCCCATTTTACTCTCCGGATCTAACGTTTGACATGGATACGGTGATTTAAAGGTGTAATGGGCGACTTGTGTTACATTAAAAATTGCGAGTTCTTTCGGTATAAAAACTTTTGAAATTTTAAACCCTTGTACATCGACTATGACGGGCATCGTCTTACAGCTGCATTACTGCTTTGTTAAAGCGTTATACGTAACTAATCGATCATGGAGTATAACGCAGTATGCTGTAGTATTCGCGGGTAAGGTGACTGCTGTTTCAAATTCTACACGAAGTACTACTGCTTTAGAGTGTAATGCCGCTTTTTGATTCGAACAGAGTACCACTATCAATGGTGTGAGTGCCGTAAATTGATTAGGTGTGAGTAATCGTTGACCATCTCTTTGATAACATGATATTTGGAATTTAGAAAACATTTCATACAATGTAGCAAAGCAATTGTTTTCGTAATTAACATTTAAATCATCATACGGATAACGGTCCGTGTTAAGGAATACTCTTATATTCTTTAGTGCACATTTACCTAATCTGCTCATATCTTGAGAAACATTATTTTCACGTCCCGTTTGAAATCCGATAATAATGTATCTAGGTGTTTCTATACTAGTCGATGTTTTAATTGCCCATGTATGTTTGTTGTTGGAACGGCTGGATATATGTGTGTTTACCAACTTCTAAACGCTACTGGGGTATTTAAATTTTTATCAATCTACTTCGTTAACGCCAATTCCTCCGATAATGCTGTATGATGTGCGGAACTTTCCAATATATTTTATCTATGTTAACTTTTATTGCTTCATCTGTAACAGTTGAAATTACTGCGTCAATATCAATGTTGCTGCGAATTAAAACCAATTCTTGTTTGATGTTCAATATCACTTCATTATAATCTTCCGCAAAGCCGAGTAGCATTCGCAAAGGTACACAAACATTAAAATACCCTAACGCGTTTGTTGGTGTGCTATTTAAGGTAGGAAACTGTTAAGTATTTGGTATTACGCATGAATAAAACACGTCCGCATTCTAACAGAGTATTTATTCAATTGCTTAACGTAGAGTATTCCCACCACAATATTTTGTTATCAATACGTAACATCCTCACCTTTTAAAAAATATTGGCAACTATGCCTATCAGGGGTTTCGATTGAGACCTTCTCCGTAACACTCTATCGGGGATAGTAACATTCTCAACTGCGATATTCTGAGTTAGTTCTTCTAATTTGGGAAAGTCGTTAATTACGTTTGAACTAGGAGTATTGGGCAATAATTGATCAATATGCCGTTTCCAGATTAGATTATCAATAGTATTTACAATATACGTAAGTCTGTGTTATTACCTAAATTTCTTAAATCTTTGCAATAAACTGTATCAATTACATCAAACTCTTGTCTTTTATGTCCTCCGTAATTGGAACATTGCTTAATTTGATTGTCATGCACTATTTTGGCAGTAGATGGTAATATAAGATGCATTTTAACTTCCTACTAATCATAAATTGGCTGAGCATTCCCCAGTTGTGGAATATAATGAAACAGAAATCTGTTAATTATTAAATTAAGATCGAAATACGAACTTTCATTTTTCACTTTTTGAATACAACGTTTCATTATAGCTACTGCGCTTTCCGCCGCTCCATTAGTGGAAGGGTGAAACGCTACTCCTCTGAAATGAAAAATTCCGTTAATTCTTAAATAATTTTGAAATTCGATAGATGTGAATTGACTACCGTTATCTGACGTTAATTCTTTGGGTAAGCCAAACATTGCGCAACACTCTCACAGTTTATTAATCGTTGCCGTAGTTGTAATCTTGTCATTTTAAAACATTTGAATGTGCATCTTGAGTATAACAAAAAATTGTTGCTTAAAAAGAGGTCCAAAATAATCTACATGTATATGACACCATGGTGATTGTGACCACTGGTACGGTCTCAAAAAAGATCTCGGGGTGTCTTACTAAATTCTAAACAAGCATTACAGCTGCGTGCTACATTTTCAATGTCATTGTTCATTGATGGTCACCAGAAATAAAATCGAGCTAACGCCTTCATTTTTACAATACCCATATGACTAGAATGCAACTCTTTATTTTAAAACTTTATTACGTAATTAGATGGAATTATTACACGATAACCCCACATCAGACAATTTTGTTCAGCCATTAGCTTGAACTTACAATTTACAAACGGTTGACATTCCTTATCATCTATTTTATTTGTCCATCCTGACAAAACATAATTTAGAATTTTTGATAACGGATCGGTTCTAGTATAGAATTTGATTGTTTTTCAATTTACATGAAATTCTAGACAATAGTTTGCCTGGTTTTTATCTGAGCGTACGTTTGAATTTCATAATTATAACTACCTAATATTTGTGCCCATCTTTGTAATCTAGTTGCTGCCATATTGGGATTCCTTTTTTCAATCCGAAAATAGACAACAATGGTTTATTATCCATTACGAGTGTGAAATGCCTACCGCATAAATACTGATTAAATTTGTTCAACGCAAACATTATACTTACCCCTTCTCTGTCGATTTGAGTGTATTTCTGTTCGGCGGCATTTAACACACGTGATGCAAATGCGCTAGGGCGTTCTATTCCGTCTGAATACTTGTGTACAATTACACAGGGGCGCGCCGTCCACGTGTCGAATGTGTCAGCGAACATAGGCGCCAGAAGGCCAAAAGCGCCTTAAAAATGTATATAAATTAAAAATTCGTTATAGGTTGCGATTAAAATAATTCAACACAGCCTTATTTTATTATAACTTATTTATGATCTCAGTAATTATTCTTGTTCTAACATGAATAGTTCGTATAGTCGTGTTAATATCATGTATACAGTGGACTCTTCATATTAAATCGCCGATGGATACATAGCCGCGGGGGCGGGAGCGCGCAGGCGACGCGGCGCCGGAAGTTTGTCCACGCACGAATTTACAAAATGAAGCGCAAGCGTTCTAACCCGTTTAGTCTTGTTAAAACATGCATTACTTGAAATCGTCTATGATTGAACAAACATATTATTTGCTTCATTCTCCTTCAGCAAGCAGTACTGCACTAGTGTAGAATTTATGTACCTTGTATTTTTAAAATATTTGTGAGTGAATGTGAATTTAAGAATATCAAGAACATTAAAGATTAAAGGTAAGCTATTTTGCATTTAAAATAAACATACATACATAACAATACGCATTTTCCAATAGGGGTAGCGATCATGTTTGCAAAATCTAGAAAAAAAAGTAATAAAAGCGAAATTATTCGAAAATGTTACTTCATACTTTCCTACAATTAAAGCTAAACTAAAGCAAATAACGCAAACAAGACTTTTGGTAATAGAATAATTACATTTATATAATTTATTGAATATTTTTATTTAGATGTCTCAAGAAAGAAAGAAAAAGAAACTCTCCGGGCATCAAAATTTAATTAATAAAAAAAGACGCCAAGAAGAACAAGAGAAAAATGCTTCAAGATTAACACAGTATTTTACGAAACAAACGACCAGAACTGACCAAGATTATCCGCCAGATTCAATTCAGGAATCAGTACCCGATTGCAGTGTAGATGAATTCAAAATACAAAGTCAGCCAGGACCAACTCCCAGTGAAGATAATCAAATCGTTGAAGAAATTACCCCTGTTTTTGGATCTGGGGACTATACTGAAGAGACAGGTACAGATACAATAAATAACTGTGCATTTTATGACCCAGGGCTTTGGCCGGAACCAATATCTCACATATCCAGGCAAGCTATTATAAAAACGGGTCCTATACAAATAAAAAACTTTAATTTTCCCCGCGATTTGTTGGGTCGAAAATTTTCTGAAAGTTACCGTAAGAGAAACTTAAAAGATGGTGAAGAATGTAATAGAAATTGATTGATTTACTCAATTACGAAAAATAATGTTTATTGTTTTTGTTGTAAACTTTTCGAACCTTCTCAGCAAAATAGATTTATTCTGGGATTTAATGACTGGCATCATATAGCAATGTACCTGAACCGCCATAAAAAAACTTCCACTCACTTTACTAACTACAAAAAATGGACAGAGTTGCTTCTATCGTTCAAAAATAAAACTACTGTTGATTATTTACAGCAAACAATATTACACATTGAAAGTAAACGATGGTATGAAGTAATAAAGCGAATAATTTATGTAATTCAATTTTTATGTAAACAAAATTTAGCACTTCGAGGCAAAAGCGATAATCTTTACAATCGCAACAATGGTAATTTTTTTAAATGTATTGAAATGCTAGAAAAGTTTGATCCTATTATATCGGAACACACACGACGTATAAATAGCGATTCTGAATTTCACAAAATGCCAACATATCTAGGAGACAAAATCCAAAATGAAATACTTTCCTTAATGGCTTTTAATATTAAAAATCATATTATAAATTTATGTCGACAAAATAAATATTTTTCAATAATATTAGATAGCACTCCGGATGTTTCTCATATTGAGCAAATAAGTGTAATAATTCGATTCTTTCATTTCAATTTAGCATTAGGATCGACTGAATACATGAACATTTTTTAGCATTTTATCCAATTTTAGATGTTACAGGGGCTGGATTGACAACATTTCTTATTGATCTATTAAAAACATCAAATTTAGACATAAATAATATAAGAGGCCAAGGCTATGATAATGGCTGTAACATGCGCGGCAAAAACAGTGGCCTACAAAAAAGAATTTTAGATTTGAACCCTCGAGCTTTTTATGTTCCTTGTGCGAATCACAGCCTGAATCTAATTGTAAATGATGCTGCTAATATCAACCATGAAACAATAATTTTTTTTAATATAATACAAGAATTATACAAATTTTTCTCAGCGTCTACTAATCGATAGAATATCTTAATCAAGCATGTTACTAATTTAACTTTAAAGCCCTTATCCGAAACACGCTGGTCAAGTAGAATTGATGCCATAAAGCCTCTCTATAAATATTTACCAGAAGTTTTTGATGCATTATTTGAAATTTGCAATGACCACACATGAGTCGACGAACAATCTAAATACCAAGAAAAATGTCTGGGAAAAAAAATTTCTACATTTACATTTATTTGCTCCATTAAAGTGTGGTATGATATTTTAAATCAAGTAAATTTTGTGAGTAAAATGCTTCAATCTCAAATTACAAATTTGCAACTTGCTTTGGATGCATTAAACAAACTAAATACATTTTTAACTAATTATCGATCTGATGCTAGTTTTGCAGAAATTGTTGAAAGTTCCAAATTAATTGCAGAAAAGTTTGACATAGAAACTGAATTTCGTAGTGCGAGGCCATTAAGACGACGTAAAAAATCTACTCAATTTGATTATGAACATGAAGATCAACCTATAGTAAATCCGTCACGCACTTCTTGTCTTAACGTCGTCGAGACAAGTCGCATCGAGAAAGTATACTAGAGTAATTACCTAATTACCTAATTAACTCGGGCGGTCATTAACGGTATCTTCGCCGCTTTCACTAATTAAGTGGTCACTGATTAACATACCATAAAATAAAAGAAAGCGGTTAAAAGGAAAAAAAACATTCCTTTTAAGGGATAAGAAGACCGTCGGGCCGACTACAAGCCGTAAAAGGAGAGCAGTACACCACAAATCACACGGACAGCAGCAACCCCGGATCTATTTAAGCAGACACAGGACCAGCATCAACCAAACCAGGACACTCCGCACTCAAACCAGCACAGCCAGGACAGGACAGCACAAAGGAAACCGGACACCGAACACACTAACCAAAGCAGCTCCGAGCGATCAAACCAGCACCACAGGACGCCGATAAAAAGGTACATTTAATAAAAAAATATATAAAATTTGTTGTTGTTTATTGAACTTACTAACAAACCGCCCCCCATTCGTATAAGGACTCTCGACTCCCAAGCCTTAACCCGGCGGGGTGTGAGGCTGCACTTCGGCGAGAGTCCGCTCTTCCTTTAACAATACAGTTTCTTTCCCTACATTCACGAACCCATTAACAAGCCATGGTAAAACACGGCAGACCCATCCCTCCCTCACCTCCCACTGACATACCGACACTACTCGAACTGAGACCGCAACCCTACCCCTTACCTACGACACCACCACGTACATACGCAACCGTTGCCGCTAGACCAACGACACCTACAACAACACAGACATACACAACCACACGATCCCCGACCTCATCCTCAACTTCCTCATCCTCAACTTCCTTATCCTCTAGCACTTCCGAAACAATCCGACCCAACCCTAAATATTGCATCCGCAATATTCCCACCATCATCAAAACACAAAAACAATTGTTGCAATCCTTATCACCGCTTAACCTTCCGTGGTCCGAACTCCGGTTCAACCACAACCACATCGCCCTAATCATAACCGCCACTCCTATTCCCGTCCCAGAAATCCAAACCCGCATCCAACACCTTTTTGGAACCCCCTCCGTTTCGCTCCAACAACTTACCGGTCCCCGAACATCCCTTACCACCAATCCTAATTCCACTTCCCTATCATGCGTCATCCGAGGTGTCGACCAAGACATCACCATTCCCGAGATCATCCAATCCATAGACCTTCCACATGTCACCCACGCCGTCCGCATCATCTCCAAAGCCACTAACCGTCCTACATCCCTAGTCAGAATCCTCACCCAATCCAAATCCACCCTTGACTGCCTGCTCGCACGCGGTGTCTGGATGTTCTCCAGGCACTACCTCTGTGAGCCTCCACACATCCCGAAACCTATCCCTAAATACTGCTCCATCTGCACGCAGTTGGGCCACCAAGCAGTAGAGTGTCCCACCCCCCGAACCTCCAAATGTCCTTCCTGTGGCGGCAGCCACAAGTCCCAATCCTGCACAACCCTATCCACGCCAACGTGTAACAACTGCGGCGGCTCTCACGCTACCTTCAGTTTCGACTGCGAGAAGCGCCGAGAGATCCCCTCCTCCCCATCCAAAGCAGCCAGCATCTCCGCCCTCGAAACCGCCTCCACCACCGACTCCACTTCAGAACCAGACGACCCCACGGTCGAACACTTCCTTAGAATTAACCAATTCCTCCGAGCGTTTGCCTTTACTCTCGTGTCCGTCTTTCCTGACAAGCGCGAGCTTGTCTTGAAAATGATCGACCGGGCAGCAATGGTTTACCTTAACCGACGCGTGTATTCCACCTGGGTGGGTACACGGGTCATGTTCTCCACACCCATCCGAAGTCCATAAATACCCCCTACCAACCTATCCTATCCCTAACCTAACCCTTAGTACAATGGCTCTCACAATCGGAACCGTTAACGCAAGGGGCATTCGACGGAAGCGCCCCTTACTGAAAAACCTATTGACCAACGACAAGATACAAATAATAGCCACAACAGAAACCAAACTACACCCACGAGGCACACTTAATATCTCCCAATACAACACATTCCTTAATAACAACCAAATCCGAGGAACCCGAGGTACAGCGCTACTAATTCACAACCGATATCCCTCAACCATCCACATTCTTTCACCACAATTGCAACACCTAGAATGCGTAGCAGCAACGATACACCTTCCATCCACTTCAATCATCGCAATATCATACTACAATCCACCAGGAATAAACACCCTATCAGAAGAACTTCTCGAATATATTTCTAACCTCCAAAACGCTGTACTATTAGGGGACCTCAACGCAAGACACACACAATTCGGCGACACAACTACCAACCACAATGGAATCCTCCTAGCTAACAACCTTCTCCGCCTGCCCCTCTGGCGAGCTATTAACACAATGCCCACATTCTTCGGGCACAACGGAACCTCCATAGTAGACCGTATTATTTGCTCCGAACCCCTCATCCAATACTTCCATAATCAATGCCACTTAGGTACCACCATTACTTCGGACCACCTACCCCTGCTCATCAATACCACACTAGGACTAGCCCCTCCACCTACTCCAACCACAATCACAAGACGAGACTTTAAGAACGCAAACTGGGACCTATTTAACGAACAAATCACATACAACCTACCCGAAACCAACATCGACACCCCACAAAACATAGACGACGCCATACGTGAACTTACACATTTAATAACAGATGCAACAAACACAGCCATCTCGACAAAACTATAGACATACAAAAAACCACTCCCACCACACATAGTAACCATGATCAAACAAAAAAGACGAGTATACAGACAATTCCTAAAACGTAGAGACCCAGTTCTCAAAACAGAATACAACAGACTAAATGCACACATACGACTAGAAACAAACCGCTACACACAAGAGAACTGGATACAAATAACCTCCAACCTCGACTTCCGAGACGGCCCAAACTTTTGGCACAAGTTTAAGGTCCTGACCAAACAAAAAACAACGCCACGACCATATCTACTAGACCCCGAAGGAAACATGATCACCTCAGACCAAGAAAAAGCCGACCTATTCAGCATACACCTACAGGACAGATTCACCACCCCCGACGATCCACTATTCGACAATGACCTCAAAACCCAGCTCGAACAAAACCTCGAAAGACTAAGACTGAGAAACGACGCCCCTCACATCCTAACACAAGATGACCCATTCCTAGAACCAATATCTCCTAACACAGTAATAGACATACTACGAAAAGGCCGGAACTCAGCCCCCGGGCAAGATGGCCTCAACAGACTCATTCTACGACACCTACCACGAAACGCCATCACACAACTCACACAAATATTCAATAAATGCCTATCCCTCGCATATTTCCCAACACAATGGAAATCAGCCCACACAGTCATGAAAGCCAAACCACATTCGGACCCAACACAACCTTCCTCATATAGACCGATATCACTTCTAAGCTGCTTAGGCAAATGCCTTGAAACAATTATATCAAGAAGACTCAAAGACTTCCTTGAGGACAACAATTCCATCCCGAACAGCCAATTCGGCTTCAGAGCCAACAGATCATGCCACGACCCCCTAGTTAAACTCTACACTGAAATATCCAGATCCCTCAACCAAAAATCCTGCTGCCTAGCAGTATTTCTTGATATAAAGCAGGCTTTTGATAAAGTCTGACACGCCGGACTAATTCACAAAGCCCAAGTCCTCAATATCCCACACCACTTCATCCAACTCCTACTTTCATACCTGTCAGACAGGACAGTGACAGTCAGCATAGGCTCAACCAACTCTCAACCTTTCTCACCAACAGCAGGCATACCCCAAGGATCAGCATTAGCCCCTCTTCTCTACCTCATATATGCACACGACATCCCTCAACCCAATAACCAAGACACAACAATAACCCAATTCGCGGACAATACAGCGATATGGGTGACTGACAGAAAAAGCCAGACCGCCAACAGACTAATGAACCAACAAATACAGCAATTCTCAAACTGGGCCAACCAGTGGAGAATCACCATCAACCCCAACAAAACACAAACCATACTCTTTAGACACCCCAACCTCACAAGACAACCACGGCAATCCACGGACAACATAAACTTGCGAATAAGGAACGTCCAACTACAACCACAAGACACGATAATTTACCTAGGATTGACCTTCTCGACAACCCTCAACTGGGAACAAGACCTCAAAACAGCCCTAAACAAAGTACTAAACCGAGCAAACATGCTCAAAGCACTAAGAGGACACGACAGAGGCTGCCACCCCAAAACATTACAACATACATACAAAACATACATAAGACCAATAATCGACTACCGCGCGCCATTGTACGCCTCCCTGAAAACCAACAAGCTCAAAACCATTGCCTCCTGCGAACGAAGCATACTACGACACATCCATAGACTACATTACAGATTCCCCAACGACCTGACAATACAAACAGCAAACATAGAACCTATCACAAACAGACTAAAAACATTACAGACAAAATACACAAACCTCAGAGTACACGGAAACACAGACGCCACTAAAAACATACTCAAAACCTACTATACAACCAACAGACGACGCTTCCACCCAAGAAAACCGAAAAGAAAACTAAAACACCTACCAGCACTCCTAACCCAACAGCTAGACGACCTACCACAAGACTTCAGCGCAATCCTCGACGAAACTCCTCTCAACCTCCGATAAAACCATACCCAAGTCCCCCATGCTATCATGATGACGACCAATGCCCACGGAAATGGCCAATTGTAAAAACCCACAACACACCACAAACACCAACCACAAAACACACCACACCCGTAACAACACAATAAAGCTAAGAAAATAAGATTTTTTTTTGCCACATAAAACACACAACAAAATTGAAACCAAACAATTCCAAAATAACACCAATCCAAAAAGAAGAAGACCCAGGGCTGAAGAGGGAGAAGACCCCTAAACTGCCCGCAGAAGAAGACATCATATAACAACATATAAGCAAAGAGTCTAAAAGCTAATAAACGACCTAAAAAAAAAAAAAAAATAGTAAATCCTGAAAATTCATTCAAAGTAAATTTTTATTTCTGCATAATAGATCAAACTTTAATTTCGTTACAAGACAGATTTTATTTATTAAAAGAACATATGGATTCATTCCAATTTTTATATTCATTAGATAATTTACAAAATAAAGAATACCTATTATCTTGCTGCAAAAAATTACAAGCGAAATTAACTCATGAAAATCAGTCCGATATTGACGAAGATGATTTATGTGAAGAAATTTTACAATGTCAAGTATTTATTACGAATTCAAAAAAAGATATATCCCAAATAATTCAGTATATTTATTCAAACGATTTAGTAAGAGTTTTTCCAAATTTTACTGTAGCACTCCGTATTCTTTTATCATTACCTGTGTCAGTTGCGCCCCCGGAGCGGTCTTTTTCGAAATTACAAAATCATAAAGAGTTATTTATGCTCCACAATGGCGCAAAATAGATTATCAGATCTCGCAATAATTTCAATTGAGTCTGACATACTGGATAAACTTGATATTCATGATATTATCCAAACTTTTTCTTTGCTAAAAGCTAGGAAAGTAAAATTTATTTAATGACTTATTTACATTGTTTGTATTTAATTTACCGTATAATATGTATTATGTTTAGGTTATAAATATTATATTTTTCATTTATTATTGTTGTTTATCTGTTTTCTTGTGTTTGTAATTTTGTATTTTAAATAAAAAAGTTTACACAGACTATTTCAATCTTTGTGTGTTTTTATTTCAATGCGTTAAGAATGTAACAAAACAGTCATTTAAATGTCCCTAAACATAAGCCTAAAAATTATAGTATTTCAAATTAATTATTCATTATTTTTTATTCATGTCGTATTACTTAAAAATGCTACTAGAGAATTAAAAATTAAAGTGTCCGAACCTATAGTTGTTGGGGCTCTTATCACCTAGGCATGCAAAATATTTATAATATTAGTTTTTGATACAAATGTTTTTAATTAATGGGGCGCCATCAAAAATTTTGACACAGGCGCCGCATGCTCCTGGCGCGCCCCTGCAATTACAGCGCCTATTGCATTTGTCGACGCATCACAAATTAATTTTATATTTTTATCAGGATCATAATGGTCTAATACTTGTCTTGATAAAAGCATATCTTTGGCCTTTTCGAATGCGCGTTGACAGCTAGTTCCACTTACAATTTTTTTTAAGTAATTTTTAAAGCGGATATGACATCCGCGACGCTTGATCCAAAAATTTACAATAAAAGTTTATCATACCTAAAGATGATTTTAAATGGGTAATTGTTTGAGGAATGGGTACCTGCTTTATCACATATATTCTTGCATTCGACATGTGTAGACCGTTACAGTCATATGACTTAAATAACTGATTGAATTTTGAAAAAACTTACATTTTTCTTTATTTACTGTCAACCCGCTTTCTTGCAACTTACCCAATACTAATTCCAATCTTAATAAGTGTTCCTCTTTATTTTTGGCTGTAATTAACAAATCCTCAAGGAAACACACTACTCTCGGAATTCCAATTATTAAGTTATCCATAATTTTTTTAAATAACCCAGGTGTATTACAAATTCCAAACGCGAGCCTGGTTACTTTAAATAGCCCATTATGCGTTAATATGGTAACTAATTTTTGAGATTCTGGTGAAAGTAACACTTGCTGGTAAGCATCTGTTAAGTTTATTTTTGAAAATTGTTTACCGCCTTTTAGCTGTTCGAAAATCTATTCGATTCTACGCAATGGGTAGTAAACTTCTTCCAATACCTGATTTAAGGTTAATCTATAATCTCCACACAATCTTATCTTATCATTAGGTTTCATACAATAACAAGCGGTGTAGCCCAATCGCTACTCTCAATGGGAATTAGGACTCCCCGCTTTTGCAACCTATCGAGTTCCTCTTCTACTTTACTTTTAAACGCAAACGGGACGGGCCGCGGTTTGAAATATCTCGTTTGACAACTTTCCTTAATTTTTAAGTTTATTTCACCTTTTGTAAATGTTCCTAATTCCTCATGAAATACTTTTTGAAATTAACAACAAATATTTTCAATTGTTGAGGTAGACTCCAAATTATGAATTTCTGCGATCCCCAAATTTAATAATGTTAATATGTTACGTCCTACCAATGGTGGACCACCATTTTTTATAACATTAATAGGAAAATTTTCAATTAATTGGGATTTATAATGAATGTTACAAACAATTTTCCCCATAGGTACAATATTATTCCCTATATAATCTTTTTATATTAAATCGACAAAACGATAAGAAAACATTATCTTGTATTACTTTCAGAAATAAATACCTTTACACTTACGTTCTATCATGTGCGATTGAAGCGTCCCGTACCAATCGCGCGTGAAAGTGTGCTGGTGTAAATGCTAAATAATCGCTCGGTTTTTAGACGTGTACAAACCTGCAGTCATTTCCCCAGTGATTTCGTGCAGTCGAAAGACGTCGCAATTTTTGTTGCCTTAAATTTTTCATGCGGTAAAGTGTGTGCAATACAATAATAACGAATATATTTAATAAAAGTGGTAAGTATACTATTTTTCCATTACTATTATTATTTATCTAGGTATATCAAAGCTGCAATTTTGCCCAGCAGATGCAGTGGGGTGCATTACAAAACTCAAAGAAACATTGCAAATAAAATGTTGATAATAAATTGAGCATATTTATTATTATTGATTATTTGATTTATACTGATCTACTTTTGTTGCGGCGACTAAAAATCCAATAATAATGATCGATCTATAGTATTGATAACTGCGTATGTCTATTTTTGACTATTGTGTATTTGTTTTACAGGTAACATGGCAGATTCACGATACTGGTCAAAAAAGGCAATAACAGAGAAGTTGAAGATGATGGTACAGAACGCAATAATAAACAGGTAATATTTAGTGGATTTATTAAAAACAAAAGGAATTTACAAATTAAGCCTTTTCTTTTGTTATCATTTCGTCCTGCCAATCAACTTTTCCATCTTAATTGAAGTAATGTGTATAGTTATCTCGGTTTGCTTTAGCAGCTGTGGTAGAAATATTTCTTCCTTTACAGCTTTGTAATTTTGTCATATCAACTGCATTTTTTCGCCAGTCACCCATCTGTAATTCATGAGTTACTAAATTGTCTTGATCGAACGATGTCGATGTTGCATATGAAGTTTCGCGCCTTCTAAGAAAATTGTGAAGAGCACAAATAGCAAGTATAACGAAACTTATATTTTCCGGGTTCCTCATATGTATTGGCGTATGAAGAATTCGAAATCTTGCTGCTATCAGTCCAAATGCATTTTCAGAAACATTTCTTGCACGCGATAGTCTATAGTTGAAAATCCTTCTACTATAAGAAAGATCTCTTTGGGGATATGGTTTTAAGAAATGTTCCTGTAAGGAAAATGCTTCATCGCCCAAAAATGCAAAATTAAGGTTATTTTCTGTTTCCGTGTTGTTTGGTAAAGGTAAATGATCTAAAACGAAAATTAAAAGTATGAACTAAGTTTACAAAAATAACAAGTTACCATTTACTAGTTTATGATAAAATTCTGTACTTTCAATTACTCCTCCATCAGACAATCTTCCATTTTTACCCACATCGACAAAAATAAACTCATAGTTAGAGTTCACGAGTGCCATTAACACTATACTATAAAAATTCTTATAATTATAGTATTGTGCTCCTGAACGAGGAGGAGGTACGATGCGGATGTGTTTGCCATCAAGGGCTCCTCCACAGTTTATAAATTGCCATTTTTTATTTTTAAATCCTGCTGCTACTTCAAGCCAATCCTGCTTTGTAGATGGGAACTAAAATTAGAATATTTTTTATTCTTTTAGAGATCTGCTGAAGTTTCATCAGAAGATGCTTCAACATCTCACCAGCAAAAATCAACTTGAAAAATATAACGATTCACTGGACGAATTTGATGCAGCAGCAATTTCGTGGGCAAAGAAAATGGAAAGGATGAACCCAACTCAGGCTATTTACGCCGACATGCTTATAAATCGAATTATAAATCAAGGATTATTAAATCAATTAACCAACAACATAACAATTATAACAGATTAACCACCATCTCCAGTCTTTTCACCTCTTAGCCCATATAGTACTGTTTCACCAAATTCTTCTTCAACTCAGCAAGGCCAAACATCGCAATTACAATCTTCAGCAAGTTTAACATCTTACTATGAACAAACTAGTAGTGACTTTCATAATTTTGAATTAAAGGAATTTATTTTACGTTTTCAGTAAATTATTGCTTTAAGTTTTGTTAGCAGCATAATAATGTATTACGTTTATTTTTAGTTTTAATAAAGCAATCAATCTTACTTTTAAATATGTTCTTCTTAAAACCTTATATATGGCTTGACATGTTTCAGGTATAATTGTACATAATCATGGTGAAGATATTCCAGTTGAAAATTTTAAATCTTCAAATGAACGACCCGTAGCTAAGTATCGTAATGTAGTTGTATCTTGTTTAGAAGTTATTGGAGACACCAAATCCAACAAAATGCGAAACGATGTTGAATTCATTCGCAAATAGTTTCTGAAATCCGGGGGAAAATTATCACGCAATTCATGTAAGAGCGGCATATGCCCATATTTGTTGCGATCTTCCATCCATTTTTTTATCCAACACCTTTTTTTTCGTCTGTTATTTGAAATATTTAGATACACAGCCAAGCACAAAGCCACTTTTAATTTTCGTTTTTTAATTATTTTATCCATTTTGAATAAGAACGTCTATAAAACTGGTGAAAATTTCAACATTCCACGAGCCAGGAATTTCACGCGCGAAACTTGACACTTTTCAATTTAAACTAGCAGTTTTATCATCTTACATTTTACTGCACCAGGTAAAACCGTGCGATTAAAGCGTTGAAATTTTTAGGTCACACTTTTAAGACGCGCCGCTCTTGGTCGCGCGAAAATACGCGCGTTTGGAACAGGACGCTCCAATCGCACATGATAGAACGTAAGTGTAAAGGTACCTAATGTCGCCACCCTGAATCTATCTCAAATTTAACCAATTGGTTATCACACTGAGTTCTATGTATAATAATTTATCTTTTACACAGTTATTTCCAGACTCGAATTTAAAGGATTCAATGTTAATATGAGTATCAACTGTTTTTCCATTCATAGCGGTATCACTTAATACATACTTTTGCATTGATTTCTTCCGTTCGCACATTGGAGATAAGCGACCTTTCACTCCGCGAATATTACAATTGTAATTCTTATAGTTACATTTTTGAAATATGTGATTTCTTCTCCCACATACACAACACTTCACTTTTCCACTAACTTGTCTTTGATAAGAATTAGAACCTTGATGAGACTCATTTTGTGTACTTCCTCTTCCGTTTTAATTAGCATCTTCGGTTCGGATTGCTCATTAAATTCACGTTGATCTCGAACAGCGGCTTCTTTATTTTGTGCTATCTTAACGATACCATCCCATGTAGTTTTAGTGGGATCCTCTTCAAAAAGTCTTCCCATAATAATTCCAGGTTCCATGCCTGTTACCAATTTATCTATCAGGATGACACCTAATTCAGTTCCAAACCTACAAGATGCTGCTAAACTCTGGCTGTTACTGCTTCCCCATGACTTTTACGAACATTGTAGAATTCATAACGAGTCGCGTCTAAAGCACGTACAGGAAGTAAATGGAGAACATTTTGAACACCTCCTGCAGTAATTAAGTTGTTAATTAGAATAATTTGTCCAGTTCATTTATTTTTGAAGATTTAATTTAATATTATTTGTTTGTTGATTTTTATTTAAAAAAATTAAAAATGATAATTTTTGAATTCTACTTTTAAAATCTTTTCCAACGATGTATCGCACGACCCCCCTTGCTATTTAAAAAAATGGAGGGGGTAGCTGTCAAGGGTAGGGGGTGAAAGGGGTGACAATTTTTTTTTGTTAAAAAACAGCTCGTTTGAAATAAAAATTGACGTGTCCGAGCGTTTTTCAATTTTGTCTTCAGTAACGGAGATTAAAGGGAGGGGTAAGACTTATCATCCGCACTGTATAATATAAAAACCTCCGTCCAAAAAATGCACAATCATTTCATTTCTTTTTAAATTTTAGAAATGGAAAATGCATTAATCAGGTTATTGTAAAGGGTATATTAGTTGTAGTGTAGCGACAAGGAAACTCATCTACAAGAGTCGTACGAGGTTCCAGTAGATGGTACTGAAATTTTTTCATCGGCATCGGTTTACTAAAATAAGCTTCCGGTGACAATTGGAAATTGTAACAATTGTACTTTCAATATTTATGTTAATAAGTCAATTATAAAAATTGTTATTATTTAAAATTGAATAAATTCACTTACCGCTCTAGAACGCTAAAATACTTACCGTCGTAGTTATTCTTAGCAACTAGTAAACAAAACTTACTGTCGTGGAAACAGACAAGGCAAACAGCCAGATAGAGCATAGTCACGCAAAAACAAAATGAAATAAGAGATCATTTCTGTTTTGGCAGACATCAAAGCAATGATTGTTTCTATCTGTGCCAAACGTATTCTTCTATTCTAAAACAGCTTATACGTGATAATGTGAATTTACTAGTTCTGTTTCAACAAGATTTTCACTAATCTTAAGCATGTGTACGGTGATTACATTAGATATGACATTAGGTAGATTTAAGGCCTCGTGTTTCTGTTGCTGGCGTGACAAATTTGGATTTCTTGTGATTGATAAAGAGAGTGATGTTAATTCAGGTCGTTTCCGTAAGGGATTTGACTGTTCCATTGTATTATAAATACTACACTTGATATGTAAACATGCAGTAGTAATGGAGGAGCGCTTAGTACAAGATATTTTGCGTGCTTGAAAGATTGTGCAACAAAAATACGCTAGTTTAAAGGAAGATACTGCCCTTACAGAACATGCAATGGAGACACACTTTAAACCTATAGCACAGCCATTTAAATAATTGATTACTAAACAACATGGTTCTCTCGTCAAAGCTGAACCGTTTACATCAGAATTCGAAACAAATGAGCCTATTGCACATGAAAATGAAGTTTTTTTTACATCATACTCCAAAAACATCTGGAACACGGAAGGCACCACGTATTCTTGTTCCTGACGCCATTCCACAACTTTTAGAGGAAACTGCGATTGCTGATACCACACATGATGACGAGAGGGAAATTTCTACTTTACAACAATTAAAATCAGAACTGTTAGCTGCTGGATCTCAACCAGCCCTTGAATAGTACCTTAATAAGTACGAAGGATTAGCGAAATATTATGTGGAAGGTATATTTAGAGATCCCGAAGATGAGTATGATTTAACATACGGTGTACACTTTCTTCCCGAAAAAGAAAATTTTTTTATTGGTGATAATGAACCAGACTTCGTTGGAGAGGATTTTTGAATCGCTCTCTCTCTCTCTCTCTCCCTCCCTCCATATATATATATATATATATATATATATATATATATATTTATAATTGAAGAATAGAATTACGTAAAGCGAAAGTAATAAAGTAGGACCTCTTGTTATAGATACATTTGGTGGACACCTTCATCATCAAACGACAATAGATTGATTTGGTAAACATCTTGTTCAGCATTCTGGTGATCTTCATTATGAAAATTTCATTTCTTTCTCTGGAATAGCCATTAAAAAGAGAATTAGTAGTCCTACTGGTATAGTTAACACCTACACCTTTCCCTGTAACGAGGGCATCATAGTGTATTGCAAGTGGAGTCATCCAGGTCTTGAGCTTAACATAAATGATAGATAAAAAGTTTGCGCTTGCTGGCCATGTAATTGGTCACCACATAACTAGGAATGCCGGAATTAAAGTCACTATACCAGAGTTTATACAGCTTGCAACTACGACGATGTTCCATGTAAAGCTCGTAGCACAATCAACAAAGTGCTAAAATAAGCGAACCTACTGTTGAAGAACTGCACAAACCAGCAAGAAGAAATTTTCCGCGGCGTTGTGTGGTACTTAAAGGTTCAAATGATCTGTTGTAGGCTGATTCAGTAGAAATGATACCTTATGCTCGAGTAAATAAAGGATTTCGATACATTTTAGTAGTAATAAATGCATTTTCTGAATATGTCCGGGCTTATCCTAACAAACGCAAGAATGGTAAACTAGTCGCAGATGTAAAGAATAAACTTTTGTCTGGTTTGCAAAGGACCCCTACACATATACAAACTGATATGGGAACGGAGTTTTATAATGCTGAATTTAAAAAGGTAATGAAAAAAATTAATATTAATTATTAAAGTAGTTATTCCAACTTGAAGAGTTGCATACGATATAGTTTTCGACCCCATCCTTGTAGACAGCCAGGTCCCTTCAGGTGTGTAGAAATAATTTGTAATTATCCCTTGATTGTCCATAAGTATGTGCCATTCCTGTTTATCAGACACCACTCCATTACTCTTAGATCCACCAAGTTTCACGACTGATTCAAATTTGAATTGGAGTGAGAGACCGACACTAACATACTTCGATTTACTTTTATTTAAGAAATACTGCACATTGTTAATTAAAATGTCACGAAATCCACTTGAATTCAAAACATTCACAATCTTCGTCTTTTCTACCGCTTGCCGTAATATGTTCTCCATTACATACAATACTGCGTTCATATGTACTACTTCTGCATTTATTCCTACCTTCCCCACTATTTCTACCGTCAAGGTTACCTACTTGACTTCGGCCGCCAAACTGCAAGCTATTTCTGCAACCCTACAGTTTCAAGGCCTTCCATCATGACTTTCGTTCAAAGTTTGCGGAATCTCAAAAATACCTTCAAGGTTGTCTCCTTCGCCTTCCCAACACAGAATTTTCAAGGTTACCCCAAACGTCAAGGTTCCCACAACCTCAAGGTTACCACAATTACAATGTCTTCCCCTTCTCACGTTCCCCTCCCTCCAAGGTTACTCAATAACAAGGTCATTCGTGCTATTTCACTGGGTTACCTATACGTATTTTCAGGTCAGGTCTTCTTTAAAAGTAGGGGTAACTACACATATGGTATCGTGTTATTTCCAACAGTGTCAGTATGTATGCTAGCCCCTGTCATCCGATTGGGATGCTAGGGAGTGCTACCAACCATTATCACTTTTTAACCTAAGTGCGCGGCGAGCATGTGAACTAATACCAAACAGTGTGCAATTTGAAAAAAAGGGACTACTGCCTTCTACCACATTAGAAGCGCTAAAGTATACCTCATATGCATTTATGCTATGACTGCTACAAAGCATTGCAACCTAGTGACGACCGAGTTATTGACCACCATACACATATGGATAGATGGGTCTCAATTATATTATAAATTATTTCCTGGTAGTATCGTACTGTATTCTACGGTGAGAAGGTGTGCGACGTGCCACCAACCTTTTATTATCCTCAGTATAACAATTGTTTTGATAAACGTTTACTTACGTATCGATCATGGTCTGGAGTTCATCGCTTGCAGCAGCAGGATTCATTTCCACATCTTCAGACGATACGGTTGAATGTTTCATGGAGTTCGAATTAACCGATGGCAACCATCGGACACTTCGCTGCAGGAACATCTCCGATTGGTACCACACTGCGCATACGATCAATTACTTGCACCACGTCCACGCAGGTGTAATGATACAGAATTGGAAAGGACCTTTTGCACTTGTACTAAATCAAACTGTTTTATTCCTAGAGATAATCACATATCTGAATAATAAACTGATTAAATTTGTACACACAACAAATACATATATTAACGTATCTTTTTTTCTTTTTGTACTAAATGTGGTATCAGACAATTGTAAAAATTACATGATCAAGCCTTGAAAAAGTGCGATAGCTATCTGGGTAGGTAGGGTGTGCAAATGGCCTTGAGAATGTGTTAGGTATTAGTGGCCTACATATTTCTACACCTTGGAGATGTGGTAGCCTTGGTCATGTAGGACCTTGAGGAAGTAGCGCACACAAATTACCTAGATACTATGTAACCTTGGGCTGCTGGGACCTTGAGAATGTGGTAACCTTGATAATGTGGGACCTTGAAATTGTGGTGTGTTCCAGAACTGTGCAATCTTACCTACTTAAACTGCATGGACAGACAACAGCCAGTTTGTGGTATGGAAATGTAGGTCATGCAATATTCAGAGCAACGGTGTCCCTACAACGATTTCAAGCCATTGCACAAATAATTCGCTTTTACAATAAAAAAAACTTGACAACAACGACGACAAACTTATAAATTAGGTCCCATACGGGACTTGTGGGATGAATGGGTTGCAATTCTACCCAAGCTCTATAATGTTCACGAAAATGTAACAGTAGATGAGCAACTGGTACCTTTTAGAGGCTGTTGTCCTTTTAGACATTACATCGCGAATAAACCTGCTAAATACAGAGTCAAGGTTTGGACTTTATGCTATTCCGTAACTGCTTATGCATATAACAAGCAAGTTTACCTCGGGGAAAAAAGAAGGTGAACCTCCAGAAAGAGGTCAAGGTAAAAGAATTGTGCCAAATCTTGCTTATGGTCTAAAAGGCCACAATGTAACGTGATTATTTTTTTACCTTGTACGATCTGGGGCAGATGCTATGGAAAAGAAAAATAACAATGCTTGGCACTATTCGCAAAAATAAGCCTAAATTGCCTGCCGCATTGGTCTGCGGAAATAAGTTCTTTCTTCAAAATTGTACTTTACCAAGTCCTATTTTCCGAAACGGAATAAAATTGTTACGCTCATGTGTACCATGCACCACGATAACGGAGTGTGTAACCAAGATCATAAAAAAGCCGTTTATGATTTTAGATTATAACAAAACTAAAGGTGCTGTAGACACGTCCGACAAGTTAATAATAACATACACATGCAGACGGAAAACTAAAAGATGGCCAATGACTATCTTTTACAATATCATGGACGTTTCAGCTCACAACGCATATGATCTATGGTGCGAAGTAACTCCAACCTGGAATGCTGGAAAACTTACAAAACGCCGACTACTTCTTGAAGAACTGGGTAATTCCTTGATCACTTCATTATTGCAAGAAAGAAAACGTCTCCCTGAAATATTCCTGCAACTGAAATGGTTATAAAGTCATGTTCTTCAGCCAGTAATGGCGAAGTAAGGGAACAAACAACCACAACCAAGCGTAAAAGATGTAATTTTTGTCCCTCTTCAAATGATAATAACTAATATGGTATGTTGTAATTACTTAAAATACTTATGTAAAGCTCATATATATTACTACTGTCAAGACTGTAACGAATAAATGCATATACATACCTAACTACTACGTCTTTTAGATGTTCTTTACATAATATTTATAATAATATGTAATAAATAATAAATACTACATATTTCTTATTATTATTTACTGTTATATCAATTTATCGACAATAAAACGACAACTATGAGCTCCCGGGTCATAATGACCCGAACAGAATAAGTGAAACCAAAATGTTAACACAATAGGAGGGTTCTTACAACTTAACATTACTGTTACAAAGTTGGAATGGAATATATTTACTTCATTTGCTCTGTTACACGAGGCTAGTCAATAACGCTTTAAACGTGTTCTCAAATAGTACTTACCGAAACTAGTGTGATGCAAGTTTAGAATAAATACAATGTAATTAGGTATTAAATATTAAGGGAAGAAGTATCTAAATGTAAACACCGAATCTAAGATACAAATTTTAGATGTAGGTGAGAACGGATGCTTTACAACTTACATTTTTATTAATGATTAAAGTTTTTGATAACAGGTTCTTGCAAACAATAGAACGAGATACTTATTAAACTTTGTCGAACCATATTTCAAATTTAAGTCGCGAAACAATGAGTAACAAAACGAATTTAAAACGAACTTTGATGAACCTATTTAACAAAAAGTTCTTTAGGCTTGTTAAAGACGATACAGTAATCCTGTTCATTTTCAAACAAGCGGAAAACATTTTATAAGTAGGTACAGGGTTTAAAATCATAAAATAATATTAACGCTTTTTCCTTTTTCTCTTCTTAACGTTTCCGTGAAACATATTCTGTTTGACAGAAGTTATTTATTAAATAATGCATAAAAACTAATTAATCATTACCAACAAGAACGAGCAACAACTTATTTATGTCACGCGCTGATGTCTATTTATGTTTACATTAAATTGCATTTTTTTCGAAACAACTCACCTTAAATAATTCGTATTTATAAGTATACTTACCCTGAGATCAGATCAAGAGTGTGAAGTCAGAATTTTTCGAACCAATTAGACGTTTCAGATTTTTGATTTTAATATGGCGGCACACACTTTAATACTGTTATATTTAATTTATTTGCTTATAGTTCTACGGAGTTTATATAGTTTAGTGCATCCTAAATATACAGAGTGTCCACAAACTCTTTTCAGAAAAGAAAACCGCAGTTTCTAGAGATGATTTTATGTCGATTTAACGTAAATTACCTTAATACAAAAATACTGCCTAAGAGAACTGGAGCTCTTGTAAGATGGCGCCCTAACATCGGTTTAATTCAAATATTTTTAAAATGGTTTCCCTTTAAATGATAGCGTTCTGTACAGTTATTTAGTGGAATATGTCCAATCGTGTTGCGTGAATATGATTTTT
This sequence comes from Vesta saturnalis, assembly GCA_036346205.1. NCBI lineage: Eukaryota > Metazoa > Arthropoda > Insecta > Coleoptera > Lampyridae > Vesta > Vesta saturnalis. Next base: position 1,441,567 of record JARFJB010002287.1, on the reverse strand, counting down.
TAGTTGTACTCATAAGCGGCTCGTTTGGTCGGGGCATTGGACATTGTTATTCATTTGTTTTTCAAAATTTTGCAATTCTAACATAAAATTAAAAAAATTCGATTTTTTTCATAAAAGAATGATACTCCTGTCCGAAGTCGCTACGACGCACCGTTTTCAAAATAAATCGATTTGAACGTTTCATGTGTTAATCATACTTTTATAAAATTAACTAACGAATTGATTTACAATTATGAAAGATGGCTATGGAAAATAAACAAAATAACAATTGCGTGAACGTCAAACTGCTCTCATGTCATAAATTACTTTTGCTTTAGAAAGTAAGACATAAACTCAGGTAAAAAATAATCGTTTTTAATACAAAAAAATGATGACACAGTTAATAATACAACTGAAAGCATGAAACACAAAACTGAATCTACAAAAGATGACATGACAACCATCCGTTTGTATGCACAAATTTATTCGTTTATGTAAAGATTGGCGAATTTCTGCAAAAATTCCCCTATTGTTCCTAAATTCGTCGCAGGCATACTGAATTCTTCTCCAAAGCTGATTGCGTGTTCATATTGGTTGGGAATAAACCATTGATTTTAGATATCCCCAAACACAAAAATGGGAAGGATTTAAATCAGGAGACCTTGCTGGCGAAGCAACCAAACAGCCTCTTCCGATCCATCGCTCTCGGTAAATGTTATCTAAAAAGGCACGAAAAATTCTGCTGTAGTGAGCCGGACAACCATCATGTCAAACCACAAGTTCCGCCGAATATTCAGATTAATATCATCTAATAAACCCGGTAAAGTATTTTGTAGAAAGTTGAGATATTCTTCGGCGTTTGAACGATTAGGAAATTCAACACGTTCAAGCAAATTATCACCAAGAACACCTATCCATACATTAATGCTGAACATTTCCTGATGTTTATTTCCCTTATCGCATGAGGGTTTTCATCAATATAGGATGCATGAATTACTGATCCTGTTTCCCTAATTTTTTGATGAAGAGGCGTAAATGATTTAGGAGCAAGGTGTCTTCTACCTGAAATTTACCTGCATATCTACGTACTGCTGCCCGAGCGTTGCACTACATTGCATTTCGCCGTACACTAAACGCATATCGGCAATTGTTCGTTACTAAACGCAACCATTCTAACAATATTCAACTTTTTGTATTTACGGTAATGTAACTAAATAATAACAAATCTTTCACTTAAAGCTTATTTGACACTTTCTCCCCAACTAGTATTTGTAATACTAGTTATTTTTGTATTAAGGTAATTTATGTTAAACCGACATAAAGTCAGCTCTAACATCTGCAGTTTTCTTTGTGAAAAGAGTTTGTGGGCACCCTGTATAAGTAAATTGACATTTCCTTTATAAGTTGAATGATGAATGTACTAAGTAACCAAATAATTAATAATTAATAATTAATAATAAATATATTGATACATTTTAATCATATTATGCAAAATATGTGTGTGCGTGTGCGTGTGTGCTTGTGTGCGTGTGTGCGTGTGTACATGTGTGCGTGTGTGCGTGTGTGCGTGTGTGCGTGTGTGCGTGTGTGCGGATGTGCGTGTGAGCGTGTGTGCTTGTGTGCATGTGCATGTGTGCGTATATGCGCGTGTGCGAATGTACGTGTGTGCGTGTGTGCATGTGTGCGTATGTGCGTGTGTGCATGTGTGCGTGTGTGCGTGTGTGCGTCTTTGTGTATGTGCGTGTGTGATGTGTGCGTGTGCTCGTAGCTGTGTCGTGTGTGTGTGCGTGTGATGTGCTCGTGTGGTATTGTACTAATCTGGTTTTAGGATAGTTCTTTGGTGGTGTTTCTTTGTAGCGTTAGTGTGCTGAGCAGATAGTCTGAGTTACACTCAAATTTCAAGTTCGTGAATTAGAACTCGTTTTTAAGATAGTTCAATTTATGGGGTTTTTTTAGGTTTTTCTACAGCCCTTAAGAAGAAATAGTTCAAAGAATCTTTGTGAAGCATCTTAATTACGCAATCAACGTTGTAGGAAATTGAAACTCCGAATTTTGTAAGTGATATTTGCAATTTATGGTAATTATTTTATAAAGTTTTTACGTCAGTTTCGCCTTAAGAATAATTTAGTTATAAACTGCGAAGCACTGTATTACGCAAATTTCAAGTTTCGCGTCGAATATGTCCGGAAACTACCGATCATTCATTGTATATGATATTATGCACAGCAGTTATACGGTGTATTTATTTGTTAATTTCTTACATCAGTTTGCTTAAGAAATACACTAAGTTTAACGCGATTGTAGCAATGCTTTAATTCCTAACCTAAGTTTTAACATTAAAGTGGCAATGAAATTTGCTAACAGTAAGTCTTTGCATTTATTCATTTGGTTGTATTTTAAATTTTTAGTCGGCGTTTCGCACACTCATATCAATTATTTTATACTATATTATTGTTATTACTATAAACAATTAAACTGCTTAATTGAAGTGTATCAGTCAATATAACAACATACCTAATAAGTGCATCAGAAGTTAACTGATTCAGAAGTAAACAGTTAGTTTGTTAATTAAACTGCAGTTTCCATTAGACAATCGATAATAAGCAGAGTAATCTAGATGTGAGCAAAATCCTAATTTTGTAGACTAAAAATATACGCTAACTTAGTCTTGAAAATGGCATCGTTTAATGAATGTAGTTTATTCTTGTAATATTAAATTAAAACAATGCTAATGTTATTAGTCATTAATCAAAGTAAAGGTATAATCTAGTATTTATATTTTCTCTCCGAATGTAGATTAAGAACCATCGATATTTACGGTCATTATCTCCACATACAAATATCCGGCAGCTGGAGGATATTTTATACCCTCTATCAGAACTTTAATATAGGAAACCTTTGTGGTCAAAGGAGACTATTACTTAGCTGAGGTATTACAAAATTTAATTTTCAATAATAGCTGGAACATTTAATATCATATCATATTATTTAAAATTCCTTGTAATAGACAATTGCATTAAGAGATATTTTAGTTTAATTTTATCTGAAAATTAAATTAAAACTATTCAACTTCTATAATTCCATTAAATCGTGAATATCTTATGTAATCTGTTTTAAAGGTAAACACGCACACATGTTTGCTTTTTTGTTCATTAGTCATACCTTATAGACACATTCTAATTACATATATCCTTACGCGTGCGTTATTAAAGAGTACGGCAAATAAAACCTAATAATAATACCTAAAACACTAGTACCAATTAAACAGGTTAAACCTGACTTGATCAGATCTAATCTACAATTCTCTTGAATCCGAGATATTATAGGTTCGGTACTTAAAAATGAAAAATTGGAACCTTTTTACATTGATCACTCGTGTGCATTTCCACCGTCGCGCATCGATCATAACCGTTCATGCTAGGAACGATTCGATGTTCAAACTTCATTCGGTGGCAATCATTTAAATTTTTCCTTCATTGAATATATATATATATATATATATATATATATATATATATATATATATATATATATATATATATATATATATATATATATATATATATATATATATAATATAGTGCGCATTAGTGTGACAAAGTCCCATATCTCCTTTATTTAAAGAGATACAAAAAAATAAATACAAAAGTTGTAAGATATGTTCTGGTGCATATTCCAAAAATATTTTTAATTATACAGGGTAGATCATAAAAGCTTATAAATAATTTTAAATTTTTTTTTAAATAGAAAACCATATATATTATTACATATTTAGATTCTACATACAATTTTAGACACATTTTATGTATAATGTCCTATACCTAAGTCTAACCGTTTTTGACAAATTTCAAATTTTTTGTCATTTTTGGGCATTTGAAAAGCTTTTGGAGCGTTTTGAAAGAACTGGCAATGTGTTATATGAAAAAAATACTAGGGAAAAACGTGTACTGACTGAGGAAAATCAATTAAATGTACTATTAACAGTTACCGAAAATCCATATATTGAACAACGACACATTTCTCAGCAGGTTGGTGTTGAACGACGTACGGTAGAACGGATATTGAAGTCTCAAAAAATGCACCTCTATCACATTCAACTACTTCAAGAGTTGGTTCTTGAAGATTATCAAAGACGACTGGAATTTTGTCAATGGGCTCAAAACAAAATAAACCAACAAAGAAATTTTGTTTATTTGATTTTATTTACAGATGAGGCCACATTTTACAGAAACGGAAGTGTAAACAGACACAATTTTCATCACTATTCTACCGCAAAACCACATTTTGTAAGATATACTTCTCAAACTAGATGGTCTTTAAATCTTTGGGGAGGTGTTGTCCGTAATCATGTAATTAGACCATATTTTTTTTATCAACGAGTAACAAGGGAAGTATACTTAGACTTTCTGTAAAACCATCTACCTAATTTGTTGCGTCAAGTGCCACAGGATGCGCAACAAGACATGTGGTTTCTTCATGATGGGGCCCCAGTACATCATACAGTTCCGATAATAACTTTTTTAAATGCTAGATATCCAGAATGTTGGATTGGGAGGGGAGGGCCTGTTGCTAGGCCTGCTAGATGTCCAGATCATACTAAAATGGACTTCAGCATATGGGGGTACGTCAAAGAGCAGTTTATTAAATACCGCCAACAACAAAGGAAGACATGAAGATTAGGATTGGAAACTGTTTTCAAAACATTAGTGTTGAAATGTGTAGAAATTTAAGCAACGAATTTGTGAGACGTATTGCATTTTGTATTCAAGAAAGAGGCGGACATTTCGAACAACTTATTATGTGGTACGTATTTGACGTGTTTTTAGTACTTTTATCTGTATAATTAGTTACAGGTTTAGTTACATTAGAGGTGTTAAGTTTATGATTAGGATTAGGACATAATTTGTTGAATCAAAAAAATATTGTCTGTACTTTAAGTTCGTTTAATAAAATAATTATTTATGTGGGGTTCAATAAATTGTAATATTTCGATCTGAAGTGCTCTCTATTATTTTTATATGCCGTGCCACGCCGTCACGGCCAACTAACAACAAATCTTGAAAGCCGTATAGCCTTTTTACAATAAAAAAATGTGAAATTGTCAATTGTCATTATTTCATGAACTACAATTTTTTGGAATATACACTTATACTTATACTTATTTTTAATCCTAAATAAGATAGAATTAAAGAAATAGGGGGTTTCCATTTAAAAAAAATGACTATAGGTTTTTTAAATCTACTCTTTATTGTCCATTTTTTATCACGCTGTATAAATGTATTACAAAAATATCAATACAGCCCATTAGAGTAGGTCCCCATTTCCAAGGAAACCAACCATAACTAATTGATAAAGGCTTCGCTTAGAAAAGATTTCCACCTATATTTTGGCCTGCAATCGTCATTTTTGACAAAACATTTGAAATTTGTCAAAATCGGTTAGACTTAGGTATAGGACATTATACATAAAATGTGTCCAAAATTGTATGTAGAATCTAAATATGTAATAATATATAGGGTTTTCTATTTAAAAAAAAATTTTAAATTACTTCTAAGCTTTTATGATCTACCCTCTATAATTAAAAATATTTTTGGAATATGCACCAGAACATATCTTACAACTTTTGTACTTAATTTTTTTTTTGTATCTCTTTAAATGAAGTAGGACTTTGCCACCCTAATGCGCCACCCTGTATATATATATATATATATATATATATATATATATATATATATATATATATATATATATATATATTATATAGACATATATAAAGAAGACCACAGTCCGATTTTCAGGTTTCTAAAATCACGTTTTCAACGCGTTTCCCGAAAAAGGAAAAATTTGGTGAACACTATCCGTTCGTCTGTCCGTCCGTTTATCCGTACATCCCTACTTTTTGTAAAAGGTTTTTTAAACTGGAACTTTCACCAAAAGATTCCTTATAGTAATTGCTGCTATATGACAAAATTTATTATAAAGTTCGGTAAAGAAGGTTGTCACGTATCTAATAGGAATTAGATTTGTGGCAGGGAAAAGCCGCCTAGTTAACTGAACGGGATGATCCTGGGTCTTAGTGTAACCCTTAACTGTATTAATAAAATTCATCTTAGAAGGTTTCGTCGTATTCGGGTTGATTAAATGTAGCATCCAACATATCTTACTATTGGATAAAACGTACGAAAACGTAAGGCGTAAACATGAAGAAATACGTTAACTTAATTTACTTTAATTTACCACACACACACACACACACACACACACACACACACACACACACACACACACACAACACACACACACACACACACACACACACACACACACACAACCACACACGCTACGCGCATCACGCACGCAGCACTCACACGCCCACGCCCGCACACGACACACGTACCACCATTCACACACACACCACTACACACACACCACACACCACACACACAACACACACAACACGCCAATCAACACACACACACACACACACACACACACACACAACAAACACACAACACACACACACACACACACACACACATACATCACACACACACACAACAATACAACATCAAAACATACACAATACACATACAAATACAACACAACACAAACACACAACACAACAAACACAAACACATAACAAACAACACACAACACACAAACACACAACACACAACACACAACAACACAAATACACACAACACACAACACACAGCACAACACACAACACACACACACACACACAGCACACACACAACACACAGCACAACAGCACACAGCACACACACATACACACAGCACACACACACACACACACACACATCACACACAACACACATACACATACAACACACAACAACACAACACACAACACACAACACACAACACACAACACACAACACCAACACCAACACACAACTACCAACACACAACACGCAACACAACACAACAACGCAACAACACAACACGCAACACGCAACACAACACGCAACACGCAACAACGCAACACAACAACAGCAACACGCAACACACGCAACACACAACACACAAACACCACACACGACACACGCAACACACACACGACACAACAACGCACACACGCACACCACACAGCAACACACAACAACACACACACACACACACACACACCAACATCAGCAACACACAACACCAGACACAACACACAACACACACAACACACACACACACACACAACACACACACACAACAACACACACAACACAGCAACACAACAACACAACAACACAAAACAACACACAAACACGCACACACAACACAACACGCAACACAAACACGCAACACGCAACACACAACACACACACACACCAACACGCAACACGCAACACAAACACACAACACAACACAACAACCAACAACACACACAACACACACAACACACAACACAAACACACAACACCAACACCAACAACACACACAACACAACACACACACACACAACACAACACACACACACACACACACAACACACAACACACATACACAGCACACACACACACACAACACACAACACACACAACACACACACACACACACACACACACACACATACACACACACACACACACACACACACACAACACACACACAACACAACACACAACACACAACACACAACACACAACACACACAACACACAACACCAACACAACACGCAACACGCAACACCGACAACACGCAACACGCAACACGCAACACGCAACACGCAACACGCAACACGCAACACGCAACACGCAACACGCAACACGCAACACGCAACACGCAACACCAAACATAACACGCAACACGCAACACGCAACAGCAACACACAGCAACACGCACACAGCACACAGCACACAGCACCAGCACACAAGCACACAGCACAATACACAGCACACAGCACACACACAGCACACATCACACAGCACACACACACAGACACAGCACACAGCACACAGCACACAGCACACACACACACACACACACACACAACACACAACACACAACACACAACACACAACACACAACACACAACACACAACACACAACACACAACACGCAACACGCAACACGCAACACGCAACACGCAACACGCAACACGCAACACGCAACACGCAACACGCAACACGCAACACGCAACACGCAACACGCAACACGCAACACAGCAAACGCAACACACAACACGCAACACGCAACACGCAACACGCAACACGCAACACGCAACACGCAACACGCAACACACAAAACGCAACACGCAACACGCAACACGCAACACGCACACGCAGCACGCACGCACGCACAACAGCACACAGCACACAGCACACAGCACACAGCACACACAGCACACAGCACACAGCACACAGCATACACAGCAACAGCACACAGCACACTACACAGCACATACAGCACAAGCACACAACACACAGCACAGCACACAGCACACAGCACACACACAGCACACAGCACACAGCACACAGCACACATCACATACATACACATACACACAGCACAAACACACAACACACAACACACAAACACAACACACACACACATACACACAACACACAACACAAACACACACATACATAACACACAACACACAACACACAACACACAACATACATACACACAACACACAACACACAACACACAACACAACACGCATACAACTTTTGTACTTAATTTTTTTTTTGTATCTCTTTAAATGAAGTAGGACTTTGATACACTAATGCATGTATATATATATATATATATATATATATATATATATATATATATATATATATATATATAGTATATAGACATATATAAAAGAAGACCGACGAGTCCCCGATTTTTCAGGTTTCTAAAATCACGTTTTCAACGCGTTTCCCGAAAAAGGAAAAATTTGGTGAACACTATCCGTTCGTCTGTCCGTCCGTTTATCCGTACATCCCTACTTTTCTAAAAGGTTTTTTAAACTGGAACTTTCACCAGAAGATTCCTTATAGTAATTGCTGCTATATGACAAAATTTATTATAAAGTTCGGTAAAGAAGGTTGTCACGTATCTAATAGGAATTAGATTTGTGGCAGGGAAAAGCCGCCTAGTTAACTGAACGGGATGATCCTGGGTCTAGTAACCCTTAACTGTATTAATAAGAAATTCATCTTAGAAGCGTTTCGTCGTATCGTCGTTAATCGTAGCATCCAAAGTAATAACTTTACCAATTCATAAACGTATAAAACAATTTATAAATTCATGAAGATAATACGATTAACTTAATTTACTTTAATTTAACACACACACACACCACACACACACACATCACAACACCACACACACATACACACACATCACATATCACAAACACACAACAATACGAACATGAAAACATACGACATCCACATTACGCACGCACAACATCATCACACACCACACGAACACCACATCACACACACATACACACACACACACATCAACACATACAACACCACAACACCACACACACACCCACACACATACCAAACATACAATACAACATACATACACACACACACACCACACAACACACAAATATAAATACACACACACACCACAATACACACACACACCACAATAATAAATACAAATACACACAACAATCACACACACATAAAACACATAAAACATATAATATCACACACATCACAAACACACAAAACACACATAACACAAACAAACAAATATAAACAAACACAAACAAAAATAATATCAAATATATACAATATACAAATAACACAACAAATACAATATACAACATAATAATATACAACAATAATAATACACAACATAATACATACAACAATAACACAATACAACATACAAACAACACTACAAATACACAAACACATATACACAACAAACATACACAACAAACACAAACACAACACACAAACAAAATACAAACAACACAACACACAAAATACAACAACACACAAACTAAATACACACAAAACAAACACAAAACAACACAACAATAACACAATACATAACATACAACACAAAATATAACACACAAAATAACACACACAACACACAACACACAACAAACAAATACAACATACATAACACACAAACACAAACACAACACACTAACACACAAACACAACAACACACAACACAACAACACAACACACAAACACACAACACACACACACACACACAAACAAACACAAACACACACGACACACAAACGAACACGTCGCACACGCGACCACGACGCGACACCGACACACACACGCAACACGACACAACACGACACACGACACAACACGACACACACGCACACACGCACACACGACACGCGACACGCGACAACAGCGAAAACGCGACGCGACGACAACGACACGCGACACGCGACAAGCACACACGACACAACACACACGACACACACAACACACAACGACACACACACACACACACACACGACACACGACACACACACACACACACGACACGACACACACAAGACACACGACACACACACACACACAACACACACACAACACACACACAACACTACACACAATCAATAACACACACATACACAAACACACACACACCACAACACAAAAAACACAACATACACACAAACATAACAACAACACACAACACAAACAACACAACACACAACACACAACACACACAAACAACAAAAACATACACACAAACAACAAACACACAACACACACACACACAACACACAACACAAACACACAACACACAACACACAACACACAACACAACACGCATACAACTTTTTACTTAATTTTATCTCTTAAATGAAGTAGGACTTTGCACAATCGCCACCCTGTATAATATATATATATATATATATATATATATATATATATATATATATATATATATATATATATATATTATATAATAGCATATATAAAGAAGACCGACAGTCCCCGATTTTTCAGGTTTCTAAAATCACGTTTTCAACGCGTTTCAAAAGGAAAATTTGGCACTATCCGTTCGTCTGTCCGTCCGTTTATCCGTACATCCCTACTTTTGTAAAAGTTTTTAAATGAACATTCACCAAAAGATTCCTTATAGTAATTGCTGCATATGACAAAATTTATTATAAAGTTCGGTAAAGAAGGTTGTCACGTATCTAATAGGAATTAGATTTGTGGCAGAAAAGCCGCCTAGTTAACTGAACGATGATCCTGGGTCTTAGTAACCCTTAACTGTATTAATAAAATTCATCTTAGAAGGTTTCGTCGTATTCGATTAAATGTAGCATCCAACATATCTTACTATTGGATAAAACGTACGAAAACGAAATATAAACATGAAGAAATACGTTAACTTAATTTACTTTAATTTACCACACACACACACACACACACGACACACACACACACACACAACACACACAACCACAGACATACCCAATACGCACCATGTACAGCACGCACCACCAACGTAACAACGCACGCACGCACGTAATCATTCACACACACACCCACCACACACACACACACACAGCACACACACAACACACACACACACCACACAACACACACACACACATACACCACAACACACAACAACACCACACACACACACCACACATACACACACACACAACACACACACAACACAACAAACACACAACACACAACACAAACAACACAAACAAACACACAAACACACAACACACAACATAATACACAAAACACACAACACACAACAACACAACACACAACACACACACACAACACACAAACAAAACATAAACACACAACACAAAATAAACACAACACACAACACACAACAACAACAAAATATAAAAACACAATACAACAATATAATAATAATACATAAACATACATACAACACATAATCACAACAACATACATATACACATACACAAATACACAACACATAATACAAACACAATAAATAACACACTAAACATAACACACATAACATAAACATATACATCAATATATAATAAAAAATAAACAAACATAAAAACACAACACAAATAAACATACAACACACAACACACACACAAACACATACACACACAACACACAAACACACAACACACAACACACAACACAAACACAACACACAAACACAACACACAACAACACTAACAATAAATAACAAACAAATACGTAAACAGAACATTCAATACGTGTCGACGTCGCGTGCACACGACGACGCGACACACAACACGACACACACACACAGACACACGACACACGACACCGACACGCACGACACGCGACACGCGACACGACGATACCGCGACACGCGACAACGCGACAACGCGACAACGACGACAAGCGACAAGCGACCCGACAAGCGACGCGCGACACCGACACGCACACCGACACACGACACACGACGACACGACACACGACACCGACACACAAACACACACACACACACACACGACACACACACACGACACACGACACACACACAACACACACACACACACAACACACAACACACAACACACAATACACACACACAACACACAACACACACACACACACAAACACACACACAACAACAACAACAACAAATACATACAACAAAATAACAATAAAAATAAATAACAACACACAACACACAACACACAACATCACATAACACACAACAACAATACAATAAAACAACAACACACAATACATAATACAAATACACACAACACACACACACACGAACAAACACACAAACGACACACATACACACAAACATCAAACACACAACACACAAACAACACACAACAACTAACAACTATCACATACACAACAACACACATACTAATCACATAACAACATACAAACACAACACAAACAAATATCAAATACAACAAATAAAACATAACATCACAACACAACTAAAAAAAACACAATATCACAAACACAACAAACAACAACACAAACACACATAACAACAACACATATATAACACACAACACACAAATCACATAAAACATTATACACACATACCAACTAATACAACACAACATTCGCACGTACAGACAACACGCAACACGCAACACGACAAACACGAAACACGACAACATCGAACACAACACCAACACGACACGCGACACGCAACACGCACACGCACGAACGCACGCCGACACGCACAGCGACAAGCGCAAGACGCACCGACAACGACGCGCGACACGCGACACGCGACACGCGACACGCGAAACGACCGCGACAAGCGACGCCGACAACGACGACAAGCGACCGCGACAACGACCGCGAAACACACGCACGCACACCGACACGCGACAAGCACGCACAACACATCAACCACAACACAACACAAACGACACACACACACAACACACGACACACACACACAACACACACACACACACACACAACACACACACACAAACAACAACAATAATAACACACACAAACACACAAAAATAAACAACACAAAACAAACACACAACAACAAACACAACAACAACACATAATATACACACAACAAAATATAATCAACAATACACACAACAAAACACAACAAAAACAAACAACACAACACACAACACACACAAAAAACAAAACATATAACAACATAACATACAAAACACAAAACCACACAGCACACACACGACACGCACAGCACAGCACACGTACACACAACACACACAGCACAAGCACACACAACACACAGCACACCACACACACACACACACACACACAGCACACACACAGCACACAGCACACACACACACACACACACACACACACAACAACACACACACAAAACACACAACACACAACATACAACAACACACAAACACAACAACAACACAATACACAAACAACAAACAAACACAACACAACAACACAACACAACACGCAAACAACACCAACACCAACACGCAACACGCAACACCAACACAACACGCAACACGCAACACCAACACGCAACACGCAACACGCAACACCAACACCAACACGCAACAACAAAACGCAACACGCAACACAACACAACACCAACACGCAACACAAACAACACAACACGCACACACACACAGCACAACAACCACACAGCACAACACAAGCACACACACACAGCACACACAAACACAGCACACAGCACACAGCACACACAACACACCACACACAGCACACAGCACACACACAGCACACACACACACACACACACACACACACACACACACACACAAACACAGCACACAGCACACACACACACACACATACAACAAACAAAACACAAACACACAAACACAAACACACACAACACACAAACAAACAAAACAAAAAAACAACAAACAACAACACACAAAACAAAACACACAACACAAACACACAAACACACAACACACAACACACAACACACAACACAAACCAAACAACCAACACCAACACGCAACACGCAACACGCAACACGCAACACGCAACACGCAACACGCAACACGCAACACGCAACACGCAACACGCAACACGCAACACGCAAACACACGCAACACGCAACACGCAACACCAACACGACAACACGAACACGACAACACGCAACACACAACACACAACACACAACACACAACACACAACACACAACACACAACACACAGCACACAGCACACAGCACACAACACACAACACACAACTCGCAACACGCACCACACATCACACGTCACACATCACATATCACACACCACACACTCACGCACGCACACACGCACGCAAACTCGCGCACACACAAACACACACACACATCCACACCAACACACTCACACACCCACACACCCACACACCTACACATCCACGCACCCACGCACCCTCGCACCCACGCACCGACGCACCCACGCGCCCACGCGCACACACGTACGCGCACACACACGCGCGCACATCAACACACGAGGTGGAAGAGCCGTAATTCATGAAAATGGAAATATATATATATATATATATATATATATATATATATATATATATATATATATATATATATATATATATATATATATATTATATATATATATATATATATAATACTCAACAAAGTGTTCTAGCCCTTGTTAGAAAATAAGAAATAATGCGCCTAAACACGCGCGCTTCCAGCAACGTTACCGGTTTCTGGTGTCCAAACACGGGCGTATGGAAAATCGGAGCACAATGACAAGTTTTATGCACTACATTTAAGTCGCGTATTGTTTGCACTTATCTCCAGTAACAACGGAGCTAGAGCCAAAAATGTAAAAAAACTCCCCGCGCTGACCGCACTTACCATCGTGTTTCAATCGTCTTCATAAAAAACGTAAAACAATAAACCATTCAGTATTTTATGTGTAGGCAAGGGGCAGTTAGACATTCAATGTTTTCGATTTGTTTCCAAGTGCCCTGTGATATATGTATATATATATATATATATATATATATATATATATATATATATATATATATATATATATATATATATATATATATATATATATATATATATATATATATATAGATGTCGATAATTTACGGGTTGTGAATAAAACTTTTTTATGCAATTGTGACCGATTTTCTTTGGAATCCTAAAAGCAACTCCCATCCGTACAAGATTCTTTTATGGTATTGATTGAAATCAATCAATCAAATTTACAACAGGACGAAGTATTTTCAGGACTGTGCCCGATTTTTCAAGATTTAACTCAAAATTTACGAAAATGCCCGTATCACGTAATATTAGAAAAAAATGTCACAATGGCCCAGTCGATAGAAAGTCAATAAATTTTGAAAGCTTCAATGAACCTGAGAAGCGGTAAAGTTTTCGACATCAAGAAGCGGTTATTCGTGTATGGAAAATGTGGTACGATAAACAAGAAACGTTTATTTTCCGTTTGTACCGGTACCACAAATCTGCCTATTCCCATTACATTAGTGACTGAAATATAAACTCAAAGAGTTATGAGGAAGCGTCAAATGTTTCAATGGCCCATAAAATCTTATTTAACCAAGTACAATTGGATATTGTAGAAAAGAAATCCACATTAACTTTAAAACTTTTGAATACCTTCAAACTTAAGCAATAATCTAGGTAAAGTGTTTTCTGAGATATACTAAAGTGTGTTATAATATTGGGTTAGACAACATCTCTGAATCTGAATTGAAACAACCTACCGTACAGAAAAGCACCTAAACGTTGAGGAGGAAGAGCACAACATTTTGGATAAACACGCTTGGAAATGAAAGTAAAAAAAAAAGCAGAGTACATGTGTTTAGACTTTATCAATACAGATTTATATAAAAACGAATCCATTAGGAATCTGTTTGACCTCATTTCCTGGATAATTGATGAAGACTCTTGCGAGCACTTTTCGTCTAAAGCTTACGGCATAAAAAGTTGTGAGCTGTGGCATTATGAGTAATTTCAATAAAAGAAGTGTATCGTTATCCATTCATCATTTTGTGCGTAGCAAGAAAATAATCGATATTTTACATAAAGTAGGAATGTGTGTTTCCTATGAGGACAAGTGCAGCCAGAGATACCCTGCGACCAACCGGAGAAATTTTCGCTCCTAATGGTTTGATACCTATTTCTGGAGATGATTATAAGATAATTATTTTCATGCGAGTATTGGTAATTTTGATCAAAATGAAGATACTTTGAATGGTAAATCTTGAACACATGCGCTTGTCAGAAGTAAACTCTTTCGACACTATACTGAGAAGTACATAACATTCCTTAAAATGGCTAAAGGGCGTACAACTATATCAAAACAATACAATTTTATTATAAGCCTGTGAAGATTAGTTTTTTCCCTTTTTACTCCGCTAACAAAAACCCCACAATTAGTTAAGTACTCACCATTACATATTGATAAGAATTGAATTAAGTACTATAAATAGTTATACCGTGATTCGTAATGAATGTCAAATAAATATAATGTTAGAGTTTAGCTATTCAAAATGAAATTGTTTATGATAAACAAAAATTACAAAGATTTAAAGTTAAAGCTTAACAAATAATAATTTTGTCTGTATCCAAACGCACCTTTTAAATGGGAAATTACTTTCAAAAACTTTTAAATTAATATTAATTAGATATAAGTAAACTACAGCATTGAAAAATATAATTTAAAACCCGATAAATATAATTAAGAGAGTCGTAAATTAATAATATAATTAATAATTAACACAGTTCTTATAAATTAATTGATTTCTTGGAAAATTGCATAGTTAAATAACATTTTCGATATAAATAATGCAATAATTTCTATCATATGAACGAGGTAAACAACTACAATAGAAATTGCAAGCTCGTCCCTTTGTGTAAAGAAACTATTTTTAATAATGCATTTCAGCCGTTAACATATGTGCAAGAAGCAATCGACTTCTGTAAATTTTGAATTATAATTAGACAAAAGTGTCCGTAATTATTAATTAAAACATTCTGTAGAATAAGAATTTTTTGCTAGTAGAAACCGACAAAACTTTATATCAATTGTTCCGTCATTTCACAAATAATAATTTTAGCATGACGAAATAAGTATTAATTCATTGATTGATTTAATATTAATTAAAACAACGTGTTACGCTGCTAGCTCATCGGCGGAAACCTGGAATTTCCACCTGCCCTCCCTGTTAATATTTCGTATGTTATATAGGAAAGTACCTCGACCAAATTTTTATCTTTTCGGTCTCACTACTTTATTAAGTACGTAGAAGAAGCTGATTTTGTTAATGAGAAGGTAAAGCGTAGTGTAAATCGATTAATATAATTAAACTCAATAAATACTCGCTCTGTAACCAAGTCTGAAAATTAGTTAATTTGTTTTGACACAAGTAGTAAAAATGTGATTTGCTACTGATCATCGTTTCTGTTTAAACCGTAATCATTGAAATTTAAATAAATCAATTGAGCTCGTACGTATTAAGCATCATTCATTTTTCATCCATCATTGGTGAAGGATTTTGTTTGTCAAAGGGGCTGTGACCTTTGTCAAGTTCCGTCCGGCTTAATTTTGTTTTAGGTACATCGTCTACCATAGGATAAGACCCTGATTATTATCCTCCACTGAGAGGCCTGGAGCAGTCGTTTGGGAACCGCATACGTTCAGAATTGGACCCAAACACCACCTGGATGTTATCTAATCTTTGGGTGGCGCCCGAATCCGTTTACAACCCCTGGAGCGAACAACCGTTGTCCACAAACAACTCAGGTGTCGACACCGATATAAAATACTTATACCGTAACTTATAATTATTTTGAAATAAAATTTTGCAAAAGAATCTTAATTTTTCGAAAGACCAGAACCACCAAATATTACAAAAAACGTTAACCGCAGATTTAGCGATATATTCAACAGCCTAAAAAATTTTGTGGTTAAATCCGTAAATACTAGGATTGAAAACCTATGGATAGAGAGGATCAGAAATGTCATCGATGTGATGAACAAATTTATTAGTTACGGGTGTAAATAATCCAAAATCTTCAAATATTGGCATTCATCATCGATAGCAGTTCACATTTTGTTGCAGACCTTGCGAGACAAGAGAGACGGAATACTGGATTTAGTCCAGCAAGAAACATATAGCATGTTGCCATTCTTGAAAGCAACCGGCCGTCACAATTAGTTAAATTTACCCCAGTTTATTTATTGGATATGGTACGATTGAATACATCGCACCCAGATATTTGTGTAGCGAAGCGCACTGAAGATAAACAGTTTAATTGTGCTGCGGGAGATATGGCGCTGTAGTAAACAAATAACACATATTGCAAGTCCACTGAATGTGTTCTCGGATTTAGTCAAGAGCAACACACCCTGACGAGATTGATTGTCACACGCCATATAGTAGGAAAATATTTTGTCATGTTCCAAAACATAGTGGAAAATGCGAAAGATCACAAAAAGCATCATTTTAGTGATAAAATGAGGAGTAGCGGTGTAAATGACATTGGCAAAGTATTACGAGCATACGATCAAACTTGAATCAGCCTATTTATTTTCAACGATGCTTCTAAATTAATTCATATTATATCCGGCAAAATAGCATCTGACGGTATAAGGAATTCACTACTGAAATATGAGTTAACACCAGTGTCGACTTCCCTGTGCTTTGATGCAATGATTTTAATCCAAGAACTTAATAAAAAGAACGTGACCACGTATGCAGATATTGGCGACATTATATTCAAGAAGATGAAAAACTTTTCAATCAGAACGTACTATATACCAATATTGTTATTATTCGACGGATACAATACTGAATATTCAATTTCGATAAAAAAAAACCACGAGAGACAACGAAGAGGGCAGATCTAAGGTCTTTATCATTAATCCACATAGTAAAGGACCAGACTACAGCAAGTTTCTGCAGTCTACTAGGAATAATTTGGCCTTGATAAAAGTTTCATCTACAAACACAGAAAATCAATAATTCACTTATTATCAGATCAAACTATTCTTCTATCAGGAGGATATGAAAACGGAGAAACCTGTTATCGACTATGGCAAGAAGGTGTGCCTGATGTTGGAGCTCAGATGCAATTACGAATACGTTTGTCAGCACTACACTATATCACTGGTTGTGATACTATCTACTAGCTCATTCTATAAAATAGAAAAGGTTTCTCCATTCAATGTACTAATAAAAAGTGGTCCCAGATATCAGTTTTCTATTTGCGTCGATTTCCCATTCGCCGTGATATATGGATAACTCAAGTCGGTGAAGTCGGTGGAAGCGCGCCTGAGTAGGCAGATTTTTTATTTTATTTTTCTAACATTGGTTAGCATGCTTTGTTGATTATTATTTATCACTGAAAAGGCAATGAAATTGTTTATGATTAGTACCGGCTAAAATGGGATAGCAGCAACGACTGCCGAGATATAAGTCGAATAGATCTTGTTACGTGCAGATGAAATTGTCATATATTTTTTTTGAATACTCATGTACCTAAATATCGTATTGTAGCATTTCGATAAATTTAGTTTTGCGTAAAACGTAGTTCATTTTTTTAAGTTCGTTAAAAAGAAGTAGCGTCGTCTTGGGAATTTAATTATTTGTTACCCTAAGGAGTTCTACGAAATTTAATATAGGGATTTTTGCCGTTGAAACTAATTCCCTTATCGTGTTTATGTCATGAATCTGGCCGTATGTTGGATAATTCTTGGTATCTTGTGGTTGACCAGATAATTTTGGATAAAGTTGTTAAGGAAGAGCATATAAAGAGTTTATTTGAGTAATAGGGTTTCTTATTGAAAAACAGGATGTTTGTATGTCGATTCTAGTTGTTTTTCTGAGAAATATCCAACGTGTAGTTATAGGGTGGAAGATTTTTGAGTGAGGTGGTTAAAAGATAACGTGATTTTATCCAGGTAAGAGGTTTTTTTGTGTTTCGATTAGTTAGTTAAAGTTCGGGCGTACAGAGTTAACCTACGTTCTATTCGAGTTATTTAAAGCTATCGTGAGGGAATCTGCCTGTTCACCATTTTTGTGTTGTTCGTCGGTTAGGAGTGACATTTGTGTTCTACTGAAGAGGAAGTGTTTCTTTTAGTGTTTTCCTGGTTTTTGGAATAAAATCGCGCTTAAGCGGATCGTGCTATACTGTAGTTTAGTAAATTTGTTTTGCATCGAAAAAATACATAGAAACGTGCCCACAGCTTGTTCAGATAGACAAATGATTGCTGTAAATATATCGCTACAATAAATTTTGTGAATAAAAGACAAGAAACGTTGTGTAAATAAATTAAAGTTTGTGTAAATAAATTCAGGTGAAGTGGTTGTTAAATCACCTGGTTTTAGCTTAAATATTTTCTACATTAAATTTATGTGTATAGGTTAAAGGAGTCGTTAGTTGAAATTGATGACAGAAAAGTTGCCGAGTGGTACAAGGTCGTGTCCGAAGAAAAAGATTAAAGAGTTATTGGTATGCTCCAATCAATTAACGAAGAGTCAATAGTACGAGAATTGTTTTCACCGCTGTGAGATGGAAAGAAAGAAATTACACTGAAAATTTGGCGTGTTTATTTTTCGCGATTTTAATGAAATTTCTGTACTTGTTTAAGTGGATGAACACGCTTTTTCTGTTAATAGTACTGCATATATGCCCTTAGTCGATTAATATAATTTCACCGCACTGTATCCAACCGTATGTAGCAATTGTGTTATTAAAATTTTTTTATAATTTTTATGAAAACCTTCAACGTAACAATTTATGGGATTTGTCTGTTAGATTATTTACTGTTTTTTTTTTTTTAAATATAGGAAATTAAATAAGGTTGATGGCCTATCAGCTGGTCTGTCAGTACGTCATTTTGTTTTGATTACGTGCAAATATTTTAAAGCTTTACAGGAAGCACCCGACCAAGGCTTTTATTTCACCGATTCACCTAGTTTGTGCGACGTAAGGTGATCAAGTTTTTTGTTTGTTTTGAACTTTGCTGTGAAATACTCGCGATATTTTCGATTATAAACAAACTGGCGCCCTTTACTTTATGACTTTTCCCGACTATGCATTATCTATTACGAACTATCCTACTTACAAAATTAATAACACGCCCACCCCTTTCACCACTGAGCTACGGGCCCCCCTCTCTTATCTGTTACTTCAGATTTTTGCACATAAGCTGTTCCAGAAAATAAGCATTTGTAGAGGTTTTTCGTTAATAACTTTTGTCTCGACCAACAGCCGGCGTCTATACTACTAGTATATGAATCTGATAGATCTTTTTAATGCGCGTTTCGACTTATGACAAAACAGTTTTACCAAAATATCGAGCATCACCTAAACCAAGAGACTTTTCGCTGCTTTTACGCTCCCCTATAAAATATGAAAAAGACGTTCAAAACACAATGGATCAGATCAAGATAATCATCTACTTCTTGACGTTCGTGTATGTTAGTCGCTTGACCTCAAATACCTTGGTCTCGGGAACAACTCCCGGTTCATACAGGAACATTTTGGTGTTACTTAGTTACGTCAGAGATAAACTTGGCTAATTTTAAAATAAAGACCAAATTTTAAAATGGCATGTAAATAACTTAATGCATGGTGCCGAAAGTAGTTGCTTTAAAAACGCATTCATTTATGTTGATTTTTGATATAAAGTATTTTAGTCTTGTACCTATTAAACAAAAGTATTTAGTTTAAAGAGGACTTTGAAAGCAAGTGAATTACATTGAAAGCACGTTTACAAAATTTACGCCGACTTTACTTCCTTGTTTAATTTGTTCAAGAATATTTCAAAACTTTGACAAAAGGTCTAGCAGTTCCTTTTAATGAATGTTAAAATGTTTTGTTCATGCATTTGATGCATCACAATTGATAATTTTGTAATATGTTTGAAGAAATACTAAACCTTTGTGTAATTTTTTTAGAATAAAGTTTGATAATCGAAGTAAAACGATCAAAAATATGTCATTATTTCACTGTGTAATTAATAAGGATATCTATAATAATTCACCGAAAAAAACTGTTTTTTGCAGAACCTTTATTAAAAGTTTATTCCAAGTTTCTGGTGAAGTTAGGCACAAATATTTATTTCAACTCCGATTGACATTTCATAAACGTACATAGATTTTTGCTTTTTCAATTATTCCTTTATCTACATTTGTATTACAATAAAAATGTTTTTTTCAAAACTCATTAATAAATTAACCAGGACTTTCAAGGTAAGTTAATTCATGTATTTTATGCCTTTTTCGTATTAAAAAAATTCAATAACTGACGCAATTCAAAATGTTACAGAAGCTCAATTAATAAATCTATTTGGAAGTATGAGACGAAGAGCCTGTAATGCAAACAATGGTGGTCACTATGAAATTGTTTTATAGATAATTGCCTACTGTACTATGTACGTAAATATAATTAAATATAGCTAAATTTAAAAAAAAGGTGTTAATTCAAACTACCTAATAGGCTTCTTCATTCACGAAAGTTTTTGTCATTTATGGTAGTATTTATTTTAATATCTGCATTTACGCCACTGGACATAGCACAATTTTGATTCTAAGGATACGGAACAGTTGTACTGTTCTAAGAGCGGCACGGTAAAACAATAATCATCGCACTGTATAAGGTTGTTCGGAAAGTAATTTCGTTTTTTTCCCGACAGAGGATTTAATTGTATTGTTTCGCAACCAACTTCACACTTAAGCCGAATAGTCATATGTTTTGACAGCTGATATAGCAAGGCTTATGAGTGAAAAATTGCAATTAATTCTACGCAGTATGTTTTCTTTGATGCCATTTTAAATATGGAGGGCAAAAAGCAGAATTTTCGTCATCTTTTGCTTTTTTACTATAGAAAAGGTAAAAATGCTGTTCAAGCGAGAAAGAAATTAGCCGATGTGTATTGAGAAGATGTATTGTCATTACGCCAGTGCCAGAACTGGTTTGCAAAATTTCGATCCGGCAATTTTGATGTCGAAGATGCACCACGTTCTGGAAGGGCGGCTGAACCTGATAAAGACTCAATAAAGGCATTAGTTGATGTAAACCGGCGAATAACAACACGTGAGATCGGTGAGAGGTTAAATTTATCACATTCAACTGTTTAAGACCAGTTGAAAGGCCTAGGTTTAACCTCGAAGCTCGATGTATGGGTTCCCCATATTCTCACAGAGAGAAATATGTGTCGTCGCATTGACGTCTATGATTCGCTTCTCAAACGTCACGAAAATAATCTATTTTTGAAGCACATCATTACTGGGGACGAGAAATGGGTTGTATATAACAATGTCAAACGCAAGAGATCATGCAAAAGAGATGAAGCGGTGAAAACCAATACCCATCAAAAAAAGGTGATGCTGTCTGTTTGGTGGAATTCCAAAGCAATCGTTTTTTTTGAGCTGTTACTGGACAACACAACCTTTTACAGTTTGAATGGGATACACTGCCACACCTACCATATTCTCCATATCTTGCACCCTCGGATTATTATTTGTTCCGCTCACTGCAAAATTGTTTAGATGGTAAAACCTTTACGTCAAATGAGGAAGTCAAATATCACCTAGATCAGTTTATTGCCAGCAAAGAGCAAACATTTTTTGAGCGTGGAATCATGCTACTGCCTGAAAGATGACAAAAGGTATTGGACCAGAATGGCCAATATATAATTTAATAAAATATTTATTCATTATACGAAAATTGTCTTTCATTTTCACAAAAAAAACGAAATTGCTTTTCGAATAACCCGATATATCTTAACTAAGCTCCCTTTCATAATAGAATGCTTCGCGCTACTAATTTTACGTATAGAATGTTAAACTTTATAAGAGGATTGGTTGTAATACCGTTTCCTTTGTAGCATAAATGATCATTTTGCTATTAGCTCAACTTAAAGGACTTCGAAGAATTAAAGCATTTTGTACATAGCGTACTCTTGTTTTTTGTTAAGAATTGAATGTTACATATTTGCTTTTTAAACTGGCTGTATACTTACCACTATTCTGGATAAAATATTAAACAGTTATTTAATTATTAATATATGCATATATTAAAGGTATAAAGGTATCGTATGTTCTTAATTTTATTGGATTAATGATCAAAGTGAATTGTGCTTAAATGTAATTTTCAGAGGAACCACAATTGAGGTTTTCCTTTTTACAGTAAAATGGTTCTCTACATATCTGAAACATAAAAGATATACATTTTTTATTTATATAAAAAAACTGTGTAAATTTTTAATAAAACATTTAACATCAAAATAAACGCAGAGAAAAACAATTAATTCTGTAATTACACTTATATTTATTTCACTATCAAATATTATGATGAAAAAAAATTAAATGTTGCATTAATTCTTTATTATTGCTATAAGACAATAGAACTGCAATTACTATTTCGCGAATGGGTGATTTCGTTAACTGAAACATTTGCACAGTATACATGTTTTTGTAAAACATTGATTAGCATAGATCTAAAATTACTGAATACTCAAATGGACAAACTCACATAAAATTGCATTAGCTCTTGCTGCATTATAAAACTTGTGTAATCTTATTTTAATAGTAATTATACACCAAGGTAGAGAAGACAATTTTCTGAGCAGAGGTGTATTATTTCCCGCGACGCGGAGCGTCGAGGGAAATAAGTGTACGAGGCTCAGAAGGTCTTCTCTGCCGTGGTTTATATATTATTTTATTCACTACTAGCACACATATTCTGTAAATATGACAATAAATAAATACAATTCAAATAATCTTATTATTACATAAAAAATTAAGTGGCCTGAGGTTTTCACATGTTTCAATTTGTTGACATTTTGTAATACATTCACATCCCAACTGTTAATTTCATTATCTACTACTAGGAGAGAAAAATTAATCAGGTCGAGAAAAACGAAATCTCGCTTCCAAAATCGGCCTACTAATGGCATATTCTATCGCTAGTAGTGAATAAAAAACATTATGTTTTACGATAACTGTTACACGTCCAAACCGCACTAGGTGTCGCGTATTTTTTTTTTTAAAGGACGTAGTTGGCGCCGATGTAAGATGGGTTAACCAAACAAGTGGCCCTCTGAATTCTATTGGTATGGTACCTTTAGTTTTACACCATACCGTTATTTGCCATTTCTATTTATTATATATAATTCCCAAGCTTCGTTACTACATTTTTTTACTTTGACATCCGAGTTTTAAACATGCTCTCGGGATGCCTTTCCTACTACTCTACATAATGTCCTTATTCTACTATTCCTGCATGCTGTGTAACAGTTAGTTTGTTATGTTTGATTTGATTATTTCTGGTATGATTTGTTAGATTGTTTTCATACAGTTTCTATACTAATTCTAACTACTAAACTACTTGCTGCACTACTAACTACTCACTACACTACTGTCATTGTTCGCTCACCTTTGAACTTCTTATTATTTTGTCTTTTAGGGTTTAATGTCTTTATCGGTTTGTTTTGATGCTCTCCGGTCTCAGGAATTCGCATTCCTGGAATTCCAGGGGCACCTATTTGTCCTGTTTGTGTCGGTGCTCTTGTTTGAGTTTGGTTTTGATTTATTTGTTTTGCATACTTTTCCCTGGCGATATTGCTCACTGTCTGTGCTAGTTGGTTTAAGTCTGCAAACGTCTGTGGCGTTGTTACTAGGGATTTTATGTTTCTGCTAGTTACGCTGTATCTGTGCGCTCTTAGTTTGATATCATCTACTTTGCAGTCGAAGAGAGTGTGTTCTGGGGTTCCGACACTGCCACATATACAGAGATCTGTATCTGCGTGTGTCATCCTCTTTCGGTAGGTGGGATAGGGTCCGTGCCCCGTCAAAAAGTGTATAAGTCCCTCTGACGGGTCTATATGCTTACTTTGTAGTTTGTTTTTGATGTAGGGTAATACTTCGTATACCCTTCTACCGGTGGTTCCCTTATGCCACCTATCTTGCCAGATACTTATTATCCTTTCTTTTATCTGTTGTTTAGCATGTGCACGTGTGCCAATGAGTTTTTCTTTTTTACTTTGACTGTTTTTCTTTAGCCAATAAAGAGCGCGTCTTTGTGTTATGATTAGATCGAGTGGGAGTATACCAATAATGACTCCCAGTGGGTCCAAGGAAGTAATCCTGTAGGGCCCGGTGAGTCTAATTAGTATACTCCTTTGTGTCGAGTTTATTTCCTGGCGTGTTTTGACTATTTTGGCTCTGTGAGCCCATGTACTCGCAGCGTGCGATATAATCGCATTCATAATTCATTCATAATCGAGTATTTTGTTGTAGTGGTTCTTTTAACAGGCTTTCCGTCCATATGCACCACCAACCTGCCTTTCAGTTTGCCCTTTAGAAGGGAATATGTGCACTTTTTGGCTGATATTTGTAGTTTGTTATGTTTACACCAGTTATGCATTTTTTCTATGGCTATTTTTGACTTACTTTGGATTTCTCTGACGGAATTTCCCGAGACAAGGACGAGAACATCATCAGCGTAAGCAACTACTGTCGATATCTCTGTCGTTGCCTCCATTCTTTCCAGCAGGTCATCCATCAAGATGTCCCAGAATAGTGGTCCAAGGATTGATCCCTGTGGGCATCCATTGGTGATGCGTTTACTGATTGTCTGCGTATCGCTGTCCAGCATGACATATCTGTCTTGGCAGTAGTTCCTCAAACTTTTATATAAGTTTTGGGGACACTCCAATCCCGACAGCATGTCGAACAGCGCTGGCCACCATAGATTGTTAAAAGCTCCTGTTATATCGACAAATATTGCCAGGCAGTCCTTGTTTTCAATCTCTTGTAGTGCTTTGTTAATTGCATCCTCAGTGGATTTATTTTTCCTGAACCCGAACTGGTTCGGGTGCATTTTGTCTTCCCAAAGTTTTGGTATCCTTGCTGCCAACAGTCTCTCATGTACCTTTCCCAAAGTATTAAGGAGGCAAATTGGTGTATAGCTGTCCGGGTCAGTCTGGTCTTTGTCCGCCCCTTTGATAATTATGATAAGGTCAGCTTGTTTCCAGGGCGATGGTACCCTACCTTGTCTTAGGCATTCGTTTAAAAATTTAGTTAGAGTTGGTACTAATTTTTTCCTGAGTGCTATTAATACTTCTGCCTCGATACCATCTGGTCCTGGAGCTTTACCTTTTTTGGCCGTAATTATAGCTTCGTCGACTTCTGTATCTGAGAATTCATTTGTCGTTGTAGTTTTATGTCTTCCCGTGTGTTGGATCATATTTTGTCTTTACGAATTTGTTCTTCCGTATCGGTGGTTACGTCATCATCAGGTAATAATTTGGCTATTATTGTATTGGCTGTGTCTTGCCAATTTGTTGTTTTGACTGACGTGAATGTTGTTGCTGGTGCACTTATTCTTTTTCTTGATAGCTTGTATGGTGTTCCTCAAGCATCTAGTTGTAGCTCTGATTTAGCGAAGTTTGTCCACGCTGTCTCTTTTGTTTTATGGAGTTTTGCCTTGTATTTTTCTTTGGCATTCTTGTACTGTTGCAGATGGAACAGCCTTTCTGCTTCTGTGAGTGCCTTTTGGTAAATTTTTCTTTTTCTCCTGGCATTCGCTGTTAGCCTCTCTAGTTCAGATGTCCATGTGAAGGATCGTTTAAATTTCACGTCCTTTATCTTTGGAATATGTTTATTCATAGTATTGTGTATTCTTTTGTTAAACATTTAGCGTACCCATTAATATCTTCTCCTTGCTGGATATCCGGGGGTGGAGTAGCGCTTCCCAATTGGCTTTTTTGGTATTAAACCTTTGCTTTGTTTGTTCGATATTATTATTGCTTTGGTTGTTATACAGTTTTTGAATTTGGAAATATATTAGGTTGTGGTCATTGGTCTTCATGTGTTCGAAAACCTTCCATTTCTGGGTGATGTTTGCTGCCTTGCCATTTGCTAGTGTAACGTCTATGTTACTATATTATCCTGCTCTTCCACTGTACGTGTATGAGTTGTTGATTTCATTTATAACTAATAATTTCTCTTCCCCTATTAGCCCTTCGAGCAGTAGGCCTCTATCGTCGGTCTGGTTCCTAAACCAGATCTCCGATTTGGCGTTTGCATCTGTTCCGATTATAATTAGTAGATGTTTGTACGTTTTTATTTCGGCCATTAGGTTTAGGTATGGTTCTATACTGTCCGAGAATTGACAGTAAATAGATGCCAGTACCAGCTCCCCGATGCCTTTTGCTTGGGTATGTGCACACGTACAGTGTTTCGTTTTGAGTTTTTCAATGGCTGTAACCGTGATGTTTTGGTTAAAGATTATGATGGAAGACATTGGTTTTTCAGGCGTTTCTTACAGTTTTTGGTATTCCTGTTAAGTGTCCTTTTGTACTGTAAGGTTCTTGCGCTAATATAATGTCTAAGTCTAGTTCTTGTGCGACTTTCGGTATTTCTAGGGCCACGGTTTTGCTTCTCATCATATTTAATTGCGCAATTTTTAATATTGTTTCAGCCATTGATATTTCGGGAGTGTGTTACGCACTGTGGCCATGGCTTGCCGTGGTCCATAGAAATTATACCGTGCGCCATTACGAATTGTTTGAAGATGTTGTCAAAGTCCAATGTTTCCTCGCGACGGCCGATGACATGATGGATTAGGTCTTTGAGTTCGTTTGTATTTGTCGGCAGTCCGTTGGTTTTCAACTGTATCCTGTCGACAGCTTCGAGAGTTGGGAAAGTAATTTTCCCTCCTCTCGAGTGTCCTGTTCTGATTACATGTCTCAGAGCCGTCGTTAGTATGACCGGTTCCTCCAGCTTAGCGAGCCTCATCGAGGTCTCTATTCTGGAGTATATTCCGGCTGGATCTGTTTCACCTCTTACATTGTCTGTTTTGGTTTCTGTGTTTTTGTTTTTTATATGTGTTATCACTTCTGGATCATTTTCTTTTGCGTCATCATTGTAGTCTGTGATTGTGCTGTTACTATTTCGATCGTTTGTATGTATGACTACACATGCTGTTAGTGTGTTCCAGAAGTGTTTTACTTTAGACGTATTTGTTTGCCTTTTAGGTTGTCCTCTTTGGTATTTGGATCTCCAGTTTGAGTTACAGAGTCCCTTATGTTAGTATTTTTGTTGTGATTAATGTGATATTTCTCGACTCTCCTTTTATTTCGTTCAACCTCTGAAGGAGGTTTATGTTTTTTCGTTTTGTTAGTGTTTGGTTTAATGTTTATGCCCTCACTTAGAGTATGATGGTCTCCGCTATGTGACATTGTTTCGCAGTTTTTGTTTGTATTGTTTTTAGTCTCCATAGTCGGTTTTCTGTATGAGTCTTTCCATCCTAATCTTGTCGGACATGTTTTGTTGTCGCCTGTGCATTTTTTACCTCTATTTCTGCAGGGTATGCAGATTGGGTCTTGGTTCTTATTTGCCCGGTATTCTATATATATTTTCGCCATGTCTATTATGCGGTTTCTAATTTTTGAGCTCACCTCCGTCACCATATGGTGTGTAGGCTTGCCTCATGGTCCTGTTTTATACCTAAACTTTAGGTCCTTCTCATATTCTGCTTTGTTCATTTTCAGAGTCAGTTTTGACTATTAGTGCCTTATTGGCTGTTCTTAGGCTTTTCATTTTTAGTTTTTGCTCCGTCGGTTTAATGATTTTGGTAAAGGTCTCTTGTATTTTCTTCGCGTCTTCACCAGACTTTGATGTGATAAATATTGTGTTGGCCTTCTTTGCTGTTAGCTTCGCCACCGTTTCCGCTTTCTGGCAAGTAGGTTTACTGACCATACCTGCGTATGATGGCGCTATCGTTTGTATTTTTGTGCTGGCATTCTTTGTCTCCTCAACTTGTTCGAGTAGGTCACAGTTCTGTTGCCTTAACAGTTTATGTTGACCAATTAGCTTTGCCTGTACGAATGCGAGTCTCGTGATCCTTTCTTTTATCTCGGCTTTTTTGGTTTGGGATAGTCTATTACTAGTGTCCATTGTGTCTGTAAAGTTCACAAGGTCTAGATATGAGTTTTGTATGGTTTTGATCAAATCCTCGAAACTTTCTAATTGGTTTGTTCTGGAGATTTCTGGGCTCTCCTCCTGTTTTTTACGCTTGTGCGAGTGCTTTTCGCTCACGTTACGACAAAGTAAACTAAACAGTGCATGTACATTGACAAATTCGCATGTAAGTATATACAACGGCGTGGTTTAATTCCTAACACTAAAATCAACAAAATATCTAAAGCTCGATTACCTTTTTTTCGTTGAATGAACCGTAATTAACGCAACAATAACAAAAAAAAATGTACTTAAAAAATAATCGTACTTGTCTTGGTTCAATAAAATTTAAATCTAATCCTTACGTATTACATTTATTAATCCTTTTTCGGTGTGGTAGTTGTAGTCCATATGATCTGCTTTCGGTAATCCTTTTTAAATTCTTAGATACACTATGCACAACACACAAGAGGTAGCGGTATTCTCCATACGCACTCGGCTGTAGTACTCACTAACGCAGTGTCTATGGTTTGTTCACTCGCATGTCTGTCATAGGGGCTCTTTAGTCTAACATCACCTTATACTGTGATGTTTGTCCTTCAAAACGTTTACTACAATGAAAAATGGTTACTTCCACATACACATTAAAGTTCTTATTCGCTTTTATACAATCAATTTGCTATTGCTAACAATTGTACACATTCAATGTCAATGATAATCACCAATATCTTAACTAAATTTTACAAACTTTTATTTCGGTCACTTAAATGGTTACCTTCGATTTTATTTATAATAATATTAGGTTACGCGTCCCACAATTGAACACTAATAACAAAATGTTTGCTGTATTAATTTCTAATCTGCCTAAGCACTTTCTTTATTTCTTAAAGAAAATCACTGTTTTCCTTGAACTCACAATATATTGAATTATTTATTTATGAATTTCTATACGATTTATCCCCTTATGGGTTAATGCATTCGCTATACATGCTCTATAATTTTCACAAATAAACTCTCACACTAACCATTCTAATGGTTATGCCGATACCAACGGGAGCGCGACCCTTACTTATGCTCTGCTCGAGCTATCTAAAACCTCTAACCTACTAACTAACTAACTCCTCAAATTTGGCACTCGCTTATATACCTTTGTCCGCCATATTGCCAATACGTCACAATAAATTCGCACTAAGATCAAAATTCACCCATCCCAACCATATATTTCGTGCATTTCTTTGTCGCATCGAAAGTTCCAACGTGGACGAGACGCCAACGATGCGAAATATACGTAGCCATCTTGAATTACTTTGTAAATTCACTAAAAACTTTCCGAGGAAATCATCATTTGAAATTGCATTCACACTATAGATTAACCAGACTATCCCTCAATTTTTTTTGAAAATCTCACCGCAAAATCTAGACCACTTAATCACATTCTATCACTTCATTCTTGAACATGCATCGATTTACCATTATTGCACCATATTACAAATTTTCTACAATCAAAAATATGCATACATATTCCTTACTGCACGTTAATAAAATATCAATATATCATAAACTCACTCACAACCATTTCTTTTAGTCCAAATTCCTTTATACACAGTAGCAAAAAGACCAGTAGTTTTACCAGTGCCGTATCAATCAAAATT
The DNA here is from genome assembly GCA_036346205.1 of Vesta saturnalis. Classification (NCBI taxonomy): domain Eukaryota; kingdom Metazoa; phylum Arthropoda; class Insecta; order Coleoptera; family Lampyridae; genus Vesta; species Vesta saturnalis. Next base: position 1,409,550 of record JARFJB010002287.1, on the reverse strand, counting down.
TACTCAAAACATTATTTCTCAACCTAATTTAACGCTTTGAACACGAAAATCTTTCTACGACATTCAAATATTTCGTCATACGATAACCAATGCCTCACTAAATTACAGTGGCGTATCAATTACACCAACTTACATTACGCCTAAACAAAAAAACTCTTTTCATTCAAACGAAGTTCAGCTACATTCAAACCACGTTACATACGTTATCAAAATACTACACATACACGGTGCATCAAAGTTTAGCCTTACATAACCATCGCCGACTGCCAATACAATTTATCATTTTTTCTTGCCAGGCCATGTGCAAATATATGTTGATTAGACAGAAAATTAACCGTCTTTATACTCAAAATAAAAAAAAAGTTTCTTATTTCATTGTTTCTTGTCCCAGAACTGCAAATTTTAAAAATATGTTTCTGCCACATCGCTGGTCGCTTGTGCTTGGTTTGCACGGCTGTTGTATTTTGAAGCTAGAGAGGATACGTTAGTGTTTCCAAGCGATATTCGATATTATTAGTTTGTTTTTGTTGTTTGGTGGTGGTGTGTTGTCAGTGTAGTTCGTTTGTGCTTGCAAGCGCTGTTATTAGTCTATTTCTATCTTGTATTTATAATTATTATATTGAGATTGTTGTGCGTAGGGGTAACGTAAGATACAACTTTTCATTATATTATTGTTTTGTACAAGAAACTGGTATATTTTTAGATGGCTAGAAAACCGCTTACTCAGATACAATCAGAAGAACTTGCATAGCATTTGGATGACTCAGATTCAAGCGTATCTCTTATGGAGCCTTTTCCAACTTTTGATAGTGATTCATATCGCCTGTCTTCTAGTAATTCTTTTGAAGACAACTCGGACTCGAACGACATTATTGAGGTACCAGAGAGTATCAGAAAACATAAACAATGTTCAAAAAATGTTACTGAACCTAGTCTAAGCTTCGACCTCCCGCGAACCTGAATAGTCAGACGATTCAGATACGCCAGCACCTACTGCTTTAGACGATTTAGACAGATGAGGTCCAATAGCAGGAAATCACAAAACAATTCCACCGTTTAATGAGCCTTCTGGGCTCATAGGTTGAGGCACTGCTGGTAAATGCAAGTGCATGGGAAATCTATGATGCTATTGTACGCAAGCTGCGTTATTTCTTGAAACGAATGCTAGCGCTAATCTGCGCTATCACGCCGAGTGCCTACAACTAAATTCGAAATTAAGCATTTTTTGAGTCTCGCGGCATGGATGTGAATAGTCAAAATGCCCACTTTGGCCGACTGTTTGTCAATAGACTCCCAATTAAACATAGACTTTCCTCGTTCCCTAACGAATCGGAATCGAGTTGAAATTTGCTCAGAACAATATAATTTACAGACAAAAATGAAGCTGTAACAGGAGATAAACTGTCTAAAATTCAACCAATGGTAGATTAACTCTTAAAAAATTATAAAGGCTTATATGCTCTCGAATAATACGTTTGTGTCGACAGAACTATGTTGCATTTAGATGCAGACTGTCAATAAAACAATATATACAGTCAAAAAGACACAAGTATAGTATAAAACTTTTTAAGTTATGTTCAGGCATGGGCTACACACCTAATATTAAAATAAACGCAGGTGCTTAAAACAGCGAATCAGTAACTCCAGAGAAAATTGTAACATTTCTGACTCAGGATGTTGTTGGATCCGGCCGCACTTTAGTAACGGACAACTGGTGTGCATGTTTGCCACTAGCAAAGATAATGCTTAATTCTAATACCCATCTCGTTGGGACAATACGCAAAAATCGCTAAGGTTTACCGAAAAATTTTTAAATCAAGAACCTGAAAAGGGAGAGGTTTCAGCTATGGAGAGTCAAGAAGGCATAACAATACTGAAGTAGAAACACCAAAGAGACATATTAATGTTGTCCACCAAGCATGACGCTGGAATGATACAAAGAACTAGAAATGAAGAAATGAAAAACGGTTTTGCAAAAATTGCTATAACAAAAGCAATGAACTACATGGCAGAAAATATGCTAATAATCGCGCATTGAAAGTTGACACTTACTGCGATGATTGCGAGGGAAAACCGTTTTTGCGTTTATCGTGATACAATGAAAAACATTGTGAATAATTAGGTTACATTTATTAGTTTAGAAAGTTTTACGAATTAGAATTTATTTTATGTTTTGTTTGGTTTTATAGTTGTTCTAATTACCTAGAGGACCACACTCCTCAAAAAAATATATTTTGAAAACCATATAAATATAAATCTTTCATGATCCCGCGCTGGTCCCCCATACATAATAAAACCAATAGAAAATCAACCAGCGGCTCCACAGCCAGCTAACTACTTGCTGGTCCCATAGGATCAGCACGGCCCGAGACGGGTCATTAAATCTGGTCGCATGGGACCAGCGTGTCAGTCAACGTGTTATTGACGACTCACATGGTGGCGTGCCCGCTGGCACACACACGTACGCTCGGTCGCTCACAAGCGCGCACACACGCATGCACGCGCAAGCACACGTCCAATAAAATCTACCTTATCGTATTAAAGGGTTCCCAAAACGTACAAATACATTAAAATTTTGAAATATACCTTTAGACCTCATCATAATACATTCCTATTGTACGTAGTTCGAAAGTAAAAATTTGTGAAATTACAATACTGATTTTGTATCTAGTACGGTAGATCGAGGTCTGAACGGTGTTTCATAAAGGGGATGGACATACCCGTGCAGTGATATTAAAATCAATATAAAAGGCGAAAGGTTTTAATGGGACACCCTGTATATTTTGGGTGAGTCCGTTTCCATTTTAATCTTCTTTCACCTAATATAACATATGACAGATATATTTCTTATAGTTTATGCTACAGGGTAAATTATGTGTCGCATATATCAATAATGTCGTTTATAAATAGAACACTCTGTAAGTTTTATTATAATGTTGTTTATAATTTATTTTATATAGTAAATACATGAAATATGAATAACTGTATGATTTTATCTCGCAAAGATAATAAACATAAATGAAGTTAGTAACAATTTTGAAGTAAATAAGGAAATACATAATCTCGGTTAAACAAAGACTTACAAATACATTAAAAATAACACAACAATTGCAAAATAAAAACAAAAATAAAAAATTAAATTTCCTTGCCCAAATATAAAAACTACAATAAATGTTCAAAATGTCCTCCATTTTCTCGGATGATCAGTTGGCATCTTTTACGTACAGATTTTACAGTATTCAGTATTTGAATAGGTTTTATTTTTCTAAATGCCTCTTGAACACAATGTAGTAGATCTTCTTTGTTATTAAAATCATTCTCATGAATTTTATTTTTTAAAAATCCCCACACGAAAAAATCAAGAGGGTTAACCTCTGGCGAACGTGGAGGCCACCTTGCCAGTCCATTGGTTCCAATCCATTCATTAGGAAATTTCTCATTTAATTATCTGTTACAATTAAGGAATTGTGGCTAGGAGCTCCATCTTGTTGAAACCAGAACGTGTCCCTCTCAGCTAACACCCCGTCCTTTAGTATTTCAGTTAAATTTGTGTCCAAAATATCCACATACCCAACAGCCGTAAGTGTGTCTTCAAATATACAATATACCAGTTTGTTGTGGTTAAGAAAACAACTAACATTAAACCCAAATCTTCCTTGCCTCCTTATGCCCCGCACTACATGGGGATTTATATCGTTCCAATATAATTCGTTACGTCTATTAAATATTCCCGCACTAGTAATGCGGGCTTCATCACTCCATATTATGTTGGAATAAAAAGTGGGATTTAAGTTGCATTTACCAATATACCACTCAGCGAACTGAATTCTTCGTTGGTTATCGGTTGAGCGCAATAATTGTCGGACAGATGTCCGATAAGGTTTAAACTTATGCTTTTTTAAAATCCTTCCTGCCGTAGTTCTTGCAACACCTATTTCCGTTTCAATTTCCCTTAAAGACGTCTTATGTTTAGCATGTACGTACCCCAAAGTATTTATCTTTCTCTTCGTTGTTTCTGTTATAATTTTTCCCAGGTTTATTAAAACATCCATGTTCTCGTAGATTGTCATTAAGCCGTTTAAAAGTTTTTACTTCCGGCTGTCTTCTTTCAGGGTATCTTTGGAAATACAATTCAGACGTAGCATTTGCGTTTTTTTCGCTCTCGATGTAGGCTACGAACATGTATTTTTCGAAATTCTCAAAATTCATATTTAATGTTATAGATAGCGACTTATTGCAATTATCAAATTTTGACAATTAAAAATTATTCGTTTGTCTTCTTTGTTAAGATTTGATGGTGACAGTATCCAGGGCTACTTGATACGTATTACATTTATTTATGGCAGACCCTAAATATACTTATTTTAGGTTATTTATTGAATGCGTATATTAAGGATTCAACAAAAACAATTATAATTAAATGATTACATGGACATATGCAACTAACATTCTTAACTTAAAAATTGTAAATAAAAATAATTAAATATATACTTACTTATTATTATTTATTATGAATTGTGTGATGAAATAATACATTTCAATACTTTCGACCACCGTATAGCAAAAATACGGTTCATTAATATTTTGTTTACTAAATAAAATAAATTATAAACAACATTATAATAAAACTTGCAGAGTGTTCTATTTATAAACGACATTATTGATATATGCGACACATAATTTACCCTGTAGCATAAACTATAAGAAATATATCTGTCATATGTTATATTAGGTGAAAGAGGAGTAAAAATGGAAACGAACTGACCCAAAATATACAAGGTGTCCCATTAAAAAAAACATAAGTTTATGTCATATCTACTTACCTGGACCCTTTAAAAAAATATAGTGCACTGCACTGGACTCTCTTTCGGTTTATCTATCAAAAGTCCCTCTACATTTTTTTGATATTTATTAAAATAAAGGATATTTGAAAAGACAGTTTTTGGCAATTTTCGAAAATCGCCCTGTAGCTTGAAAATGCAACAACCTACTGAAGATCTGATTGAACCATGGTTAGTTTAATCAAAAAATAAGTCATGACATCTTAACTACTTTTTTTCTAACTCTTCTAGTTTTCGAGATACCTCGCAAAACTATCCAATTTGGGACACCCTGTACATTAGAGTAAAACTATTCGTAGTAATCATCTATAAAGAAGAAATAAATAGTTTTACAATAAAACAAAAGGTGGCAACATAAGTATTACAAGTCGAATATTTTGTTTACAAAATTAATGGTGCATACGAGTTAAAACTTGAGAAGCCTAATGTATTTAATTTCAAATATATAAAATTGAAATGAAAAATTCATCTACAATAATTTCTTTATACACAACTATTACAGAATTCTAGTATTTGCTTTTGAAAGTTTTTCAGTTCTTAGTATATTCAAGTTTGTCCTTTCAAAATAGATTTGCATCATCTGAATAAACTTTTCAATATTGAATACACAAAAATCTCTTGAACTTCAAATGGAAACTTCTAATGTGAAAAAGCTAAAAAATTCAATATGGTTTACTCGAATTTTGCGTTATTGATGTATTATGTATTGGGTTTCTTTGAAATGTAGTAATTCTTACAGGTTACTTAATCTATAACAGCAAATTTTCTTTCAAAACCTTAGTCAAAGGTTTAATTTACAAAGTAAGAAATATAAGGAAATAACATTAATATGATACCTATATTTATTTATTTGGTATATTATACCAAAATTTAGTTTGATCTACTCTTCCGTTAAATATTTATACAATTATGTATAAAATTACAAACAATATTACACCAAATCTGAATTATACAGAATGATTACATTTGATGATTTTCTAATTATTTATTTAGGAACTTATTTAAAATTCATTTTCGCAAACGTAAATCACAACAGACTAATTTTCAACACAAATCTAATGTATGAATTTGAACCAGAAAATGTGATTTAGAAACGTTTCAAAAAAATTACAATAATATTGCAAACAATACAATAAAAAACGACGGATATAGACAGCACACAACTGCCTTATGCCTATATCGTGGTATATTGTCAAATAGGGGTAAGAGTTAATCAGTCGTGATACGAATATTTTTAACTTATCCAATTTTGCTATCGTATTAAAGGTAGCAAACACACATCATTTAATCATACACACGTATACATATATTTGTATTTTAAGAAAATAATTATTACATTATTTAAATTTTTATTAATGAAATACCGACGTTTCATCTCCGTTTATCAAATATGAAAATCAGGGATATATTAAAAGTTTTAGGTTTTGACATGACTAATTACATAAGAGGTTTAAATTAATTTTTAAGCTTATTTAGTTTGATATTAAAAATTTTATAAGAGGAAATTATCCAGAACTGAATGATCTTTAAAGACGTGCTTATATTTTTTGTTATGTTTTTTCGATATGGGGAAAGTTATATTAGGGACTTTTATATTTTTTTAAATGTAATCTTTCACCAATATTACACATAATTAAAATACTTAGCTTATTTGGGTTTTTAATTGTGTATTTTTGCATTTATGTCTTACACAAATTTATACATTTCCATAAAACACGTCCTCAATAGTAAAATCTTCTAGAATTGTTTAAGATGTTGTAACAATTTTATGAAATATGATAAAGTGAAATCGCAAACATAATCGTGCTAATAATACAAGAGTGTTATAAACCTATCAAGATCCTTAATAAATTCAATATTAAACTGCCTTGGAGATGACAAATCAGAACACCCTCTAACGGTGAAAATGGCATAACCAAAGAACAAATTTAACAAAGTTTAATCAAATTATGATGCAAGCGTTAAGTTTTGTAAAATTTTAATTTGAAATTTATAAAAGCATTTACAAATAGAAACCTCACATATCTATTAAAAATCTAGTCAAACCTAACAAAAAAAAATAGCATTGTTGATAATTTTAAGTGTTATTTTACAGTGAAAACACAATCTAGTACGTTTTATACAACTTTTAATTTTAAGTTTAGTTTTATTTTCCTCTATACATGTCACATTATAGTGCTGTAGTAATTTAACATATAAACAAACCGTCAAAATTAGGGAAACACGCAAAAGGTACACTAACTTTGACTTCAATTTTCTTTTGAACCGTTAACCCAATTTTTACATTGTAGCTTGATTCTTTACAAACACGCTAGACCTATTTCTGATTTTAAACAATTGGTCAAAGCTGAACAGAAAGTAATGTTCCTAACCTTTTAGACACTCTGTAGAGTGAACGAATTTTATATAATATGATAATGCCAGATTGAAGATTGATTTTTTCTGTTTACTCTGATATCGCAATTAAGAGTGCTACAGAGTTTTGTTGAAATTTGTGCATTGGCACACTTTTTGTGAGTTGCTAGGGTGTTTGCTTTGTTTATGTCATCGGGTATTGTCAAAGTGAAGCAAGTAACATTCAAAATTTTCATTGGTAAAAATCTAACATGGGTTATTTGAACCTTACCAATGTAGCGAGGGGCGTAGTATTGCTTGAAGATGGTGGATCTTACTCTTAAGCTGCCGATGTGTTAGGAAAATCACAATCCAGGGTTACCGTAATGTGAGACGTTGGAGGCAAACTGGAGAGTATAAACGGAGACGAAGCCAAGGTAGAAAACGAATAACAGCGACTAGATTTGACAGATTTGTAGTTTTACAAACATTACGAAACAGACGTAAAAAAGCACCACAATATTGAAACGAGATGGAAAAAGGACCTGGAATTAGAATAAGTAATCAGACCATTAGAATAAGGCCCAAAGAGGTTCGTTTGAAGGCATATTGAACGAAGAAAGCTCCAAAGCATCAACGACGCTATCGAGCGGCGAGACTACACTTCGCATGGGAGCATGAAAATTGGGAAGGTGACTAGTGGGCGAATATTTTTTTCACAAATGAGAACCGCTATGCGTTAACTCCATCGATGGCAGGGAAAGATTATATCACCGCCGCTGAGAACAAGATGAACCATTTAAATTTACTCCTACTGTTTCCTTCGGTGGAGATTCAGTAATGGTCTGGGGTGAGATATGTTTAGGCGACCGAACAGAGTTGGTTATTGTTAACGGCGCTCTAAATGAAAATGAATACATTCAAGATAGTCTGGGTCTGTGTCCGTGTCCGTGTCCGTGTCCGTGTCCGTGTCCGTGTCCGTGTCCGTGTCCGTGTCCGTGTCCGTGTCCGTGTCCGTGTCCGTGTCCGTGTCCGTGTCCGTGTCCGTGTCCGTGTCCGTGTCCGTGTCAGTGTCCGTGTGTCCGTGTGTCCGTGTGTCCGTGTGTCCGTGTGTCCGTGTGTCCGTGTGTCCGTGTGTCCGTGTGTCCGTGTGTCCGTGTGTCCGTGTGTCCGTGTGTCCGTGTGTCCGTGTGTCCGTGTGTCCGTGTGTCCGTGTGTCAGTGTGTCAGTGTGTCAGTGTGTCCGTGTGTCCGTGTGTCAGTGTGTCCTGTGTCCGTGTGTCGTGTGTCCGTGTGTCCGTGTGTCCGTGTGTCCGTGTGTCCGTGTGTCCGTGTGTTGTGTCGTGTGTCCGTGTGTCCGTGTGTCCGTGTGTCCGTGTGTCCGTGTGTCCGTGTGTCCGTGTGTCCGTGTGTCCGTGTGTCCGTGTGTCCGTGTGTCCGTGTGTCCGTGTGTCCGTGTGTCCGTGTGTGTCTGTGTTGTGTGTCTGTGTGTCTGTGTGTCTGTGTGTCTGTGTGTCTGTGTGTCTGTGTGTCTGTGTGTCTGTGTGTCGGTCTGTGCGTGTGTCTGTTTGTCTGTGTGTCTGTTTGTCTGTGTGTCTGTGTGTCTGTGTGTATGTGTGTATGTGTGTTGTGTGTGTGTGTGTGTGTGTGTGCTGTCTGTCGTTGTGTGTGTGTGTGTGTGTGTGTGTGTGTTGTGTGTGTGTGTGTGTGTGTGTGTGTGTGTGTGTTGTGTGTGTTTTGTGTGTGTGTGTGTGTGTGTGTGTGTGTGTGTGTGTGTGTGTGTGTGTGTGTGTGTGTGTGTGTGTGTGTGTGTGTGTGTGTGTGTGTGTGTGTGTGTGTTTGTGTGGATGTGTGGATGTGTGGGTGCGTGTGGGCGTGAGTTCGTTGGTGCGCACGTGCGTAAGTGCGTGCTTTTGTACGTGCGTGGTGCGTGCGCGGTGCGCGTGTGCGTGCGTGCTTGTGTGCGTGCGTGCGCGTGTGTGCGTGTGAGTTGAATTATGTTATTGTTCATGATAATTCCAGACCGACAACATGTACGTACTTCGTATTTTATCATGTTTTCAATTCTCCTTGAACTGATTTTAATTTGGAAGAAATTCGCCCGCAGAGACCGGGGTTTTATTACGGGCAGTTTTTAGTCGTTATCAAATATTTATGAGACCACTGTATATCTCAAGGACAAAAACACCAACATTCTGCTATTGCAGAAAATCTAATAAGCCAAACTAGTGTAGAAATGAAACCTATTTGGTTCCCAATAATGCGCAGAGCTTAATCACAATACTCCTGCGTTTTAAAAAATATATATTGGATTGCTCAGTGGCTCAGAGGTAAAGGTGACAAGTGAAAGGTAACGAGTTCTATTTTAATATTATTTCACCAACATCTATCTCATTTGAATTAAATTTATCGATCTAAAATCCAATGGATATTAATTAAAAACTACACGCTAACCTTTTTTTTTTTACTAAAAATTGGAATAATACTCATTTTGTGTAAAATGAGTATTATTAATATCTGATACTGATAGCGGCATAAATAAGGGCTTCCCAAAAACATTGTGAACTAAAAATAAATGGCTGAATGTAAATATAAATGTGGCTGGAGAAAAAAATTTATGTTTATTTGTACAAAAAAACGCATTTTCGTGACTCGGAAGATTGCTGGATTTCGTTTTGCGTCGTCCAGCATCTTTCTTCCTCGTCCCGAAAATTCTCATTCTTTGTACAAATAAAACAAATAACTGTTTTTTAGGATAAATATCCATCTCCTTTTTTAATACGTTCAAATGGACATTTAAAACTGCATATCAGATAGAGGTTAATAAACATCTAGATGGTAACTTAAAATGTCTGCTTTAATAAATACGATTGAAAATGTTTGAACTGTATTATCGACATTTTTATAGAAGCGGGTGGCTTTGAAAATTTTTTAGGTTAACCTCTAGTTGTCTTTTAAGCTCTATATGACGTATTAAGTTAGCATCTGGGTGTCCATGCCAAGAAAGATGCTGGACGACGCGAAACGCAATCCAGCAATCTTCCGAGTCAAGAAAATCCGGGTAATACTCATTTTATACAAAGTGAGTATTATTCAAATTTTTAGTGAAAAAAAAATTTACCGTGTAGTTTTTAATTAATATGCATTGGATTTTAGCTTTATAAATTTAATTCAAATGTGGCAGACGTTAGTGAAATAATATTAAGATAGATGGTGCCACCGGCGACAGCAAATGTTGTTATCTGTTAGAAAACATGAATAAACTCACACTTGCATATCCGAAAGTAAAAAACAAAATTATATTAAATATTTATGACTGAAGACGTCGTTTGTGATGAACATTAGAAAATTTTAAAATTGTATTTATTGAAGTAATTACATCCCATGAACGTCATTAACAAGTAGTTGATGTTTAGTGAAGGTCAATTTACTTTGTATACAGTTGCCATGGAGACGTCGAAGAATCCCGAAATCAGTCACTTTTGTTACGAAGCACTGACACAATACAGTGTCTTATTTAGGTGGTTGGAGAAAAAATTATTATTAAAGCTAATTAAAAATTATTATTAATTTTATTAAATACATAAATAAAAGGTTACCTCGAGTAGGATGTGAACCTACGACCTGTACTTTGCTAGAGTACCGCGCTAGCCAACTGCGCTATCGAGATTCAAGCCCCAATGGATGTAAATTTTGTCTATGTATGTGTAGAACTGATGTAAATTCTAAGTATAGTAAATTATTAAAGCTACTTCATTTATTTTAATTTCTACTTTGTAAGTTGGAAGGTCGTGTGTTGTTCCACCCCAGATATTTTTTATTGCAGTAGATCAATGTACAACATTTTTTTAATTTTTGTTGCGATCGTTCCCAGACGCGACCATAGAATAGAGAACTAAGTTTCTTCAAAGTAAATATCCTGGTTGCTAGTACCGCGGAAGAAGTTATTTCTAAGTATATAATGGATGAAACAGGAAAATAATTGTGAAGATTGCTTAGATAAATAACAGTTAAAAGAACTATACTAAAATAAAGCGCCAACAAATTTTTGAAAGTTGTTCAAGATTACTTTTTTTATAAACTTACCCTGATATTCGAAGAATGGTCCAATTCGAAAATGTCACAACCCATCAATGTTAATAGCTGAAATAAAAAAGGTATGATCATATCAATTTTACCTCAAAAACTGCAATCAATTAGTTACATAGGTGTATCATTTGCCCATTATAATTTTCCCCCGTTATTTGTTGAAGGTCTCCATTACCGTATCTCCGCTGCACATGAAGTTATCAATAATTTGTTCACCGGCTTCCACTTATATTTTACAATGAAAATGAAAAGTATTGTACGGAAATAGTGAATAATTTAACGCAGTTGAAATTTGTACAGTATATTTAACAATTGCACAATGCTTTTTTCAGAGGTCTTAAATACATTAGTGTATTCAATGATAATTTTAATTTTTTTCGCTAAAACTGATTGCGTATCCTTTTAATACAAAATATGTTTTAAGTAGATAAAAAGTCAGTATAGTGTTGTTTTGATATAATGAAAAGAAACAGCTGACTTCGTTTAACGTTTTCTAAGATAAAAATATTTGAGTGCATAACATTGTAACTGTAATTGTTGTTGATATAGGTCAAGTGGATGTTATTATTAACGGTGTACAGGGTGTCCTATTTTCGATGTAATTAGGGGGTTTTAGGTATTTCCCAAACAGATAGAGTAAAATCATGGTCGGGACCCTTGGACCGATTTTTGAAACAAATTTAATAATCTAAAGAACATTTCAATATCTCGACTCGTTTGGGAAATATAGGGTGTTTTTCGTTTTATGCCGTTTTGTTTAAAATCCCTTAACTTTTTTGTTTGTGAATATTTAAAATTTTGGTAAAAACATCGTGCCTTTTTTTATGTGCAATTTAGTGGCGTACTCGATTTTTTTCTACCTTAATTTGTTTCCGAGTTACAGACCAAAGTTGCATTTTTTTAAATGGTAACCATAGTTGGCTATGACTCCATTAATTAGAGATTTCTTTTAGCTTTCTGAAAATATATAGTTTCATGTATTTATCTCGGTAAATAAGAAAATTATAAACGATTTTTTTCAAAAGAAAGTATATTACTATGCGCAGAACTTATTTTAAAACTAGATAAAAATGTCCTCATAGTATTTTATGCCATATTAAAAACTTATTGATTTAGAAAAAAATAACATTTTTATTTTATAACAGTTTTTTCTTATTTTAGGTATTGTTCAAACTGATGTCCATTATGATGTAAACAAACTTCACATCGGCGCGAAATACACTCAATTGCCTTACTGTAAATTGAATAGCATGTAATTGCCTTAAAATCTTACAAATGCTGCCCAAATGGTTGAATTGACCAATTGTTCGTATGTTTCGTGGCGAGTATAATATATTTTATTTTTAAAATCCCCAAAAAGAAATCCAGTATTGAAAGATCTTGAGATCTTGCTGGCCACTGAATAGGTCCGTTATTGCCAATCCATTGATTGTTAAAGTTTCGGTTTAAGTAATCTCGAACTAAAACAGTATTATGGCAAGGCGCACCATCTTTGTTGAAAATATAACATTTACCCTCTGCGCTAATGGAATTTTCATCTAGCAGTTGTGGAAGATTCAAATGTTTAATATTTCCATATAGCTCTCGCCGTTAAGGTTGCCGTTAAATTTAATGTGGTTAAACAAATCTACCCCCAAAATAAAGCATGATACATTAAAACCAAATCTACCTTGATTTTGGCGTGCTAATATTACAAAATTGTTATTTTTTAACCAATATCGATTGTTGTTGCGATTAAAAATTCCTGCACTCGTAATATGACTCTCATCAGACCAAATGATATTGCGCAGAAAAATTCCTATTTTGTCTAATCTGTTCCAAATACCAATTACAAAAAATAATTCGCCGTTCTAAGTCACCATCATTAAGGTGCTGAATTACTCTTTTTTTGTACGGAGTATAATTATATTTTTTTAAGATTTTTTTGTACTCTTGATTTAGATACGCCAACTTCTGTTTCTATTTGTCGGCAGGAGGTATTAGGATTTTCTTCAACTCTTGCTAAAACTGTTATTTCGTCGTCTTGTTGGTTCGTTTTTGCATAATTTTTGATTCTAGGCTTCTCAAAAGATCCATAAGTTAATAGATGTTCTTTTAATCTGGCCAATATATTCTTGTTGGGATGTCTTCGTTCAGGGAATCTTCAATAAAGTAGCTTTATTATTTTGCGTTTTTATAAATACTAGCATTATTAAAGTATTAAACGTACAACCTACCTATCAAAATATGCCTCTGCAGCTTGGCCTGCATTAAAATTACACTGATAGTATATGCCAATCATATCTAACTTTTCAAAATTTTCATACTTCGTATTATTGACAGCCATCACAAAAAAGTTATTAACTTGAATAATTCATTATTTAAGAAAAGTTTTGAAACAATAAATCTAATCACATTTACGTTTCCACCATTTATTTATATGAAACAACTGCGTGAAATGTCAAATAACTAGCAACGAATGCGTGCAGTAAACAAAGGTTCATAGATGACTTGATCAAGAGGTATTTTTCAAAAAATCGTTTATAATTTTCTTATTTACCGAGATAAATATTTGAAACTATATATTTTCATAAAGCTAAAATAAATCTCTAATTAATGGAGTCATAGTCAACTATGGTTACCATTTAAAAAAATGCAACTTTTGTCTGTAACTCGGAAACAAATTAAGTTAGAAAAAAATCGAGTATGCACATAAAAAAAAGGCACAAAAGATGTTTTTACCAAAATTTTAAATATTCACAAAAAAAAAAGTTACGGATTTTAAACAAAACGGCATAAAACGAAAAACACCCTATATTTCCCAAACGAGACGAGATATTGAAATGTTCTTTAGATTATTAAATTTGTTTCAAAAATCGGTCCAAGGGTCCCGACCATGATTTTACTCTATCTATACCTAAAATCCCCCAATTACATCGAAAATAGGACACCCTGTACAGTGTTGATCATCTTTCACTTTGAATATATATATATATATATATATATATATATATATATATATATATATTCTATTATTTAATAATTAGTATATATATATATATATATATATGATTACTTCGAAAAGTAACTTCTGCAATTGTTAGTGGAGTTAAACGGTTACATTCAAGATTACTTACTGCAAATATTAACTCCATCATTTACCGACTACTGATATGTACCTATGATTAAATTATATTTTTCGATTACATTGAATCAGGCTAGTCTATAATTACATTTATTTCGCCTGACGATTATCAACGAAATAAAGTTACAACTAATTGTATAACATCAATCTACTGAGTGTTTGCGCGAGTAGAAGTTTTGTAGCTATTATATTGAATATAGTGGTTTTCGTTGAACTATTTTATTATTCGTGCCAGTTGTACGTTAGCTATAATATAGAAATTTGGTTAAATGAAACAATTATATATACAAAATTTACTCATTTACATACTATATATTCATATATCATATTTATAACGTGTATTTAGTAACTATTAACCATTGTTTACTAACTTGTTGTCAGTGTACATCGACAAGTGCTCAGTGACTATTGTGCCACTACGTTTATTGACTGTTGTGGTGACTCGCCTTTAGTTACATTTCTCTATAAGAACTCTAATGTAAACTATATTTCATATCTATGTAAGTATTTATCTCACAAATTAGGACAGAGACTTTGTGTCACGAACGTTTATTTACTATTATTATTATTAACTTTAAATACAGACTGATTGATATGAAGATCTGTTTGTGTGGTGTTCAAATTATTGCGTTAAGTAAACAATAATGTTTGTAATTGCTTTGATGAGTTACTGCTATTTAGTCATCTTTTCGCCAATGTTAAAAATATACCAAAAAAGCATGGATTTTTATAAACCGACCACTAAGGAGAGTACAGAAGAATAGTTTATCTCGGAGTTAATTGGGGAGAAAGCTCTTTTCAACTATAGTAGGTTTATTAGTTAAATTAAACTAAAGTTATCTTTTTTTTTCTTAAAAATGTTTACGGTTCCCCCATCACTTTATCTCGAAAGATAAAGTAATGAGTTTTAGGCAAAGAATATTCCAATATTTTGCATAAATTTAATATACGTAACTTGATTTTCCAATTTAGCGTTCCCGCACTCACTATTTAATGCTTGTTGCTGCAGTGTTACTTATGTATCTAGTATTGTAACAATGAAGTCGAATTTTGTTACAAATATAAAATTATACTATATAAAACATTAAATTATAAGATCCCGTACTTAAACAAATTATAAATTTGGAAAAATGATGGATAATGAAATAACTTTGAAAGTATTTAAACAAGGTATGCTTAAAAACCTAAGTCAACGCATGTAGTTAGACAGACTTTGTAAATTAAATATGCTTAATTAAATAATAATTCAA
This sequence comes from Vesta saturnalis, assembly GCA_036346205.1. Taxonomy (NCBI): domain Eukaryota; kingdom Metazoa; phylum Arthropoda; class Insecta; order Coleoptera; family Lampyridae; genus Vesta; species Vesta saturnalis. The sequence continues at coordinate 1,393,913 of JARFJB010002287.1, read as the reverse complement.
AATTGTCGAATATGATTTTTGTATCGACTACATGAAACACTGAAATAAACCATTTGCTAGTATGCTTTTTCTTACCGTTGAATAAACAAAAATTCGTAAACATTTCCTTTCATTAATGTTAATGATGGAAGTAATTGGGATATTTTCATATCGATTGCTACTAATGGAGGTATTTTATAAATCTACCTACTGATTTTAAATAATTCATAATTAGTATTGCACTGCATTCGTGAACACTCACTCAAGTTGAATATGTTAGCAATTTTAGTGTATCAACAATTTTTGGTGCGATAATGGATTATCTAGAACTAATTGAATAATCGACTAATTCCATTATTACCTATTCATTATTCCCAACTCTAATTAAGGTACTATTTGTATCATTTTATCGGTTCTTACAGGTATATACAATTAACACTATAATCATAAAACCTTGCGAGCTTGCTACTATCTAGATTTTATTGTATTAATTGAAGAAAAGCTAATAAACCTTTGCAATGCACTTTTTCCCTATTTTCAACAATTTTATAAGAACTTAATGATATTGATATACACACGTTCCACAATTTTGTTGTTAGGGACTAAGGTGACAACAACTTGATTAGATTTAAATTATTTTAATATGGTGGTGCACTAGTAGCATAATTACCTAGCAAATGTAAACTTTCATCATTATCTCACATATTTAAATTACTAAATTTTTTGGGTTTTTTCAATGGTGTATATTTGTATTTAAGTTCAAATTAAATCTAAACGTTTCGATAACACTTATGGATATCTTAGTAGTAATACAAGCTTTCTGAATTGTTTAAGATGTTGAAAGTACGAAAAAGATGAAACGTAAACATAAGCCTGCTATTAAGACAACAGTTTGATAAACTTATAAAACCAACTATGGAATACAATTTTAGTGAAGAATAACTAGATCATTAATAAATTAAATATTGTTAAACTGCCTTAAAGGTTGTCCTCTAACGATCGAAGGCTAACAGCGAAAAATATCATAACTAAAGGACAAATTTAACAAAATTTAATCAAGTTATGGTGTAAGTGCAAAGTAGTGAAAAATTTTAATTTGAAATTGTTAAAAGCATTCACAAATAAAACTTGGCATCAATTAAAGTAATTCAGTCAAATCTAATAAAGAAATAGGTTTGTTAATAAATGTAAGCGTTATTTTACAGTGAAAACAGAATGTAGTATGCTTTATGCAATTTTTAACTTTAATTTAACACAGCAAAAAACCTAGACCTATCAAAATCTAAAATTATAATTAAGATGTACCGTTATGTCTTTTTTTAACTTACAAGATGCCAACAAGATAAATAGGCCCTGTTTTGGACCACTTTTGGCGGGAAATTTAAATTTCAAGGTCATGTATTTGGCGAGGAAACTTCAAGGTCGTCGGAAAAATTAAAAACAAGGTCGCTCCCCCTTTTAATTCACCTCTGCAAGTTAAGAGTTCAAAGTTCTCCCTAACGTTTCCACATTCCTTCAAGGTTAAATTCTTGGAAATCTAACCAGTTCTAGCAAAATAAGCATTTCTAATCAATGGCTTTGCTCACGCTCGGTATTGATCGGTTCTAAAAATAGTCAGTTCGTGGAAACAAGTAGTATGACAGGTTTTCTATGCTAAAAAGTAGGTCAAAGTTACATGGTTCTTGTATTGGATAAATTGAGTCGAGCTCTTCAAGGTCAAAATTTAAGAATGACAGGTTCTTGTCTATGCTAAAATGCCAGTGAAGGTTAAATAATTCTTGAATGGGCTAAATTGAGTCAAGCTCTTCAAGATCAAATTTTATTGGTATCATATTACAATTCATAGAAATCTAAAAAGCTCATGGTAACAAGGAGTGTGACAGGTCTATGCTAAAAAATAGGTCAAAGTTAAATGATTCTTTTATTGACTCTGTGTATCTATGTTTTAAGTTTGTTTTGAGTGGTTTTTATGTACCTATGTATCTGGTCAAAGTTTATTGATCTGCAGGAAGCATCTATTGCAAACCCTTTAAAAATGTGTGTGACCTTGAGGTATCTAAAAAATATAAAATGATAGTTGTAGAGGTGTCATTAAAATTCCTAGAAATCAATTTTCAAGGTCAAGGTTTATTGACCTGCAGGTGTATCATATTACAATTCTTAGAAATCAATTTTCAAGGGCAAATTTATTGATCTGCAGGGGTATTACAATTCTCAGAAATCAATTTTCAAGGTCAAAGTTTATTGACCTGCAGGTGTATTAAATTCTTAGAAATCAATGTTCAAGGCCAAGGTTTATTGATCTGTAGGGATATCATATTACAGTTCTTAGAAATAAGTAAAGGTTAAATGGTTCTTATGTTGGCTAAAATTGAGTCAAGCTCTTCAAGGTCAAAATTTACTGACCTTTAGAGGTATCATATCAAAATTCCCATAAATTTAGAAAAATAGTATCAGTTGTTGGAAGGAGGAAGAATGACAGGTTGTTGTCCATGCTAACCAATAGGCCAAGGTTAAATAGTTCTTGTATTGGCTAAATTGACATGGACCTGTGTAGAATTTCATACATGTGATACACATTTTTCTGTGACCTTGGGACAGTTAATTTTTTAGCTTAAAATTTTCTGTCTAGTAAAGTATAATGATTTTACAGTAAAATTTAATTTAGAAAATTACTACTTAATTTATGGACCTGTGTCGAATTTCAGACATGTAACACAAACTTTTTGCGACCTTGTGAGTTAATTTTTAGCAATTTTTGGCAAGTTTTGAGAATTGAAAAACTAAAAAATAAGCATTGCTCATCAACGACTGGTTTGTTGTTTGCTCGGTGCAATTTCATCTCCCAATTTTTCATTCCCTTACACAGACCTCCTATTTTGCAAATTTCATCCCCTATTTCTTCAGCGGCAGGGCCATTTAACTTTGACCTACTTTTTAGCATAGACAACAACCTGCCATTCTTCCTCTTTCCACGAATTGATTCTATTTAGATTTATAAGAATTGTAATATGATACCTGTAAAGGTCAGTAAATTTTGACCTTAAAGAGCTTGAATAAATTTTAGCCAATACAAGAACCATTTAAACTTGACCTACTTTTTAGCATAGACAACAACCTGTTATTCTACTTATTTCCACGAACTGACTCTATTTTTAGAACCGAGCAATAACGAGCATGCGCAAAGCCACTCATAGATTAGAAATGCTTGTTTTGCTAGAACTGGTTAGATTTCCAAGAATTTAACCTTCAAAGAATTCTTATTTTACTATTTCCAAGAATTTGACCTTCAAGGGTCTCCTCCTCACGTTTCCATGAACTGGAAGAGATCAATGAGCTTTGGACCCGCCTGTTTGCACAAACTGATTTTAGAAGAATTGTAATGCTGTGATCTTGAAGAGACAATGAAAAGTGGACGTGACTTTGTTTTTAAATTTTCCGACGACCTTGAAATTTTCACGTCAAACACATTTGTTTTTTGCCTCTTGAAGTTATTAGGATACCTAGATAATAAATATAATCATGAGTTTGTCTTGACAATATTTCCATATTATCAAATTGAATATCATGACTTACATTATTTAAAGCATGGTCAGCTACTGCAGATTTATCTGTTTGACTTAATCTACAAAGTCTCATATGTTCTTTGGGTTTTGTATCAAAGCTACGTTTGTGTGTCGTTCCAATGTATACTTTTCCACATTAGCAAGATATTTTATTCACTCCGGAGTATGATAATGGGTTTCTAAACCAACATGAAAAATTAAAATACCTTTAAGGCACCTGAAGATCTTCCAAACCCATCATTATCTTCCGGAGTGTATAAGTTATCTGTTTCAAGTGGAAAAGTATACATTGGAATCAAAGAACATAGCTTTGTTAATCTGGAAATATTGTCAAGAAAAACTCATTATTATGTTCGTTTACAACGTGAAGCTATTGGGATATATGAACATCCTAATAACTATACAAGAAGAAAATCTACGTATAAATGGGTTTTGTCAGCGCAATGATACGTCCTAATTTTAATTTTAGCTTTTGGTATGTCTAGTTTTTTCCTGGCTTTTTCCTAGACTTTGAAGTAAATGCTTTACCAATTATATACTAAAGCACCACAGCACTATGATAATTTAACATAGGTATGTAATTTAAATTAAAAATTGTATTAAATGTACTACGTTGTATTTTTACTCTAAAATAACACAATTATTAACAAAGGTGCTTGTTTGTTAGATTTGACTGGATTATTTTAATTGTTTCTATTTGTGAATGCTTTTATTAATTTCAAGTTAAAGTTTTTCACAACTTTACACTTACATCATAACTTGATTAAATTTTATTAAATTTGTTCTTTGGTTATAACATTTTTCACTGTTAACCTTCAACCGTTAGAGGGTGTTCTGATTTGTCATCTTTAAGGCAGTTTAACAATATCTAATTTATTAATCATCTAGTTATTCTTTACTAAAATTGTATTCCATAGTTAGCTTTATAATTTTATCAAATTGTTATATTAATAGCTTATGTTTACGTTTTCGCTTTTTCAAATTTCATAAATTTGTTTTAAAATCTTAAACAATTCTGAAAGATTGTATTACTACTGACGAAAATAACTGTAAGTGTTATCGAAATGTTTAGATTTGTATAAACATAATTACAAATGTACAACCATTAAAAAACCCAGAAAGCTACGTGTTTTAAATAAACATAATCACCTCTTTGTTATCGTAATCATGCCACACTAGTTAATAAATCAAATTTTGATAAACGTTTTGACCCTTTTACTAAACTATCTGAAATGTGTCACATAAGAATAAGTCAATAGGCAATGAATTTTGGAACTGATTTGGATAATCCTAACAGTATATACATTTACCTCTTAAGTCGTAAATCTTTTAGTTTTTTGATTAATTGCACGCTTGTTAGCTTATAATTTTTTTTTATTTCTCTGATGAAGTGTTAATTTAACACGAAATATAAATTTTATGATGCAATGGGAGTTTTGTTTTATATATGCTTTTTAAGGACCGTAGTAGTTTTAACTATAATTTGGGTTGTATAGCGTTTTAATTATTAATCTGATATCGGTCATACACTGACCGGCAAAAAACGGCCACGATGAGATGTGTATTATAGCTATACAAATTTAGTTTTTTTTTATCTACATAAAGATTTAAACAGCTATATGTTTATTACTAAACCTTCGTATTGATCAATCAAATGTAAAATGTGCCCCACGTTTTAATTTTAACATATTGAACATTTTTATAAAAATCGCGTACATATTTTTTAAAATCCACATTAAAAGTTATAAAAAAACCAAGTAGGCGTAATAACTAGGTGTTTATTTCCCAGTTTGAGAACAAACAATAATTTTCACGCGTTAACAATGCAATTAACTAGTGCAAAAGTTGGACAAATTATTGTATTGATTGAAGATGGTCGTAGACAGCGGTATATTAGGAATACCTTGGATGCTTAGAATCCGTATCTAAAGACTGCAACATGCGAAAGACGAGCAGGATCTGGAAGGCGAAGAGAAACTAGTGCAGTTGATGATCGTTTTATCGTGTTGAATACAGTAAGGGATCGAAAAATAACAGCAATTGAACTCCAACATCGCTTGCAAGAAGTGCAACAGGTTAAAATAAGTGAAAGAACAAGGGAGTGAAATTCTCTTTACGGATGAGTCGCGCTTTTGACTACGATCACCTGATGGTAGAGAAGGAATGAGGAGAGGACGAAATGAGCGATATGTCGATTGTACCATCTCTGAACGGCTGTCTTTGAAACAATTCCACAAATGAATTTATTATGAATTATGAATTTTGGCCTCGGTTAAATTGTCTGAAATCTCAATATGCTGCGAGCGATATTTAAGTTATTTTGATAATTATGTTTGTGAACGTTACAAGTGGACAAAAGGGGAATTATTCGTTCTTCAGAACAAGAAAACGGTCTCGGCAAACGCCGTCGAGCATTTTTTTGTTCATAGGATAGATTGAAAAGAAATTAAAAAAATAAAGAACTTACTTGTAGATAATATAATATTTTATGAAAAGTATTATAACGGTTTCTTCAATATCATTTATACGAGTATTATCTTATTCAAAAAACAACTTATACAGGGTGTCTCGAGGAGATTGGCCATACATTATACCACGTAGTCCGGGGTCAAATATATGTTAATTGAACCTCACTTACTTATACAGGGTCCGCCTTTGGGAGCTAATCCTATGAGTATCTGCTAAACCAAACTTACTATAATTTTGAAAATTTGGTGACATGGTAAAGATGTTAGGGCTAACTCATCTAAAATATTTTCACGTTCGTACCACTTCCGGTTATACCGGAAGTCGGTACTTAGTCGCTTATTTTAAATGGAACACCCCGTATATCAATACATTTTTCGATTCTATGTCGAATTTTAAGGTAAGTTTGTTAAATAAACTAGATACGAAATATCAGTCGTTTAAAAAAAACATTTTTCTAAAAAAATTGCGCCCCCTCACAACACCAACGCTGTTTCCATGACACTTTATGAAATTTTTGAAGATCGTTGGTTTGCCAATAATGGTCCCTTTCCATGGCCACCTAGGTCACCTGATCTTACGCCAATGGATTTTTATCTTTGGGGTCGAATTTAAAATATTGTTTATGCTACACCACTAACGACTAAAGAAGATTGCATTGCAAGAGTGCAAAATGCCTTCAATTCTCTTTCTCCACAAGAAATTCAAAGGGCTACAAATGAAGCCGTTATAAGACGGGTTCAACAATGTCTTGCGTCTAACGGGCAACATTTTGAACATTTATTGTAAATTAATTTACATTTGATCACGAGCAAGAAATACTAAATAAGCGACTTTATAGTGTAAGAATGCAGTGATAAGTATGTAGTTACTACCTCCGCAGTAAAAAGTAGTTTTTTTCGATTTACTCATAAAGTATTAAATTTTTACGCTTATGTTGTATATCGAATTTGAAAAAATTAACTTAGAAAATTTATATTTGGCAAAAATGACTTTTGAATCACAAAATTATCAATTTTTATAATTTTTTGCAGTAACTTATTCAAATATTTTTCTTTATTTCAATTCTCAATTATTTGGTTTCTATGGTGACCACGAACAAGGAATACTAGATTTAAGTATGTAGCTCATTTGTATCACAAATTTTAAAGTTGGGACTTTTTTGATAATAAGTATGAAACTGTTACGTTTAGGCAAATAAAGTTTTAAACAAAATCACCTTAATTTTTGAGGTTAAATCGATCTGAGTAATAAAAAATAGGGGTTTCCATTTGATTTTTTTGAGTAACTTGCATTTTTTGATAGTCAAGTTTAGACATTCATAATTTTATTTTTATGAAAAATATAAATGTCATTTTTTGCAGACTGTTGCAATGAACCTTTGCCTACAACACCTCAAAGTTTTATTAACGAGTTATTACTAAGGTCGCATCTGTCAATTTTTTTAGAAAAATGTTTTTTTTTAAAACGACTAAAATTTCGTATCTAGTTTATTTAACAAACTTACCTTAAAATTCGACATAGAATCCAAAAATGTATTAATATACGGGGTGTTCCATTTAAAATAAGTGACTAAGTACCGACTACGGACCCTGTATACGAAAATGCATACAAAAAAAGGTACAGGGTGATTTATTTGAAAATTTAAATTAATTTTTTTAACGTTGTTGAGTTAAGCTAATATCGTGTTTGTTTATAAATTGAAATGTAATAATAAAGATGTTTTTGATATTTATGAAAATGTAGATTTTAGTAATTCAATATTTCTGGCTGTATCTTCCAAACTAAAATGTTTACAGAGAAATATAAAGAGTCAAAAAAGTTTAAAAATAGACGTTTAATTCCAGTGGAGTTTCATATTTTGTTAAATGTAACCCTCAAAAAAAAGTTGGGGGGGGGGGGTCAAAAGAGTGTTGACCCCCTCTGAAAATCCATAATAAATGAAAATAAATGAATGCGACTGCTTCCAGTTTATTGGTTATCGTATACTAGTATCTCATATAAATTTTCATAAATTTACGTTTCACCGTTTTAGAACAACGTTAAAAAAATTAATTTAAATTTTCAAATAAATCACCCTGTACCTTTTTTTGTATACGCTTTTGTATACAGGTAAGTGAGGTTCAATCAACTTATTTTTGACCCCAGAATATGTGGTATAATTTATTACCAATCTTTTCGGGACACCCTGTATAATTTAAAACGAATCGATAAATGAAATCAAAACCAGTTTCTAATATACAATGGATGTAAATTGCATAACTTTAAGTAATGAGAAAATATTTATTGTTAGGAAATATGGCTTTATTGTAGTTGGTAGATTCTAGAATTAACAAATGACAACGAATTTAATATGATTAAATATAAATTATTATTGAATTACAATTTTTTTCTCTGGTGTGAGTCTTTTTGGTCTTCCCGTTTACTTAATTATTAATAATTAATAACCTCCACGTGAATATCGTCATCTCCTCTATGAGCAGCGTCCATTGTTGTGTGCAGAAGACTATCATCCGAATATTTAACATTTTGCTCATGGCGCCCATGTCCAAGATACCACAAAATGCTTGCAACATGTCAACATGTTCCCAGGGTTTTCGCTCCAGATTGACATGTGTAACAATACCTTTCCATAGGATTGTTTTCTTCTTCAATATCCTGGTTGACGTATGATATAAAACTTGGTGCCTCGTAGCACTGTGGAATCTATAATAAACTCTCATTCTGATGAAATTATTCTCATGTAATCGGGCATCAAGTTCAAGTTCATCGTTTCCATTTCTGTGCAATTTATCTTGAATATATGCGCTGGCGAGCTTAATATGGTAAACTATTGTCAAATCACGCAGGTAGTTGACATCATGTATTGGACAATGAGTAACTGATTATCCAATCTTTCCCAAATAGCGCGTCTGTTGCGTAAGTTATCAACTTCTACTCGTGTTTGTACAACATTGGCATCTCTAGCTCATCGAATACGACTGTCGTAATCCACGAAAATTTCTACTATTATTATGTATACGTAAGTAGCATCACATATGATGATAACTGTTATTATATGAACACCATTAACAATAATCCATAGGCAGAACAATCATTAAATGCAAAAGGTATATCGGCTCTTTTGCTCGTTGAAGTATACATTGTTTATGAGGTTATTGATAGTTGCCAAAGTTGTTGCTAAGCAACCCTTGCGATTGTTTTACGTGGTTTCCATATGTGCGCAATCTTGTTATTATTTTTTCATTAAAAATAAACATTTGAGCTACAAAACTCTTTTTTTTAATGTCTTCAGTACTATCAACATCATTTAACTGCGTACACTTCAGTTTATTATTTTACTATAATCAACACTCTTTAAAAGTAAGTATACGACAAATAGTCGAATCAAGGGTTAGAATAAAGTAAAATCCTTTATATTATCAATATATTTACAAAATGATCGAAAGAAGACAAATAAGATGTTACGTTTGCAATCTCTTAAGAAATGCATGTCAGATGCCAAGGATCGATGAAAATCAAGACAATCAACAAATTGCTTTATACAGACGCGGTATAATGATTTGCCGAACGTTGCTATCGAAGAGAATATCAGAATTTGTTTCAATTGCAATGAATCTATTGTGGTCGAAATAGCTAATATTCAAGCAGATCCTACATGTTTGAGATTGCATGTCTTAAACCTTCGGGGAAATGGTACTTGAATCATTTGCGATGCTTTATGTAATATTAACAGATCGTCTTTAGAGTGCAGAGTCCATGTTTTTGTGCAAGGCAACGTTTATGTTCCAGACAACGTTAGATGTGTGCTCATCACTTAAATCGAAATGGTCTGCTCATTACAGGACTAATTCGTGGTGAACAATTACAAGTTTTCCTTCAACAACTTCGTAATGTAGCTCAATCTCGTCCGAGATTGAAAGATGTCAGTTCTCTAAGTGATAAAGAATTTTCATATTCGTTTCCTGTAAATAAACAGCAGTTTAAAGATCCAGTTCCTCAAGAGGGAGGTTTAACATATATCAGGGGAAAAGATATGATGACATTTTTATGTAAGTTGAGGCAAGGAATAGCAAATGAATTCTTACAGAAGCTTTTTAATTACTCACTAGACAAGCTGTAAGTATGGCTATCAGCTCGGTGCGAAGATCCTTAGCAATAAGATTTGTACTAGAAAATATACGTACTGTAGATCTTAATCGGCAGGAATTTATCGATTAGCATGTGACTCCGTTTGCTAACTAGTTGTACAATAAACAACCTGATACACCAACAGTTATCGTCATATGTGATGCTACTTACGTATACATTAACAAAGGTAGTAATTTTGGTGCATTACGACAGTCATATTCACTGCATAAGGGAAGGCACTTACTAAAACCCACATTCATTGTAGCTAATGATGGATACATTTTGTTAATATTAGGACCATATTTCTCAGATACTCACAACGACGTTGCTGCAATTGACAGAGACGTCCAGAATTTAAGAGATTGGTTTCAAGATGGTGACATATTTTTGGTAGACCGAGACTATAGAGATATTGTACCGCTTTTACCACAATTGAGAATTCAGCATAAAATGCCAGCATTGCTAATACTATGCTGGCAGGTATAATTTTCAAATGTAATGGTGTTGACCGCTTAAATAGAGAATCTGCCTGTATAAAACGCTAGGGTAGAAAATGATTATTATTTCACCTAATATTTAGCCCTTAACGTTTTTTTGCAGCAGCAAATTTTTAAAATATTTGTAAGCACATTAATTAACACGATGTTGACGGTTCATTGCTACTTTCCAATTAATATAACATGAAATTGTATAACTGTTTAATAACTGCATTCCATAAACACAGTTTTATCATATAGGTGAAATCTTTTAAATGTATGTTGTAAATAACAAAACGTCGCTTTATACAAATTCATATAATATGGCTCTAAGTAGTCTACGAAAGGAAAAGGTAAATACGACTTGCCGTAAGGTGATAGAGATTATTAGGTTTGTATATTTACATTCTACAAATTACTTGACCATGGTGGGAGAAACCAATAGCCAGTTTTATATCAACTATTCATAAGTAAAAACACAAAACGGGTTTAGTAAACTGTATAAAATATTTCACTACTTAGTTTAGATCTCCAACACAGTTATTATGAAAACAGTCGAAAGAAAAACACATCTGCAGATATGCGTATTATTTGTAGCAAACCCTGTAAGTTGTGTTGAAATTTGCAATAATTTAGGCAACTTCGTTCATATTTGTGTCATGTGAATTGCATACCTTAGTGGTTGAAAAGCACGCATTTAGATATTTTAAAGTGGATCTGTACGCGCATTTTCGTTTGCACATTGGGTTCGTGCGCAAACACATTTTTAATGTCGAGGTTGTACAATAATGGAAGCAAAAAGCGTCCATATTTGCTCTTGAATATTTTTATAAAAAGTATCGTATATTTTGTACGGTAAGAGCTAATTAAACCTATTTTTCATTGTTTGATATATTTACCCTTTTTAGGCACTTTTATTTTTCATGTTTTCTTTTTTATAGCGTTAAATTTTGCATTTACGTAATTTCATTATAGTGTTACGTTTCAATTTAACGAGGATGACGCAGTAGAAGTTTGTTGCTATGCAAAATTATAAATAAATGGTACATTAACCAGTTTAAATCAACCAGGTTTGGCTGTTTTGTAAAGTAATTTACTTATTTGGGATCAACGAATATCAAAACTCTGTTATATTTCCATTTCAAGATTAATTGCACAACCAAAATTGGAAAGCGTGTATGCATCAGCATTGTGTTGTCAGTAATAGTATACCAGCGACAACCAAAATTTAAAAGTACTACAGGTATTTCATTTCTTATCATTAGTTTATAAGGTATTTTTAAGTTAATTCAGGTTTACTAACATTAGTATTAGATTTCCTACGTTATAACTTGACTTAAAGATTTTTATAACAAACCTTGTTATTGTTTCCAATTTTACATTTATTACATTTACGGTTTACTTATTTTCCATAAAATAAGTTGACGTTCGAGGTATTTTAACATTTATTTGCGGGTTGAAGTTACACCTTTTTTGTAAAGCAAACATATCTAACCACACACACATTTTCTAATTAAAGCAAATCATATTTTAAGAACCTGGCCCGTTTAATCGCTGACTGAGCTGAAGGCAACAACCTCAACACCCAACTTTTATTTTTTATTAGATATTTTTAACATATATTTCGCTTGATATTGTTCACAAAAATGCCTATAAAGATTTTAATGTGTTGTTATAGAAGGAATTAATAGCATTATGCGGTACGTATTAGTTGGTTTTAAACTTCGTAGTTATTGATTCGCATGTAATAATAAACCGTTAAACCCTTTGTCTTCCATTTCCGATATAGTAATTTGGTATTTTGAACAGTGGCTGATTCTGAGCAAGCAAGCTGTAATTAATTAAACCAAATGAGTATTTTTTTGAACTGTAAGTTGGTTTTCGTAAACTGTAAGGTATGATCTGGTTTTTATTGAGATTGATTTAGTTGACTGATTGATTGGTTGATCTGATTGATTGATTTGTTTGTTTGACAAAGAGCGGAGAGAGAGACGTGCATGATCAACTTCTATTGCAGAAAAAATTCATTAGTCTATACACTACTAGATGGCGCCACAAACAAACCCTAATTAGTCCAGCGCTAAGTGACGCTACTTTTATTACAGAAAAAATATTCATTAGTCCATACACCACTAGACGGCCCTACAACCAAATTCAAGTTTCGCAACAAGGGGGCCACGACAAGAGGGTGCAGACCTAACACAAGTTCTTATGCCTGTCTTACAAGTTAGCATTAGAGCCCCCTTATTTAAAATTTCCCACCGTAACCATTGCAGAGCCTTAAGCCTCCAATCAGAGCTCATTCAAAATATTGTATGCGTACGCATTTCCCTACCTTTCAGGGGCTGAACTGCCAAAGAGGCTGTTAATTCGACCAAATTAGGGTGAAAATTCCATCAAGGGGTTGAAAATGGTCTCCAAAAAGAAGCCTTAAAAAAATGGCCGACAAAAATACGCCTCCCTCGTGGGCATAAAAAAAATGGCGACCAAGGTGTCCCAAGGGTGACGTCACAAAAACCAAGATGGCGGCCAAGGTGTCCTGGTTCTACTTATTATCTACAACAAGTAAATGTTCTTTATTTTTTTAATTTCATTTCAGTATTATAATGGTACATTATGTCTGTGGGCGGTAGCGCGCCAACCGCGTCATATTGTTTTATGTGCCATGTCAGAGGATGCAAAAGGGGACTTTTCGATCCTAGGAACAAAAAAATGGTCCAGGGCATTTGCCGAGACCGTTTTCTTGTTCCGAGGAACGAATAATTCCCCTTTTGTCCGCTTGCAAGGTTCATGAACATAATTATCAAAATAACTTAAATATCGCTAAGATGCTGACTTTCAACTGCTCATAGCATAAAAAATAGTGTTTAGAGCTTTGTGCCCATAGAGACTTTTTATGAGTGAGTCAAAAGCTAAAACATATTGAAATTTTAGATAATTTAACCGAGGGCCATAAGTTTAGTGCAGTGTCCTTTGCTTAACAAATTTGGTAAATTCAATTCCAAGACTACTAAACAGTGTAATCTACGTTCAAAGAGGACATATAAATTATTAACACCTAACCCTGCTGTTCTCCTCGACAAGACTATACTTCGGGTCATAATGACCCGAACTCCTGAAATATGAATTAAAACCAAAATAACAACAATTTTTATACATTTATTAACTTTATTTCTCTAATGCAATGTTTTTATATGAAACGTGAAACTTACAATAAATTCAAACAAATTTAAATAAAAAAAAAACGGAATAAAAAATGTCTAATAATTGATATGATCCACTACTTCTTACTATCGGGAGAATAATAGGTCACGTGTTCTTTATACAAATATTTTTTACACTTAATGCAGGTCATATTAGTTTTGTTATCACATTGCAGCTGCTTGTCCATTACGGGGAAGATGTTTTCTGGACAAAATGTAAGGATTTACCAATCGTTTGCCCAGCTGTTCCAAAAACAGTCTTCTTTTGAACAAAACATTTTGATTCCAGTCTGGATTTATTTCGCGCCATAAGACGAAAGCATTATAGGCACTGGTATCTAAAATGTTGTAAAATAATATTATTGGCCATCGATTTGTTTTTCGTTTGCATGTGTATGCAACGATTAGCTGATCTAATGTATCCCTTTGTAGAATTATAATCAAGTATAATTTGTGGTTTTTTGTCTTCTCTGTCGCTTATTTGGTTTTGGTTATGAAACGTACTCATTAGAATGACCTTCTTGTATTTTTTTGGAATATAAGACACAACTACGGTATCTTTAGTAAAATAAAATTTGGAACTATGCAAAACGTTATTTACTTCTATGATAGGTAGCTCAGGCTTGCTTTTCCTGACAGTAGTAGTAAGATTTCTTTCGAGAAGCATTTGACCCAATTGATACGATGTAAAGAAATTGTCACAAGTTACATTCTGACCTCTTCGTCCATAAGTAAGGTCTAAAAGTACTGTCAGCCCCTGATCCTTCTGAAGTTTTCCCCCAGGTGGTTTTCCCGAATATACTTGAACTTCTAAAGCATAAGAACTTGCACTATCACAAAACGTCCATATTTTGATGCCATATTTTGCTGTCTTGCTTGGTATATACTGCTTGAATGGACAACGACCTCTAAATTCAACCAGCTGCTCGTCCACAGTTACGTTTTGCCCAGGATTGCACAATTTTGGTAAGATTTCAGCCTATTTGTACCAAAATTCTCTAATAGGAGCCAACTTATCCCGTAGCCTTCTTTCTTGACGATCTTCTTTATTATCAAACCGCAACACGCGTGATATATAATAAAATCGTTTCAACGACATTGTTGCGCGAAAAAGAGGTCTGCCTGTTTCGGTATTCCACAAACTTCTGGTAGATTCATCATGCGATCTGTAAACTCCTCCTAACAGTAACAAACCTATGTATACCTGCAACGTAATGTCGTCTGATTCTTGCCACTTGTCACCGTACACTCTACGACCTTCATTTTCAAAATTATATTTTCCAGAGAACTATTGAAAAATAACTGAAATGTAGATTTTACATCCCGGACTCGTGCATTGCTGTATCTAGTTGGACCTGGAGAGACTTTTATGATATTTGCACTAGTTGCACGCCCTGATTGAGGAAATGGATCTAACATCCAAGTTATGGCATTATCTTTAGATTGAACCGATTGAGCAGGTGGCATCAATTCCGTAGGATTTGTCCGTCCAGCATCGTCGAAAAAATCATCGTCTGACTGTTCATAATCACTATCTTCACTATCTTCAGAAGCTACATCGACACTAATGTCACTCAACTTATTAATAAGTTTTTCTAAGTCTTCACCACTAAGATATTTTTTTGCCATTATTGTTATTTCAGCGCTTTAGAAGAACTAGTAGTACGTACAACAAACCGCACTTTACTCTGCAACGTAGCAAACAAAGCTGTCGGTTGCATATTGAGATATGATATTTATACCTGCTGCAAGTTGCAAGACTGTTCCTGTTTCGACTTGCACACGCGGCTACAGACGTGCCGAAAATGCTGTAGTAATTCGTACATTTGAACAAGCATGTGATGATATGCATATTATCTATTCTCAAACTTCAATATAAAATAATTGGAAATGCAAATTTATACGTCCTACTAATGTATTACAGCCTCAGGTCATAATGACCCGAGGAACACCAATGTCATAACCATATTTAAAAAAATAAGGAACAAAAAGTTTATTAAAACAAACAAGTCACCTCATTCTTCAATGGATTAGAAACAAAGTGATTAACTACGAAGTTTAGGTATTAATAAACAAAAAAGTTATCTAAACAATAATTTGATTTCGGGTCATATAGACCTGAAGGTAACAGCAGGGTTAAGAAGTTTAAAGTTGAGTAAAGGTTGCTATTTTTAAGTAAAATTTAATTTTTCACTGTTTCTGCTATAATTTGAATTTCTAAAAAAATAAACGTATCGGTGTTTTCGTAAAATTCTGAAGGTGGCCTTTTTGTTTGCCGGTCAGTGTACATTAATTCAAATATACAAAAATACCAAATTATGAGCTAATACATAAAAGTGAAACGATTTCAGTATTACTTTTACATGGATTATCGCGTTTTTCGCTTAACGAACGAAATTGGCCCGATTTACTTTACACATGAGAAAGTGAAAAACTTTATTAATACGATGTTAATATAATAAGTATTATACTGACTGTAAAACCAATTAAGTAACACCTCCGAACAGAAAATCAAAGCTAACACACTTTATATGACCATTAGTAGGTACATTAACAAGTGTTAAACTTCATTATTTACCCACTTCTACCGCTTTCATAATAACCAGTATCGCATACTTAAATACTGCTGAGATAAATTTATTAATTCTGTGGACTGTTGTTAGTTATTTTGGCCCACACAAACTTTCTTTATAAAATAAATTTATTCCATACATGTATTTCCGAAAGTATAACGTTACCTTTAAACTTTAAAATTAAGTTTGAATATGGGCGCATTTTCATTCTTTAAATGTATTTTCTTTTTTGCTAATAAAAACTTTTTTACAGAATACATACTTACAAATAATTTTTGAAAGCTTGATACTATACCCTCATAATTTCATTGGATAATCTTTATAATTATGGTTAAGATATTTATATTTAATGAAGAAGTCTAATATATTAAAATAAAAAATAAAGTAAAACGGCAAAGAGACAAAGTAAATGTATACAGGGTGTTTCTGAAATAGGGTTCCGAATTTCTACTGCATGTAGAACTCATTAAAATAAGACAAAATGTTCCTATAAACATGTGCCCTAAAACGCACCCTTAAAAAGTTACTGGCCCTTGAAAGGGTTCGAATTAAACTGATTTTATCCAGTTATTTCAAAAACGATAAATGATAAAGAGACGAAATAAAGGGAACATACATAACTTTTCACGCCGAGTAACATGAGCTAGGCCATTTTTCGTTATTCGAATCATATGCATCCTTTTCAGGGGGATGAAAAGGGTATCAAGTCCCTAAAAAATTTTGTACGACCTTTTTGCATTTTTTTTGACAAATTCATAAATTTTGGACAGACACATTGATGCTGTGCAAAAACTAATAATGCGAGATCGCCAAGCGACATAGGTACTGTATTAGATCCCACATAATTTGATTAAATCTCAAAAAGATGCTCGCGTCGATTAGTGCACACAAATGCTCAAGAATTACAATGGCGGGGTGCTTCAAAAGACGTATATAAGATTGTAACAGGTGACCAATCATGGGTATATGCATACGAGCCGGAACGTAAACAGCAGTCGACTGAGTTGGTGTTTCAAGGTGAACCAAATCCAAAAAAAGTTGTTCGCGCTCGATACACCTCGAAACAAATGGTCGCCTGTTTTTTCGGAAAAACTAGTCATATGGCAACTGTTTCGAAAAACAATAAAGCAATTTTCAATGACAAATTACTGTTTTTTCATTGTTAGGCTCAAAATATAAATAGTTGCCCTCGTAGAGTTAAAGGGACACTTCACTATAAAAAATTATTATTAAATTAAACAAGAAGATATTTGTGTTAATTCATCTAAAAAAAATTTTATGCCAAGATTCCGTTTTTATATAAAACAGGTATCGTTAAAAAGTTTTACATATTATAATTGGGTAATAGTTTCGTTAATTATTTAGCTTTTCAAACCATATTAGTTCGCAAACATTTTTTGGTACCAAATCGTTACATCTTTTTTTTTATATACATAATGCTTTGCTTTGGTTCTTCATGTATTTAATTAAATATCTAATTATTACTTCAGATATAAGTCATGCGACAAATATCTTCTTGTTTAATTTAATAATAAGGTAAGTGAATACAATATGCCCGCCCTAAGTGATTCTTTTTAAATAAGATAATGAATAATGAGCAAAATCAATTATTCCACGCTAAAGTTCAGCATGTTTAGAATCCGCAAAAAAATAATTGTTGCGAAAAGTTAAAAGGTATGAACTATCTTTTGCCAAATTGTTTAAAAAAATGTGTACATGGGAACATTGCCAATACGGTGTTGGTAAAATGGCCATGTATGAAAAAATCTTTTTTTTAATTAGGAAATAAAAGAAATAAGTATTTATTTTCAATTTAGTAAGTACATTAAAAGCATAATGGGAAAATAAAGCTGTCCTTCATTTCTTTGGTTAAAACCACACAATCCTCGTGAACACCTTTTTGGCAGACGACGCATACGCGTATATCAGAAATTTTATTTATATGGCATACTGCACAATATCATCTGCTTTTTCTGTGGAATTTTTGTTTGTCGTAGGTTTAGGCGTAGCTTTGCGTGTTGTTGTAGCTTTGGGCGCTGATATAACTGTAGATGATACATTTTTGGGTGTTGCCGTAACCGTAAATGCTACTTTTCTCACTACAAGAGCCCAACTATTTATGGCCTTCTAGCTAACATTTGTTATTGGTTCGATAATTTTTCAGGGGTCTCTAACATTTCTGTTATTGACTTATTAAGTGCTTTCGGGAAGTAAACGTTATCATTTGAATCAGAGGTGTCTTCTTCTGAGGTTTCATTATCATAAGAGCTACTTGCAGTTTCTGAGCTACTTAGAATTCTTGGTCTTTTTCGCATTTGTGATTGCCCTGCTTTAGAAGATTCGGTCGATTCGAAAATCGGGCTGTCACCTTCAGAAGAGCTGCTTGCAGTTCCTGGGCTGTTATCATCAGAAGAGTTCTTCGTCTTTTTGCATTTTTGATGGCCCTTCTTTAGGAGATACTACTTTGCTGGGTTCGACGCTCGGTTTCCTTAGGGGAAAATGCCAATTCTGATATGGCTTCGGGATTAAACGGAAAAATACCGGTTGCGGCAAAGCCGGTCTTTATATTTGCTGGTTTTACGCTTTTATCCCATACACTAAAAATTTCACCAAATCGCTGCTTTGTGATGTTTCGATCCTTGTATCTTGTCCAATATTGAAGTACCTGATCATCCCAGTGATGTTCGAGTGAACGAAATACCGACTTATCCATGGATTGCAGCCTGTGTGTTGTGTTGCTTGGTAAGCAGAAAAGTACATTATGTCATTCTGTAACATCAACGATCGTATAATCTAGATGGCATTTGACATCATAAAAATTAAAATACAGTGTCCAGGTGGTTCGTATTTGGCCAAATGCTCAATCCATGTGCAAAATGTGGTAATATTCATACTACCTTTAGGAGTCACGAGTACCAGTGGCCCCGGAGGTAATTAATCCTGTCATTCGGGTTTCAACCTTTTTCCTTTAAATAGAACTGCTGGTGGAATAGCATTACCACAAGCATTGCCGCAGGAGACAGTTATGACGTTTTCTCCGTGCTCTAGTGCTACCAGGTGTATACGTTTCGCTCCTTTTTCCGCGAGTACACTTTGTTGGTGGTGTAAATCTTTTCTCGACTGTCCATGAGATCCATTTCCAAAAGGACTTCTTTCAGTTTTACGAAGTAGTCATTTACGATGAACCGGTTTAGTTTCTGGGCACGCGCGGGGTTCATACTCTGTGCTTTTCTTGGATTTATTGCATGATTCCGTTTAAAAAAACCATGCAGCGAATACGTGCCAGCCATTTTGGACATGGTAGAAATTTTATTTTTGATATAATTTTCGGAGCAAAAATTTAAAACACACCTTCGAACTGTCCTTGATATTAGTGGGTAACCAACCTCTGCCAATCGGATCATTTTTACAGACAGTTCTCTTTCTTGGTCAACAGTCAATACTGGTTTCCGTCCCATTTGTGCTTTATTGATTCGGTTACTATCGACATATCTGGATAGTTCTTTTTGGTTTTGAAACTGTTTTTGAAGCACGTTATCGAGACATTCGACCTTCCTTCACAGCTGAGACAACATTTTCTAAGTCTTCTCTTGTCCACTTACTCCGAATGCCCCGATTTCTCACTTTACCAGTCATGCCTGTAATAATTTAGATTAATAAATTATATGAAAGCAAATAGCTGACAATCGGTGCATGCGCTAGCAATATGCCCATGTGCTCATTGCCAACCCGGCATGATTGCTACACATGAAGTAAAAAACCGCTGCAAATTGTATCAATACTTCCACATCAAAAAATCAAAAAACGATTAACTTTACACAAAAAATTACAAGAATGCTTTTCGATCAGAAATTTGATTTTCAATTTTCTATTTCAAAAAAATCGTGTGGACGGGTTCCAAAGTCGAGTTTTTTTTAAATATTTCGAAAATAACATAATTTTATTTGAGCCTGGATCGTTTTTTGCATATTATTATCTTAGTCCGCTATTGCGTTTCGGAGATATTGATTTTTTTTTGTTTAGAAACTTTAAAACATTTTCAATGTTATTTCAACAATTTGATACTGTTTTAAACAGAAAATTCATAAAAACAACTACTAATAAAAAGGAACCCCTTACAACAAAAACCGGAACTTAGTATAAATCGAGTGTACTAAATTTAAATGACGTACCCACACGCGAATTTCAATAAAGCCCAAGGTACTCACAAATGGACCTTTACTATTTTGTCACATGTTCTGTAAAACTCCTGTTTTTTTTTCTAAAATATTCCTTATGAGTTATTGATTCTATTAATTTTGTATTTAAAACAATAATTAAATTGTTAAAATAACAGTTACAATATTAATTCAACAATTATACCCTCTTGATTTTCTTGAAATATTAATGTTTTTGAGTTATGGAATTTGCTCCATACTTAATCAGCTGTATTGAACGATAAACCATCCTGTACATAAAAGAAAATTGAAGACAGATTTCAATAATACATAAACATACATAAAAATATTTTTTTAAATAATTAATGCTTAGTTTTAAAATATCTGATGTGGAACAACACACGGCCCTCCACGCTGCAAAGTGGAAATTGTAAGAAATGAAATAATTTTTAAAAATCTGTTTTAATACGTTTATTACGAAAATAGATAATATTGTAAAAACAAAAACAATAATCTATATCAGATGGACGTTTAAAACTTCATGTCAGATAGAGGTAAATATAACATTTTTTTATTTTTACAATGGTATAATAATTGTTATTAACGTCAAATTTGATTAATTTATTTTCACATGTTGCCCTTTTTTTAAGTATTAAAAATGAGGATTTTTGTATCTTATTATTGTTGAAAATAATAGTATATTATGTTATTAGGAGTAAAAGTGATCCTTTATGTGGCGAAGCTGAATGTTTATTTTGCCGAACGAAGTGAGGCAAATAATTCAGCTGAGCCACATAAAGTCAGTTTTCGAAAAAATTGTAAAAACACTTTTTATGAGAAATTTTATTTCCTATCTAATGGTATTTCACTTTCTGAATATGTTAAGTAGTTCCGGAGATATTTAAAGTGTCTTAAAGTGACAGTTTCTTGCTATCTTGTAAACCATTTGTTGTACAGGAAAATTATAGGAACAAAAAATACTCACAATTACATTACTAATTATTACATATTAAAAGGAAAAAAATCTAAAAAAATTAAAATTTGCAAAAGGAGTACTTACCCCCAATTTTACCCCTCTCCCCATAACCTACTGTCTCCAAAAACCATCAGTCGCTTTAGGTAGTTGACATCTATATGTTTGCCAAATTTCATGTTGATATCTTAAGCGCTACGAAAATTACTTAATTAACTTGGACACAGACAGACTTTTTTTGCTCAAATTTTGTTTTTGGACGTTTTCGAACATTTTAAAGCGATTGAGCAAATAAAATTTTTTTAAAATTTCTTAGCGATATGGAAATAATTAGGTTAGGTTATAATTTTTACCTAAAGTATTACCTTAAATCGCTTTTCACCACAATCTAGGCTTTAATACCCATCTACGAAACGCAAGATACTTTTTTACAGCTCTATAATAAAAAACTTGAGGTGTAAATATTATAACCGCGTCTTAAAAAACCAATATGTAGGTACTCCACTCGTTTCACGCGGGATACTGACTGAATTGCCGGATGAACATGATAGTAAGTAA
The DNA here is from genome assembly GCA_036346205.1 of Vesta saturnalis. NCBI lineage: Eukaryota > Metazoa > Arthropoda > Insecta > Coleoptera > Lampyridae > Vesta > Vesta saturnalis. The sequence goes on along the minus strand of JARFJB010002287.1, from coordinate 1,371,831 downwards.
GTTAACGGCACACTATCTGTATGGTACGTGCCGTCGTCTATAGTGTAATAGCTGACCTACAGGTCGTGGGCGTATTGCCAACATGTACATATGGTATTCACGTATATAAGCTGCTAGTACGCTTTCCAGTTTAAAAAATTATATTAAAATCTTACTGCTACAAGATACAATTCCATTGCTGTGTTATGTAAATAATTAAAATACCTATCTTTTATAAACTAATAAATCTGTAACGAGCTTTAATCGCATCCTATAATAAAATCTGTAGCAAAACACTTTATATTAGACTGAAGCTATTGCTTATTCATGATTACTTTAATTTGACAAAATACATTTTCACATGCACATACAGGGTATTTACCAACTGGAAAACGTAGAAGAAGAAAATTAGAACAAAAAAATGTTGTGTGTGTGCCTATGTCTGTCTGTGTGTGTGTGTGTGTGTGTGTGTAGGCGCGGGGGGGGGAATATGTGTGTGTGTGTGTGTGTGGATGTGACTGTGGTTTGGGTGTGCGTGTGCATGCGTGCGTGCGAGCATCCGTGCGTGCGTGCGTATGTGGGTACCAACTTAAAATTTGCTACCTAAAGCCACTGATCGTTTTTGGGGTCAGTGAGGTATGAGGAAAGGGGTAAAATTGGGGGGTAAGTACCCCTTTTTCAAATTTTTATTTTTTCAATTTTTTTTCCTTTTAATATGTGATTAGTAATATAATTGTGAGTATGCTTTGACCCTATAATTTTTCTGTACAACAAACGGTTTACAAGATATTAGCAAAAAACCCTTACTTTAAAAAACCGGTTTTTCCTAAATATCTCGAGAACTACTTAACATAATCAAAAAGTAAAAATACCATCAGAGAGCAAATAATATTTTTCATAATAAGTGTTTTCGCATTTTTTTTCGAAAATTTTGTCATTTTTGAAATATTTCCATAATTCTCGATTTTGGAACCCCTCTACACGATTTTTTTGAAATAGAAAATTGAAAATCAAATTTCTGATCGAAAAGCATTCTTGTATTTTTTTGTAAAGTTAATCGTTTTCGTGTTATTTACAAAAACCGACTTTTTTATATGGAAGTATTGATACAATTTGCAGCGGTTTATCAATAGTTATTAGAAATATTGTCAAAATTGTTTACTTTAATGAACTGATATGGTAAACGCAAACTTGTACCAAATTTTTATGTTGCTGTGTTCAAATGGAATTTAGAGTAGTAGAGCTACGTGTCAATTTATCTTTAGTTAGTTAGTATTGTAAAAGAAAAACATGAAACTCCGTATTCAATATTTTTTTTAATGTTAGTAGCGTACAACTATTCTGTAGTTTATTGAAAATACAACTTTCAGCCTTGCAATGTCACCCATACTAAGGTGTTCATTTAGGTACGCACTCGTATAATACCACCTCAATTACTCAATCCAAGGTTAAAGGTATTCTCTCTGTATTTGTAACGTCTTTTAGTCGTTCAACCAATTACTTAGTATGACCACCGATCGAATACATTACTGTACCCTATTTTAAAGTGATTTGGAATGTGGGAGTCAGACAAAACTCAGTACGCCGTTTTATTTCTTTTTAACAACTAATTTGGTAAGTAATTTTAGTCAATAGTTTTGGGTACCTAATAATACGGCAAAATGTAAATCGGTGCAAATATTAATGCTTGACGGCTTTTCTAATGAGTGTTCATGGTAAACATGTATACACCATTTCTGATTCATTTGCTTCATTCAAATACCAAGAGGGGTCTGTACTCAATGTTAGACAGCTTGTGATACTCTTATAAGAGCAAAGTTAAGAATGTGCGTGGATGTATGCTAGTATCTAGGAGCGGGGAGGGGGTGTATTAAGAGCAGTTTTTGTTTTTTATCAAATATTTCTGAAACAGCTACATATTTCAAAGATATAAGAATACCTAGATATAGATCTTAAGCATATCAATTAATTATGTCCTATGCGGATTTTTGCTACGACCCATAATTTAGCTTCAAAGAAATGCCTAAGGTAGAATTTAAGTATTAGTTCATTTTTTAAATATCTGAACAACGATTAAGTTTATAAGAGAATGTACACATTCTCTTATAAAATTAATCGTTACATATTTTTAAAGAAATTTTTTTCTAAATAACCTTTCTTTATAAAATTACTTACTAAATGTAAAATAAGCCTAAAGGTTAATTAAACAAATGTTTAATTAATAGTTATTTATGTACTAAGGAGATAATTAGGAGAAGGAGTGCCATAAATGACTGTTATGCCCGTGGTACGTACTACGTTTTATTCTGTTTTAGTTTCTAAAGCTTTCAAACAAAATATTTAGTATTTCCAGCTAGTTTGTGAGAGCAAATTTTAGTGTTGCGTAGATAGTTGGCATTGTTGATGTTGTTAAGAATACTGTGCAGTTTTAATTTCTATAAATAGTAATGTATTGATTCACCTTAACGTTAATAAATGCTCGATTCGACACCGAAACTTGTTTGAAGAATTATTGCAATCGTTGCTTATCAATTTTTCATTACTCTGTGTCATAAATGCCAATTTATGCCCTCATTTGAGTGCTTATAAACAAGATTATAATTCTAAAATAGAATAAAAAATTTTTATAGAAGCAGGGGGCTTTGGAATTTTTTTTTAAGTTAGAATCTAAATGTATATAACCTATTTTTTTATTTGTCCCCTAGATTTAGGGTGTTTTATTATTACACCAAAAGTATGCTGGTATTAGACGATTGTCACTAACCTCAAATCTGACTATATGTCAAAATTAATTTAACAGTTGCCACATTTAATTGAAATGAATAGTAACCACTGATCACTGCATAACAATAGAAGGAGCGTATTGAATTTTGAGTGAAGGAGTAGAGTTCCGCCGTTTATAACTAACCCATAAATTTATTCTGGGGTGTCTTTCAATTGAAATAAAATATTTTCATTTAATTTTACAAAATAATTTGATACAACTAAAAAACATTTATCCGCAAACGTCACAAAAGTGAAACTTTTATAACTCAATGTCAAGGGTAAAAATTTTACCTTTCAGATATGGAGTAAAAGTTGTACTTTTGTGCCTAGGCATTTTTACTTTTACCAAATGTGCTTATGAAATGTGCGTTGCTATGGTTTCATTACTTGCTAAGCGTTTACTTGCAAAGCGTCTTGATTATCTTATTATTTTACCTGCTAATTATGTTTGATCTTTCCTTTCGATCTTTACCAATTATTTTTACGTTTGCGGATAAAAAAGTATATGTTATTCGGGGTAAAACTGACTTTATGTGGCTCAGCTGAATTATTTGCCTCACTTCGTTCGGCAAAATAAACATTCAGCTTCGCCACATAAAGGATCACTTTTACTCCTAATAACATAATATACTATTATTTTCAACAATAATAAGATACAAAAATCCTCATTTTTAATACTTAAAAAAAGGGCAACATGTGAAAATAAATTAATCAAATTTGACGTTAATAACAATTATTATACCATTGTAAAAATAAAAAAATGTTATATTTACCTCTATCTGACATGAAGTTTTAAACGTCCATCTGATATAGATTATTGTTTTTGTTTTTACAATATTATCTATTTTCGTAATAAACGTATTAAAACAGATTTTTAAAAAATTATTTCATTTCTTACAATTTCCACTTTGCAGCGTGGAGGGCCGTGTGTTGTTCCACATCAGATATTTTAAAACTAAGCATTAATTATTTAAAAAAATATTTTTATGTATGTTTATGTATTATTGAAATCTGTCTTCAATTTTCTTTTATGTACAGGATGGTTTATCGTTCAATACAGCTGATTAAGTATGGAGCAAATTCCATAACTCAAAAACATTAATATTTCAAGAAAATCAAGAGGGTATAATTGTTGAATTAATATTGTAACTGTTATTTTAACAATTTAATTATTGTTTTAAATACAAAATTAATAGAATCAATAACTCATAAGGAATATTTTAGAAAAAAAAAACAGGAGTTTTACAGAACATGTGACAAAATAGTAAAGGTCCATTTGTGAGTACCTTGGGCTTTATTGAAATTCGCGTGTGGGTACGTCATTTAAATTTAGTACACTCGATTTATACTAAGTTCCGGTTTTTGTTGTAAGGGATTCCTTTTTATTAGTAGTTGTTTTTATGAATTTTCTGTTTAAAACAGTATCAAATTGTTGAAATAACATTGAAAATGTTTTAAAGTTTCTAAACAAAAAAAAATCAATATCTCCGAAACGCAATAGCGGACTAAGATAATAATATGCAAAAAACGATCCAGGCTCAAATAATGACGACGTCATTGATTTTAGAATAATATCAAATGATGAGCAAAAATTTAAATCAATGCACCCTATTAGTTTTTTTCGAAATGCTAATATTTTTTGAGTTATTGAATTTTTCTCATACTTTTATTTAATGGATCATCGGGACAGCTTCAAATTTCATAGTTAATCGAAACTGCATCACGATGGTACCGCATAGTTAATTTAAAGTATAAAATTAACATGCTTTTTAGATATATAAACAACACGAAATAATATCAAGTAAAACATAAATCCAATTAACTGGCTTACCAATGCATAGCAAACTTTCTCCTTTACTAGCCGAATTATTTTGAACTTCTCTCGAAATTAATAACATTTTCAACAATGATCTGATCAAAAAACATCTTATGTTCTACAAGGTATGTTGATATTTTCGTTGTCTTTAAAGGTAAAGACTAGGGCATTAACAACTGTTTTTTAATTTCTTTATAATTTGCACCTTCAGAATGCAATGTTTTCAACTTTTTAGACCTTAAAATAACTTGACTTAATAACTATTTGGATATCAATATTTTTAGGAAACCTACTTCTGCTGTGTTACGTGCAAATCTCCACGCTGTACCCAAACTTACCGTAACAGAGAGAAGATAGTCTTAGCGTGTTTCGGAAGCTCATCCAAAGAGAGAGGAGAGGGCGCCAGCTAGACCTAACAAAAGCAGCCCTAAGTAACAACAGAGCATTAGTCACTTTCCTAGCGAACTAACAAACATCAGTAAGGATCTGGACAGTACCTTAAAGAAACACTACGAGTTAGAACGAAAATGAAAGGTAGTACATTGCTTCTATTGTCGGTAAATAAATTAAACTTTGTTGAACAAAACCAGATAAATCAACCCCAAAACTTAAGGCCTAAATTAATGTTCTTTTAATTTAGAATGTAGTAAGGAAGAACTCAGTTTAAATTAAATTAAATTGATGTATAAATGCGGATCATTCAAAGCTACGTTATATTAAGTTGAGCAATGTTAGCACTCGACCACGCAAATATGGATTTATCACTGTACAGGCCACCACTATGACGCATAAGCATATTATTATAGTATACAAATAATGTATCCAACAAGGCAGTGAATATTACATTGCCATAACAGATAAGTATTTGCTTTTAATAACTAGAGATTAATGAGTATATAATTTCCCCCTTTAAAGCTGTAAGGTTGAATGCATAAAGTTACTAATTATTTTAAAACAGATGTGCTGATGGCTAACGTTATCTAGAAGAATAATTGCAAAGCCGACGCACGTCGATTGTTTAAATAAACAGAGAAAATTCAATTTTCTCCAGGAAAATCAAAATGTGTACCGTCACATCCAACACGAAAGAGAAAGTTAAAGTTGAACTTTAACCCGGATGTAAACAACTGTAGACCAGTGACCCCAATTCGTGAAAATAAGTATCAAGTACGAGTGACCGTCAATATATTTTAATACAGAAATTTATTTAATTTATAATATATATGTAAGGAAAGACTAAATGGCTAAACATTAACAAGCAGATGAATTGAACAGCTAATTAAATTTAACCAATCGTCCAGCATATGTAACGAATGTAACAATTGATCAAACAGTTCCTTATAATTCTTTCCATCCACCCGTTCATAAATTAGCTTGCGTTTTTCGTTTTTATTTTAATAGATTTTCCGATTTGCCTACCTATATCTGAAGTAATATCAACGCCAGAATACTTCAGTTGATTTAAAACTGTTTCAATTGTTTTGAAAAATAGACTTCCGTTGCTAGTCAGATCGTCTATTTAAAGGTAATGTATACAAAATTTATACGTTTTGATAATAATTACATTTAAAAAGTACTTCTCAATCAAGCTTATTAAGTATGGAAACTCAGTGAATTATTGGGCTAAAGTACTTGTATTTCTAAGTCTATTATAATTATTTTATTGTAGTAACAATAAATAGTTTACTAATAGATTGAATATTTTTAAAACAGCTTGAAAATGACATTCCGAAGCACCCTCTAATGCATGAAAGCTAACCATACAAAAAGGCGACAATAAAAGAATCTTAACCTCATTAATATGGTCAGGGGAAAGTTGTGAGAAAGTTTTCTACAAAAAAACTAAAAATTTGAGAAACCAATTAAAGATGTAATCAAATTATAACTAATCCGACAATAAATGCATAATTGTCCGTGACTAATGAAATTGTTACCGGTAATCTAGTTTTAATTTTAACTGTACATGTTAATCATGTTGCAATCCCATGAAACATATATAATTGGCAAAGCATTTACTTCGATGTCTAGAAAAGACAGCAAAAAGGGAAATGCATTATGGTGTAAACTATGTAAGTCTGTTTAGCTACTTCTCTGTTTGACTAAATCTACAAAAACTCATATATTCTTGACATGACGTCTACCATCAAAGCTACGTTTTGTGATTACAATGTATACTTTTTCTTGTAAGATTGAAAACAATTCTGATACCATGACTAACTAAGATTTTTTCAGTTTCGGCCGTAAATGGAAGGGAGAAAAGTTATACCAACTTCACACCAATCTTTTGACATAGATGACGACTGCATAGTTTATGAAGGTACTTGTTATGCAACAAGTGTATAAATTGGTACTTTTTTTCACGAATAAGTTTGCCCAATCTTATGAGTGAAAAAAAGACACTTTATACAAGTGTTGCATACAAAATTTTTTCAACGACTGTCCAAAAAAAATTAATTATATTTTGCAATCTTTTATTTGTGGTAAACGCTAGAACAGTATTTGAAAATTTAATTTCTCTATTTGAACACTAACAAAAAATTTGCATAACTTATAAAGTGTCTTTAGTAATCGTAATATTAAAAGTACAGTTACTAGGATTATTAATGTTAAATTTTGATCCACGTAGTGTATTTTCCAATTTGTTTACACACACTGATTCTTGATTGTTACTCGTGGTGGCAATATTTAAACTATCTTCGTTTACATAACTGGTTGAAGTAGACGGTTGGTTGAAAAATATCGTTATTAGTAGTTCCATGCCCACTTAAAATTCTTGATGCACAATCCATTTTGGTATTGAAGAAATTGTTCACATATTCTTCTGCAACGGCAGTGGATTTCCATCCACCGTGCTGCTTCAGTTTAAGTATATCACCCCCAGAATCAACAAGAAGCGATGCCGACGTACGTCTGACTGTGTGCCCTGTATGTGTATCTGGTTGTGATAAATTTAGGTACTTTGCAATAATTGACGGAATCTTCGGGAAAGTATTTATTCCCACTACTTGTTTAGTACATTTTCCGTTTTTATAAGACAGAAAGGAATGCCTATTATTTCCGTTCTGTGGCCTAAGTTTAGCATATGTTCTATAAATATCTAACAAATTCAAATTAGTAATCTCTGTGTTTTCAATAATCCGGGATTGTTACAATTAGAACCGATCCTTTATCAACAATATTATCAATCAGCATCTTATACAACTCTTCTCTCCGACAAGCCCCAGCAATTCCTAAAAATGCAACCTAAAAATTTACCAACCGTCAATAAATAAATACTCTATGTAATAAAAAAGTAGAAATTAAACATTAAACATCAGATACTTGTTGTCCGATGCTTCCATTAAAAATTTATTTATTTCCTCTCTTGAGAATGTTTGAGATTTTTTTGGTTTGTATCCACCGCCTTCTGTTTTAAATAGGCTATTAGCTTCGAATATTTACTTATATCAACGTTATTATTAATAATTAATGTTGCTTTTAACTTTGAATAAGTAGACCATAGTGTTGATGATTTGGAACTTTTCGATTTCTCTTCAAAAAATGCTAACAATACCCTTTCTGTAAAGCTCTGAACTCCATTCTTATTACGCCATTCCATAAACGTGTTCTATTCTTTTATATAAATTTCTTTAGATTTTGCCGGTAATAAGTCTTGTTTTAGAATTTCTTCTAGTGTACATGCTATATCGGAATATTCATCAATATCCATATTGGTTAAAATTAACTTTTAGATCAAGCTTTACAACAACGTCTGTCGAAAGTCAAACACTAATTACTTACAAATTTTGACGTTTCCAAAGTAAACATCGCGTCGCAATTTTTAATTGTTTTCAACGCATTCATATAATTCGAATTAGCGCTGGAGTGAAATAATGACACGCTACGGCACTTTAACGATTTTTTACTTTTTTTCATCCTTGCTATAAAGATACGTTATGAACGCAAACTGGTAAAATAGTCGTAGAAAAAATATTTATATTTGGGCAGTATGACCCATAAGCGAATTTATAATTTCTTTTTCTTTGATACTCGATGTATGTTTCAATTATCTTTTGGTAAATAAGAAACAAATACTTAATTTGTTAATAATACAAGTTTGAGAACATATTAACATCAAAATAAGAATTATGCAACACCCAGAAAATTAGTTGAAATGAAAGCGTACTTAGTACTCCGATCTGGTTTTAATGCTGACACAAAAATTTTATTCAATATTAAAGCTAAAAAAAAAAATTAATCAAAGATTTCGAGATTATACTATGGAAAAAGAGACTTTTAGAAAGCATGCTTTTATTTACACGTAGAAAGTGCACTACACGGGAGAAAATAATATTTTCGTTGTAACAAAATGTAAATAAAAGCGTGAGGCGCTCATGTCATACCCCCGCACCCACGCTTTAATTTTTAGTCGTAAATATTTTTGGTCACATTTTGGTGCAAAGAAAAAATTATTTTCTCCTTTTTAGTGCATTTTCTGCGTAAATAAAAGCGTGATTTTTTCATAATATTATTTTCTAATTTTTAGTCCGATTTATCAACCATTTTTTTTAAATCCAAGATCTAACATTTAATTCATTCACAATTTGTTTAAAATAATTAGTTGTGATTTAATTTATAAAAAAGCGTGTATAAAAATTAAGTAATTTGTACGTTCAACAATGTCAAACTAAAGTTTGTTGATAGTTAAACAAAAAGTTGCATTGGCCGGGAATCGAACTCGCACCAACCGCGTGGCAGGCGATCATTTCAACATTAGACCATTTTGACATTGAAACTGCTATTTAAACCATTGTCAACTTTCATTATATTATTGACAAAATTTATGTTAGTTATAGCTTAATGAAGCATTTGCATGAACCGTAAATGCCAAAAGATTGTATTGTCATTGGGAATGCATAATTTTGGAGAGTAAGTCGATTGGACTTGTAGAGTGGTCAAAAAATTGAGATTACAAATTTTGACGCATACAACAGCTTGAGTTAAATAAAAGCGTGTAAAATAGATTATAATCGAACACATTTAATTAAAAAGCAGATCCCACTTAAGTGCCCTTTTCTACTCGTATAGACATTAAAGTTTTGAGAGAAAATTTAATTAATTTCAAGCCTTTTAAATTACATGTTTATGCTAACATTTGAAGTACTTTCTTAATTTTATTTTAACTTTAGAATATAATTCAGTCTGAATATTCCTCGGCTAGAAGGCTTCAATTAAAACTTTACAGTGTTCGGTTTCAGTATACTCATGAAAAAACCCACGCCATATCATAAACAAGAGCATATTTGTTTTATGTTTAGCTTTGTTGAAGACTAATCATTAGTTCTTAATTTTTTTAATTCAATGTAAATTATGCTCACTTTACCTTTCACTAGTTCAAAGTAAGAGATAGCGAATGCTTCAATTAAAATTGCATGACAAGGGTTCGATTTCGCATAAATGTGTCCAGAAACTCTACCTATATACGAAAATATTGAATTTTATGCCTATCTGAACCAAATCACCTTATACCATGATTTCTCCTAAGGAAAATAACACCCTCGGCGCCTTACGTAACATTAATTCTTTTTAAATACCTTCTAAACTGCTTGAGTTAAAAAAATTAAATGTTACGCATATAATAATTTTCAGATTATCAATAATACTATGAAAAAAGAAACTTTTTTAAAAAGCACGCTTTTATTTGTGCATAGAAGGTGCACTAAAAAGGAGAAAATATTTTTTTTCTTTGCACCAAAGTGTGAAGCAAAATCTGTAGGGCTTAAAATAAAAGCGTGAGGCGCTCATATTATAAACATACCACGGAGAGAAATGAATTATGATAAGCGCCCCACGCTTTTATTTTTAGTCGTAAAGATTTTTGGTCACATTTTGGTACTAAAATAAAAATCCTAAAATTGTAAATACTTCAAAAACCGTTGCAGATAGACAAAATTTGATTATTACAAAAATGTAGACCTTATAATTTTCCTCGGAATAATGTAATAATATACCGGGTGTTGTATTTACGATAAAATAGTTATTTACATATGAAACCAAAAAACTATAAATTCATATTTCTGATACACCCTGTATAAAAATTAAATGAATCATAATATTTCTTACAAGATCAATGTCTGCACTCATTACATGCGGAGTTACAAATTCATAGATTTGGTAGTAACCTCAAAATAAATTTTTGAACTATGACCTGAAATGATAATTTTTTATGTAAAAGTACAAATATTTCAAAAACGGTTAAGTTTAGCTATAGGACATGTTTAATAGAAAGCGGTTGTTTTTCAGACTAGAAACGAAATCCGCAGTAAAAACTATATCATTCCATTTAAAATAAGAAAGATAGGGTATGTGCCGTTGTTATGGAACACTGTATATGCGCAAATATTTTCAGGTTATAGCATGCTTGATTTCAATCAACTATTGTATAAAAAATTGTACACAGTATAGTTGCAAATTTACTTTCACGCACTAATGAGCAACCCTATGTATGTATGTATATATATATATATATATATATATATATATATATATATATATATATATATTATAATTTCTTTAGTTCGTCTTAGTCGGTCGCTTATGATTATAGCGTAACTGTTGAAACGCGTCCGGTGTTTTTAATTTCGTGTAGTACGTGGGTTTATTTTATATTTTAAAGGTTAATGATCCAGTGCTCCAGATCTTCTGTTACAGACCAAATACTTATGTGTGTATATGTATATATATATATATATATATATATATATATATATATATATATATATATATATAACACATAATGTATTTCATGGATATACATACCGTTAGTAGCTATATACAAGGTGTGCGCAAATATACAATTGGGCGATATATTATGTAGGTATACTGTATAAAGGGAGTATTACCACTCCGTTCTCCTTATGTGAGTAAGTACTTTTAAATAGCAGCTTAACTGTTGGGATTAACCAAATTCCCCAAATAACTGTGTTATAGCTGATATCATGTCAGTTAGACCTTATCAAAGTTTTCAACGTGAGAAATAATCAAAGACCAACACTTGAAGTGTCCCGTGGCCGTGATTTCTTCAATTATTTCCCGTTGATTGTGAAATTGTAAATTATTTATCAATACGGTACATCTGAAATGTAGTATTATAGGTTCACGCAATTGAAATCAATAACGCATAAATGTTTGGAAAGATTTTGATCGTAACGTTTGTATTTTGTATTTTACGTATTTGGAAAATAAACTTGTGTTGTTTATGAAATTTTGATGAAAGTTAAAAAAGTAAAATTTGATTGACGTTATTGGTATCGATATTTAGTAACACGCTTTTACTAAAATGTTTGAGAATTAAATAGTTTTTGCGTAAATAAATGTTGTCGTTATTTTAAATTTTGGTGGATTTTGTTAAATGGATTTGATATTGCATCATGGATAATTATCTTAAGTATAAAAATTATTACGTTGTATGGTACATCTTTTGTGAATTTAAATTGTAAGCCGTCGTGCAGTCGCTCTCTTTTCGATAAGATTTCTTGGTTTTAAACAAAGAGTTTGGATTTTATATACGTTATTTTAAGGTTTATTATAGACGAGATTCGTTATCATAAGCATCTCATATTACCCGAGGTACCTTTTGGGAGCGCAATTTCGATGCGTGATGTAATCTTTTTCGACGGTCTTAGAGTTTAATTCGTTTTGGCGCAATTTAAAATTTAAGTAGTGAATTGTTATGACAGGCTAAATTGAAAGGTAGGAGATTAAATTGAAAATGGCAAAACCTGAACGATGCTTACATCAATCTATCCCACGATGTAGGGGGCGGCTCACGCTATTTGTTTGTGGCTCGCAATATACGTGAAAGTGGTAGTATAGAAGGTTGGAGCAAGTTATATTATACCGAGGGTATATCCAACATTACTGTTGAAGTACTCTCCGCTTCCACTGATGAGGATAATATTTAGTTTCACCACATCGTCGAGTTATTTTATCGTTTCGTTTTGTCGATGGTGACATTTTCTGCCTCAGAAGTAAGTGGTTTTTTGTGTTTTTTGAAGTGCGTAGCCTCAGATCTGTTGACCTGCTGTAACGCATTTTATTTGTGCGGATTATTTTTAACGAGACCCTGGTAAAGAGGTAGTTTCACGTATATCGCGTGCAGCTCAAACAAATAAAATAAAAACTTTCTGTATATAGTGCCGCTTTAATTAAGTGTAGAATAAATAGATTAACGTTAAAGAACGCTTTGTAAATAACGCAATGCTCGCCATATTTGTGCATTCACGATAAATCAGATGAGAAATTGGTCACTTGTGTGCTTTTGGTTGAATTAACTGTCGTAAATTTAGTTCGAGTAATTGTGAATATAATTTAGAGAACGTTACCGTAGAAATTCACAGGAGCCCTATCGAATCAGTACCTGGTGGACCAGTTGCACGATGTATTATATTGTAGTCCCGGGAAAGGAAAGTATTCTATTACTGTAAGTGCTAAGGAAGGTAAACTTTTATTTTTATTCTGTTGGTGATAACAATAAAGTGTACGTTTTTTTTTTTGTGTTTATGTGGAGGATGTATTCGCTTGCTTTCCTGCAAATGATTGCCCTTCAGGCAATTTAGAAACACGCGATTGATTTGTTAATATCTTGAACTTTCTTATCAGTGTAATGTTGTGTTTAGAAAGCTTATTTTACGAAAATATGTCGAAATTTATGTTACCGATAACTTTATTTTTTCCGTTATATTGATTAAAAGGTAGTTATTGACAAAAATGCCTTGCAAGCGCTGACTGAATCTGATTACTATTTTTAGGTTTCTTGTTTTGAATTGCGAAATTTAAGGTGATTTTTTATAACTGAACTTACTACAATTTAATATGTTAATACTCTAATTGTTAATGTTTATTACTGTTTTTTAAGAAATTGGAATTTATTGTGACTTCATCCTCTGAGCCTACAACTTTGCCGACGTAAAGTAATACATTGAAAGATTGGATATTTTTGAGGATTTGTAGTAGATCGAATTATTTTTTTTGAAATATTTCAAGTTAAATAATTATATAACCTCCATTTATCGTTCATTTAGTTTGTAATCATATTTTATTGAAATCAGAAGTTTTTTTAAGTAATCTTTTGAAGCTTCAGTAAGCTTTAACTTGATGATTAATGAAAATTTCTCGATTTGAGTTTTTGTTTGTTTTTTTTATTGTGGTAATAAGTCACTTTAAAAGAAATTTTAGATAAAGTAACATAATTATTAAGTGAGCCGGTCGTTGACCGAACAGCTGTTTGTTTTTGCATACGAGTGTTTTGCGAGTAGTCGCACATTTTTTTAAGTTAATTTTCATAGGAATCATCTGATCAGCTGTCGATTACGTGTATTTGTCAAAAGGTAAGCAGTTGTTATTTGTTTGAGAATGAACTGTGAATTTTCTCGAATTTAGGCATTACCTCTCGATTTTGTCGTTTAGTAAATTTTAGGGTTTTATAGATAGTCGATGGAGTTGATTAGTTCTGTTGGGACGTATTTTTCGTGTTAAATTGTTCAATTAATTACCGTTTTGATCAGCTATTTTTGGGCATTTAAGCCAATGATTTTAGCGCAAAATTTATCGAAATATTTAATATATTTTTTTTAAAAGTACTTACTCACATAAGGAGAACGGAGTGGTAATACTCCCTTTATACAGTATACCTACATAATATATCGCCCAATTGTATATTTGCGTACACCTTGTATATAGCTACTAACGGTATGTATATCCATGAAATACATTATGTGTATATGTATATATATATATATATATATATATATATATATATATATATATATATATATATATATATATATATATGTTACCGGACAAACCCGATTTTAAGAATAACTAGTATTGGCTAGTTCAAACTAGCTGTAACCTATCAACTTTAATCCCGACATCCTTTTTACAAGAGAAATACAGTAATTCCGTAAGCATGCTAAGATATTAGAACTGCGAAGGGTTTGTTTATGTACTCTAAACTAGTTTGGCCTGAAATCGGGTTTGTCCGGTAACATATATAAACATCCCAATTTGATACTTATTGCATATGCTCAGAATAATATATCTCTTTTGTAATTATCAGCCTCTCGTATATTAAAGATGGTGAACATGCACTAATTTTAATACGCGTAACACATTAGGCAACGCACTTTACTTGTGACTTTTGTGTTACATCCGTTGTCACAATGTAACGAAAATAAAAAAATTTTGCTTAGGACCAAAATTTATTAACCAAAAGAAATATATATATATATATATATATATATATATATATATATATATTCTTATTTTTGGTCAAAAAATTTGAATGTACTGTATAGAAATGAATGAGACGATGAGAACAAATAATGAAATAATATATATAGCGTTGGTATCATATCACCCCAATAACGAAAGTGTGATTTAATTTGTTAATTGCGCGCGCCGTCGAAGGTAGCTGCAGTTCCTTCTTTAACGCATAAAAACATTTTTATAACAGTCAACGACCTTAACCAAGTTTCTATCCACACACAAAAAAAAATTAATACCTACACTTTACAGTGACTCACACTGGTGTTGAAATGTCTTTTAACGTTCGATTCATGAAAATGTGAACGATTATGGTGAGTATTTTATGTATATATATATATATATATATATATATATATATATATATATATGTTGTATATATATATATATATATATATATATATATATAAAATACGGTCAGTTAACTTAAAAACAAAATTGTGACGATAAGTGTCGCAATTGATAATAATTCCTGTTTTTTTTTGTAGATAAATTTTTTTTTTATAACATAGTTTTGTTATGCTGTTTTATGACGTATATAATAAATAATAAAAAAAATGGGAAGAAGAAGAAGAATATATATATATATATATATATATATATATATATATACAGGGTGTTTCATTAAGGCTGGCCACCGGCCATATTTCAGAAACTAGTGGACATAAAAAGTGGAGAAAAAAATTCATTATAAAAGTCGCCACGAGAAAATCCTGAAATTATTTTTAAGTTCCGTAATTCATCGCAAGCAATTGAAAATTAAAAAATAAAATTATAAATTTCTCCGAAAATTCCACATTAAGGCATACCTTTGGTAACATCGTTAGAAAGCTTAGACAATTCTGCATCGTTTTGGTCTAAGGCACAGGGTTTTATATGATGTTATAAACGTACAGAAGAAGAATTAATAGTTGTTTTTTACAAAACGGCCGTCAATTTGAACATTTATAGATTTTCACTAGTTTTTTAACAGTTGTTCATGATTTTGTACCATTCTATTGAAAAGTTTCTTAAACAAAAATCAATCATTACTTTGATATCGTTGTTATGGCCCGTTGGCCTCTAAACACGCTCCAAATTTTGCAATTTGCTTAGTTTGGACTAGTCCTAAGCCTAGATAGAGTGTGAAGGAGGCACAGACTATGATAAATGCAGATTCCTCATTACTAATCCAACCTATACACCTTAAGAAACCATAGCAACAATCAATTATTAAATTAAACGGTTAAAAGTCTTCTTTTCGCCATAACTCTGGAACAAATAAAGATATCAAATTGCGTTATTTACGTTTTTGTTACAAATTTAAGCTACTTTCCGCTTATGATGTCATAATTATACCGTATGATTTAATTTTTCTGAATAAAATCAAAAATACTGGTATTATTACAAATTGCGCCCTCTAACAATTTTATTATGAGCTATCGCGTACCAATGGATGCGACAGTTAAAAGTACTTACCTTTTTCTTCTAAACAAGCCTAGGTTTACTACAATCGGATAAGTCGTTTAAAAATAACAGCGATTTAAATGATTACACATTCAATAGCTTCCCCCACTCTTATTAAGGTCGGTACGCCAATGAGCCTTACACCAAAATGATGCAGAATTGTCTAAGCTTTCTAACGATGTTACCAAAGGTATGCCTTAATGTGGGAATTTTCGGAGAAATTTATCATTTTATTTTTTAATTTTCAATTGCGCCCCCTTGCGATGAATTACGGAACTTAAAAATAATTTCCAGGATTTTCTCGTGGCGACTTTTATAATGAATTTTTTTTCTCCACTTTTTATGTCCACTAGTTTCTGAAATATGGCCGGTGGCCAGCCTTAATGAAACACCCTGTATATATATATATATATATATATATATATATATATATATATATATATATATATATATATATATATATATATATATATATATATATATATATATATATATATATATATATTGTGAAGACATTTATAAGGAGGAAGAGGAACGAATTAATGATCTTATCTGCTCGTAGGTGGGTTGATGACTGAAGATAACAGCTGACGAACCTTAGGTAGATCGGTTTTTCTTCTTTGTTTTAGAAATTGTAGACTGAGACGATACCAACAGCTATAATGTGTGATGAATTTGATAGTGAACCAATATGATGACACGTGGTGAACTTTAAAAATTTTGAACTCTACCAGGAGGCTAAAATGAAGTACTAATGTAACGAATAAATTCTAAAGTGGCTTGATTACTTACGTGCAATGGAGTCCCCTTTTCTTTCGTGTAAGTTTGTAATTTGTAAGTTAAAGAAATTCTTTGTATAAATCCGCCTTTTTTTAGCGTAACTTTTGTTAAACAAATTGAAAAGTTTAACTAACGTAGAAATTAAAATCCCTTCAACAAAAAGGAAGATCGAAACAGCTGATGATCTGTATATTTCAACGTTAGACAAAGAATTGCTGTTTTAACAATGGTCAAGCCTTATCAAGCATT
Source organism: Vesta saturnalis (assembly GCA_036346205.1). Taxonomy (NCBI): domain Eukaryota; kingdom Metazoa; phylum Arthropoda; class Insecta; order Coleoptera; family Lampyridae; genus Vesta; species Vesta saturnalis. The sequence goes on along the minus strand of JARFJB010002287.1, from coordinate 1,354,490 downwards.
TTGGAAGAATGTCAAGAAAAGAGAATTTATTTAATTTTTGATACCGGTAGTGCCATCTACCATTTTTAACCAAAATGTTGAAAAAGGAACCTAGTTTAATATAATTATAAATTAGAATTTTTTGAAAATTGAATTGAGAAGATTGAATGCATGGACAGGGAAAAAATGCATGCATGGATTAGTAAAATTACATATATATATATATATATATATATATATATATATATATATATATATATATATATATCGAATGAAAGGACCATTGTACATTAAGAGTGGATGCGAACTGTATATTGAGTGAATGAGAATTGTATATACAGAGTGAATGAGAATTGTGAGAATGAATAAAAAAAATGAAATTTAACCCCTAAGTGTTTAATTTAAATTATAAAACTGTAAAACAAAAAAAATATTGTGTTCAATGACTATTGAACTGTAACACCGTGCGAAAACTTTTGAAGGTTCTCGGCGTAACCACCGTTTACTTCAACTTTTCTTATATGTTCATATTATATTCACACTGACATCTTCAATTTGTTTGTTTTTATTGTAAGCGATCTAACAACTCTCACACACTGTCGTCTGGGATAATGTGTATACTTTGCAGCATCACATTAAATGAAAATTTAATGCTTAACTCTCATATAGAGCAGCGTTAATGTCAATGCCCTTATTGCCGCTTGTCTTATGCTTGTCATATACAATGAAACATTTTTACTTCTCGCAAGAAATGCTTCAACAATTTAAATTTTCATAGGTGTAGTTTAGTGCGCTGCAATATTAAACAGAAATAATCTACGATAATTAAATTTCTGCTAATATTGAATAATTCGATATTACATATTATATTCTTATTACTTTTAATTATGCCTCAGTAGTAAACAGCTTTTTTTCCGTTAGTAAACATGAGATGGTACACATACATTAACTCCTTAATAAAACGTATCTGCCTACCTAAAATAAGTGGTCATGTCGGGTTAAAATGAGAAGCACAAAGGCAGTTCAGAACTAGCCAAATTCCATAATATCCTTTATAACTTTATAACAACTCAATAAACCGTGTGCTGTATAAAATATAAAGTGATGTTCTCTTCAACCCCTAGTTATTATTGTATGCAATCATCTGAACAGTAGAACTTACAGTTAATTGGTATCTTAAACTGCATATTTGTTATAATTAAGATTTAATTTCATAAAGCCATTATAACATAGAGATCTGGAAGTTTTTCTAACATGCTTATTGTAAATGTAGCTTTATGAGTAATTTCGATAAACTAAGAAAGTAAAATTAATTTTTATTTAAAAAAAATCCTCTACTATAGTTTTATTCCAAACGCTTTGCGTAAAGATGTATCCAAAATTGGTCTGTGCAGTATTACTATCTGGGAAACTATAAGAGATCGAAAGACGGTTAAATGGAGAAAGTTTTAGAGAATTTTGAGCCCACTAAAATGCCATTCTGAAATCAAGGCTATCTGAAAATCGACAATTTTTGTTTTTAGCTATATCTCTTTTATTTGAAGAGATATAAAAAAATAAATTACACTTTGCCATAGCCACTTTTTATCCTCTATTGATTGGTTGCAGAAAAAAATTAATCCGACGTTTCGTCGATTAGAGACCATCATCAACTTTATTTTTCATATGGGGCGGAAATTAGCTAATGGTATAAAATGATTCCTTTTTTTATTCGAAATCCAACTATGTATAACACTTAATGATAATTCGACGTTTCGACCCTCATTCTTGACATTTTCAAATATTTCTTTTTTTTATGAAACATTTTTGGAAAAAAAACTACAAAAAAAAGCAATTTATTCTGCTAATGTACATTTATTTCAACTCATAATTCATAATAGGACGTTTTAACTCATCAAAATCATCATCAAGTAATCTCTTTTATTAAGTTTAAATTTAAGTCAACACCTAACAATACATTTACTTCAAGTGAAAATATTTAAAAAAATGTGAAAAATCCTATTAAAACACTTACAATTAACTACTGCTAAATAATGAATTCGATTATCGTCAATTTCTGGTAGTAGGCTTTGATGAGTTTAAAACAATTATTGCATCATCAAGTAACCTCTTATGAACTTATTCGTAGAACTATTATTACGATATCGAAAAAGCCTTTCCAAAACTTGTCTTAAAAATACTCAAATGTTTACTTGGTAGTTATAAATAAATTGCTCATGCAAAGGAGTGAAAATAATGGGGAATATTAAAAAAACACGTAGTAGTTATTAAGGTATTATGTTAAATGTTACTCATTTAAACCATAAAATTATGACTAAAAAATAATTAAAAAACATTTTTAGCAATGAATCATACATTTTACAACGCTACAATATCAATTAATTTTTATAGTGTTTTATATTAATATTAAATGTATTTCACAGGATAATTATAAAACCGACATTAGTTCTACATGTCGACAATTTTTTTTAATGTACTTTTCACATTTTTTTTGCAATAGTTCTGGTTACTCGACGTATTGTATTACAATTAATATTTTCAATAATATTAATAATTCGATGTTCCAGAACTTGCCTATTTTCTGGGGGATCAAATTCAAACCCTCATTTTTGACATATCTCTATAAATAAAAGTCTAATGGGGTAAGGTCCGGAGACCTAGCAGGCCAACGCACAGGACCACCGTTGGATATTATTCTCTCACCAAAAATCTCCAGTAAAAATGCTCTAACTAAATTATGTGCGGGGCATCCATCTTGTTGTAACCACCAATTATTAAATAATCAGGGGGAACAGCTTCACGAATGGATGGAATGATTTGGTTTTGCAACATTACAACGTATCGTTGCCCTGTTAACGTGTGGTCATAAAAAATGAACCAATCAGACGATTTCCTGAAATTAATTGGGAATATTAAAAAAATGAGCCGTAGTTACTTTATTAAATGTTACTCAATTAACTCAAACAAAGATATTACTTACCTATCATTCCGCACCACACATTAAAACCAAATCGTACTTGAAGTCGGCGTGGACGCGAATATGTGGATTTTCACGAGCCCAGTAATAATGATTTTTTTTATTGAAGACTCGACAGTTGGTAAAACGTGTCTCATCTGTCCATACAACTTTATCAGAAAAATCAGGATTTTCTTGACATTTGCGATGGTACCAATTACAAAATTCGATTCCCCTGTCAAAGGCGCCTTCTTGCAGGACTTGTAAAATTGTTGGCTTGTAAGGATGATATTTAACAACTTTCAAAACGTTCTGTGCAGTGGATTTTGGAATATGAAACTCTGTGCCACAATTTCGTACTGAAGATTTCGGATTTCCGTTAAAATATACCAAAATGTTCCCGTTACGATTCTCATTATCGATCGTATACTTTTTTGAACGTGGTTTTTCAAAACTTCCAAATTCTATTAAATTTCTTACTACATTATTAAAATGATTTCTGCCAGGTTGTCTTCTTTGGGGGTACATTTGAAAATAGTCATCACTAGCTCTGGTATATTTTTGATACAGCACACTAATAAAATTTTCTTCGTTAGAATAATTTAACGCCATTTTCAAACAATGTTCATTAAAATGTGAGAATCTATTGTAGTCTTTTGACAAATAACATAATTGTTATACAATAATTGTTTTAAACTCATCAAAGCCTACTCCCAGAAATTTACAATAATCGAATTCATTATTTAGGTGTAGTTAATTTTTAAGTGTTATAATAGGATTTTTCATATTTTTCTAAATATTTTCACTTGAAGCAAATGTATTGTTAGGTGTTTACTTAAATATAAACTTAATAAAATAGTTATTTATCTGTCATTGTTTAAGACAAGGTTTGGAAAGGCTTTTTCGATATCGTAATAAATAGCTATCTACGAATAGGTAGCTACTGTTCATAAGAGATTACTTGATGATGCTTTTGATGAGTCGAAACGTCCTATTATGAATTACGTGTTGAGACAAATGTACATTTTCAGAATAAATTGCTTTGGTAGTTTTTTATTCTTCAAAAATGTTTCATAAAAAAAAAAAGAAATATTTGAAAATGTCAGTAATGAGGGCCGAAACGTCAAATTATCATTAAGTGTTATAAATCGTTGGATTTAAATTAAAAAAAAGGAATCATTTTATACCATTAGCTAATTTCCGCCCAAATGAAAAAATAAAGTTGATGATGGTCTCTAATCGAGGAAACGTCGGATTAATTTTTTTCTGTCACCAATCAATAGACGATAAAAAGTGCCAATGGTAAAGTGTAATTTATTTTTTTTATATCTGTTCAAATAAAAGAGATATAGCTAAAAATAAAAATTGTCGATTTTCAGTTTTTTCGAATATTTTGAAAAATATTTGAGATAGCCTTGATTTCAGAATGGCATTTTAGTGGGCTCAAATATCTCTAAAACTTTCTCCATTTAACCGTCTTTCTATCTCTTATAGTTTCCAACATAGCAATTCTGCACAAACCAATTTTGCACACACTATGTACATTGCACGTAAATACTTTTTAATGCTTAATACTTGCTCATATTTCAATTCACCAGAAAGTTGGGAAGTCGAACATTACTAAAGGATTGTATTATTAATATTTTATTATTATTATCTGTTTCAGTCTACGAGAATATGTTATCGTGGCGTTTTGTTGGAGTACCTTGGTACCAAACCATGTGTGTTTTACTGTAGATATTTCCTTAGGGTTTATAAGCGTGATATAAACTGTTTTCTGCTAGTTGAAGATTAGTGCAGTTACCGGGGACTTTACATTGTAAAAGACAGATAACACTACAAGAGACGTATGCAAGAATATGAGACACAATGATGATCCAGATCTTGGCTAAGATTCGCTTCTTAGTTAAACACTTTGTTTACTAACAAAGAAGTAGCCAGGTGCAGATCTCAACTAAAGTGAGGATTCGTTTCCATACTAAAGTAGAGGGGGTCCTTATCTCGGCTAAGAGGTTTTATCTCGGATAACCGCAACTCTGCTAAAAAAGGCTGGTTCATATCTCGGTTAAGATGAAGTTGTGTTTTACAGTTAAAAGTTTTTTATCTCGGGTAAGTGAAACTCCGGTAATGGGCTGGTTCATATCTTTGCTAAGGTAAGGATTCGTTCCTCAGCTAAAGAGGATTCTTATTCCAGCTAAATGCATTTCGGCTAAAAGGGCTGGCCTTGGCCCAGGCAAGGGTACGTTTCCACGCTAAAATAGAGGGTGTTCTTATCTAGGATAAGTGTGTCTCTACTCTTGGGTACGGCAAGGGTTGATTTCCCAGGTAAAGTAGAAGAGGTTCTTGTCTCGGTGTAGCTCCGCTAAAAATGTTATTTTTGGCAAAATCAACTATTTCTCTACTAAAGTAGAGAGGGTTCTGATGTCGATGCAACTGCGTTAAAGATATGTTATATAAAGTGAAGATTTACATCAGTGTAGATTATTGTATCTTAGTGCGATCTCACCTTACGATGAGGGTTCGGTTTTGTCCTGAAGTAGACGGGATTTTTATTTGGGTGCATCTCCACTAAAAGCTTGATCTTGGATAAGGTTTATTAAACTGAAGTAAATAATAATTGAAATGGGTATATGATTTGTATTACAATACCATGGTAAGAGTGATTATTTCGTCTAATATAAATTAATATCAATGATAATTTGAAAGTTAATGTTGTTATTTAATGTAGAGAGGTCTCTTGATTGCGTTATTGATATATTTTATTTTGACATTTCTATATACCTATAATCTAGTTACCTTTTGGTTCGTTAATTGTAAATGCAGACCCATAAAATGTTGTGATGTTTTCCTTATACTACAGTAGCTAACTGAATCACGTGGTGTTCACCATTTATGAAATACAACCCTGTATTAAATTATGACTACTACATTGATTGTGTTATTAAGGTTAGAGCAGGATGTTAGCAATAGAGATTTCTTAACATGTTGTGTCTATGTGTCTGTGGGTCTGCACGTATGTACGTAGGTGCGTTTGTCTGTCTGTGCGGCAACGTGTTTCTGTGACTGCGTTTTTGTGAGTCTGCGCGTGTGCGTGTGTATTGTGCCTTTGTGCCTATGTGTCTGTGCGTTTGGGTCTGTGCGTCTGTGTGTCGGTGTTCAGCTTGTATGTGTCGGCGTTTATGCGTGTCATTGCGTGAGTGTGCGTGCGCGTGTGTGCGAGTTTATGAGCGCGCGTGTGTCTGTGTGCCTGTGTGTCTGTCTGTCTGTGTATCTGTGTGTCTGTGTGTCTGTGTGTCTGTGTGTCTGTGTGTCTGTGTGTCTGTGTGTCTGTGTGTCTGTGTCTGTGTGTCTGTGTGTCTGTGTGTCTGTGTGTCTGTGTGTCTGTGTGTCTGTGTGTCTGTGTGTCTGTGTGTTGTGTTGTGTGTGTCTGTGTGTCTGTGTGTCTGTGTGTCTGTGTGTCTGTGTGTCTGTGTGTCTGTGTGTCTGTGTGTCTGTGTGTCTGTGTGTCTGTGTCATTGTGTCTGTGTGTCTACGTGCCTGTGTGTTTGTGTCTGTGTCTGTGTGTCTGTGTGTCTGTGTGTCTGTGTGTTGTCTGTGTCTGTGTGTCTGTGTGTCTGTGTGTCTGTGTGTCTGTGTGTCTGTGTGTCTGTGTCTGTGTGTCTGTGTGTCTGTGTGTCTGAGTGTCTGTGTGTCTGTGTGTCTGTGTCTGTGTGTCTGTGTGTCTGTGTGTCTGTGTGTCTGTGTGTCTGTGTGTCTGTGTGTCTGTGTGTCTGTGTGTCTGTGTGTCTGTGTGTCTGTGTGTCTGTGTGTCTGTGTGTCTGTGTGTCTGTGTGTCTGAGCGTCAGTGTGTCTGTGGGTCTGTGCGACTGTGTGTATGTGTGTCTGTGTCTGTGTGGCTGAGTGTCTGTGTGTCTGTGTGTTTGTGTGTCTGTGTGTCTTTCTGTCTGTGTGTCTGTCTGTCTGTGTGTCTGTGTGTCTGTGTGTCTGTGTGTCTGTGTGTCTGTGTGTCTGTGTGTCTGTGTGTCTGTGTGTCTTGTGTGTCTGTGTGTCTGTGT